>VXAK01025847.1:225644-265099 GCA_013399435.1 Arenaria interpres
AAAAAGCCAAAAGAGTGAAAACCCCAAGGACTTGCCCATCCCTTTCTTCTGTAGGGGTCTGGGCAGAGAAGAGACCTCCAAGGCCACATCCTGGCCATGGCTACCAGTGTCACCTGTGCACGGCCCCGGTGTCACCAGTGCTGGGGGATGCAAACCCGCATCTGCCGTGCCCCTGGAGATACCTGCTTCCAAGAGAGTAGCCAGATTTATGGCATAAGGAGATGTATTTAGGCCGAAGGCAGTTCAGTTGTGTTAATTATGAAAATCTAAAGATAATCTATATTTAATGTCAAATTTTTCTCAAATTTACTAAAGGATGAGGCGAATATATGCACGTGATGACATTTAAATGAAGAACAAGGTGCAATTAAACTCCAAAATGTACAGTAGACTAATTGGGAGAGGATGACAAATATAGTTATCATCAGCAACTAATTAGGGACCTGCTTTAGCTTTCCCCGCTTGATTAATCTTGACTAGGTGTTAATAAGTTACGCGGGCCCGGCCGTAAGTTGTGAACAGGCTGTTTGTTGCTCCGTCTGGCGCGGCAGGGGGGTGGGTTGTGTTTGCAGCCCCGCGGGAGGATGCTTTGTGCCGAGGAGGGGCAGTCCTGTGAAGGGGGGTTGTTTTATCAGGGGGGGGTGGATGGTGAGCCCACCCATCCCACTGCTGGGTGCTGTGGTTGTTGCCGGGTGAGGCCACGATTTCGGTGATGGCAATGTCCCCATCGTGGTCAGGGTCCCCCCGCGGTGAGCCGGGGGAGGAGGACCAGCACCCGGGAGCGCTGTTGACACATCCCTTGTCTCCCAGATTTACACTCTTATCTTTTTGCATTGAAAGGTAAGAATAATAGTAAAATGTTAATGCCGTACTCTACATATAATACTGTACATAAACGGATGACATGACATGGGAGACAGATAAATCACCGCTGTGTTCAGACAATAATCTGCAGGAGACAGAATAACACATGAGTTCTCTGAGCGTAGGAATGTGCTCAGGAAAACGGGATTTTACAGCCCAAACCTTCTCTGATTTTTTACTAGTACGTTTATTAGGGTTCAATTTTATGAAATTAGATACATTTTAAAATATGCTGTTCCCTGCTTGTGATGGATACTCACCGCTGTAGGAGCCTGGAAATACTCATAGGTAAATGACTCACTGCAACTTGGTGCCCATTAAGATGCCAAGTGTGTTAGCCAGAGCTGGGCTAAAATGGGGAGAAAAATGTGTTTCTGCCTGGAAAACAGCTGGGGGCACATCCCTGGCACGGGTTTCCTTGTGGGCTTGCAGTTTGTTGGAGTTCCCTGGGGAAACTGCAGCCCAGTAAAACCCTGGCTCCACCGTGGGAAGGTGGTGGGAAAACTTCCCATGGCTCGGCTGTGCGCGGCTGGGATAGATGTGCTCCTACAACTGTTCTACAACCATCCCGGGCCGTAGCTGCGCTAGAAAAGATGAAAAGCAATATTGTGTCCTGGTCTTGCTTCTTGAACGCCATGTCCAGGTGGAGACCATGGTGCCACGAGCCCCCAGCGCCGAGCAGCTGAGCGGGGATGGTGCCACCACCCTTTAAACATGGCCCTTCTGCAAAAACCACCTCCAAAGGCCCGGGGGGGTTTCTCCTGCGCGGTCCCTGGCGGGGTACGGTGAGGAGATGCCGCTGACAGATCGAAGGCTGTTTTTTCCCCGAGAAACAATCCCGAGCGGTGGTGGGAGAGCAAAGCCATTACCGCGGAGGATGAACTTGGCTCAGTCGCCATGGAAACGCTGGCCGGGACCCGGTGCCGCTCGCGTGTGCGTGAGTCCCGTTGACCTCACTTAGAATTATTACCTTTAGCCAAATAAAATAATTTGTGTTAATAAAGAGACCATTTTCTCTCGGCTTCCAAGCGAGCCTTCCCCAGAAGGCAGAGTGACTCCTTAATTACACTTTTACTGCAAGGTGATTAATGTTCAATATGTGATACTCCGTTTAAATAAGTCGCTTATTAACACCTTTAATATGTTTTAATTTTTTTTTCTTTTTTTCCCCCTCCCTTTTTTCCCCCCCTCCTCCCCCTCGCCTTGGCAGGCCGGGCTGGCGGCGGGAGGGGCTGCGCAGCACTAGGTGGAGCTCTGATATTAGGCATGGGCACGGGTGGGCACCCACTGCCCCCACCGAGCACCCACGGGGGAGACCTGGGGCCCTGCAGCCTCCCAGAGAGACACAACGATGGAAACCCCAAGTGTTGAGGTCCAGCGGCAGCAAAAGTTAACTGGGGAGTGCGCCAGGCACCCCGCTTTGCTTTTTCCTGCTGCAGGGTGGTTGTGGGGTGATGTGTAATGAGCGTGCGAGGGCTCAGCGCGCCCTGGGTGAAGGGCTGCAGCGGCCGTGGGATGCTGGGTGAGAGCTGCCAGGGCCAGGCTGGTCCCCTTGGGGGACAGGACGCAGCCACGCCGGGTTTGGAAACTCCCATCACGGTCCAGCTTTGCCCACCTCCTCCCTGGATGAGATGATGATCATGATGATGATGTAGATGGAGCAGGGCTGTCCTGAGAAATGTGCTGGGGCACAGCAGGGTACTGAGCAAATAAGGGGGGAAAAAAAAACCCCAACCCTTTTTTTTGGTCATTTCTCCGTTACTTATGGAGGGTTTGCTTTGGAGATGGGTGACAGACACCGCTGCCCTCCCTCCCCCTGTCCAGAGCAGCCCCTGGGCTGAGGGTGGGAAAGATGTCACACGCACCCAACAACTTTTTGCCTTTGGATACTTGGAGGCAGCTGAAGTCCTCACGGTGGCACAGTTTGGACAGGGCCACTCTCCTTTGGAACCAGGGGCTGGTGGCAGCGTCCTGTCCCCAGGCACATGGACAAAGGATGGCCGGGGTGTCCCCATCAGCTGGGTCCAGAGGGGGCTTTCCCAGTGCCCAGCGCCACACAAAGCACCGCGCTGAGCCTGGACCCCTGATATATATATATATATAATATATATATTATACATATAATGTGTGGGGCCACTGAGGCCATCGGAAACGCTGCAGCCGTGTTGGGTGTAATAGCATCATTTAGGTGGCCTGGAGAGGTAGGACAGGAACCCTAATTAGAGTAATTTGTTATGCCTCTGGAAGCAATATATATACGAAAAATATAGGTTTGTGTATACATTAACTGGCCTTTCAGAAATACAGGGGATTCTTCTCTTTCTTAAACCAGATGGTTTGGAAATGCGCCGCTTCTGATTTCCTAAAGGAAACACCTGAGTGGGGAACGGTCCCCAGAAAGCGGAGCCAGGATCGTTCTATCTCCAGCTCAGGCCACTTGCTCCTCTCTGCTTGCCCCTCGAGAGAAGAGAAACATTTTGAGGCACCCCCTCCCCTTTCGCATGTCATTTTGAGAATCTTTTTTTTGCTCTTGCTCGTTGTTTCCTTGGGCGCTTGGTTGGTTTTTAAAAAGAAGAAAGAAAATTCTGTCACTGTCTGAAATTGATTGTTTCTCATGATTGCAGCTGAATTTCTAAAGTTAAAAAGTCATTTTATTTTATATCAGATTTCTTCTTTTTAGAACTATTTTTATTTGTGCAGCAACAGATGTTTATAAATACACGTTATTATTTGTCACATAAAAGAATGTATTAAGGGCAGTAGTATATTCCAGGTTGTTTCACCTTAACACGTGGGATTTTACAAGGCGCGCTTCGAACAAATCTCAACACCATTTGCAAAAATCTCTGCTTTCCCACCGCCGGGTCTCACGGGTGACGGTTTCCTTACAGGGTGGCTGGGTGAAGCGTGGGGACGGCTCCGGGCTGGTGGCAGCCGCAGGAGCACGTCCCAGGTGGGGCACCCACAGCCACCCCCAGCCTCGGCCCCGCTGACACACAGCGCACCCAGTTTAGTTCCCCAAACGAGAACCCAAAAAAATAAAAAATAAAATTCAGGCGTCGCTGTAGAGCTTGGAAATGATGTTGGTGGCTTCTCCCTTTGCAGCCCCACCGGAGGGAGAGCGCGAGGGGGTTTGGCTGCGCAAGGGAATGCTGATCCAAGGGATGGCCATCTGCAGGGTGCTGCGAGGGATGCTGATCCGAGGGCCACTGCACAGGATGCTGGTCTGAGGGATGCTGCGTGGGATGCTGATCCAAAGGATGCCGTGCGAGATGCTGCAGGGGATGCTGATCTGAGGGATGCTGGTCCAAGGGATGCTGCACGGGATGCTGATCCGAGGGATGCCGTGAGAGACGCCGGCTGCACAAGGCCAGGGCTGCTCCCCTCCCGCTGCAGGTGCAGGTTTGCTTCTCGAGGGTTATTCCCTTCTTCCTGCACCGGTGTGGTGGGGACAGGGTGCACCACACAGGCTGACACCGTTGTCCCCGGCGGAGGTACCCCCTGTACCTGTCGCTCCAGCCCCAATTTCACCTTGAAGCAGGGTCTTGCCTTCAACTCCAGGGTGAACCCTGGGATGAGCCAACAGCGGCAAGGACAGGAGAGCAGCAAAGGGATGATGGAGAGCAGTGATGGGGGTTATCTGGGGAGAAGATATGAATCCAGGGAGGTACATGTGAAGGCAGGTGGGATGGAGGAAAGCCCCCGTGCGTTCACCGCAGCCAGCTCTGCTGCTGGGACTTTGCACGGCTGAGGAACCAAAATCATCCTGGATTATCCATGTTTGAGTTCGAGCCCTGCATCCCCGTCTCCACGGTGAGATGTCAACCCATTTGCCCCACCACTGTCACGTGCAGAATCACCAGGTTTCTTGTAAATACCTATGAAAACCTTCAACAGGAAGGTTTCGCAACCCACACTGAAACCAAAAAAAAAAGGAGAGCAGGACTGCGCCGTGGGTTCCCAGACATTTCCACATCCCTGCGGGTGCAGGAGCAGGATCAGGCCCTGCGTTCGCACTGCGCTGTGTTACCGCCTGATCTATGGTGTCCGTCAGCGTCGCAGCCGTAGCACTGAGAGCTCCCCTACACCTTCTTAAAGAACTCCATTTACTGCTACAATGAACACAGGCTGCTCGGCGGAAAAAAAAAAGGAGACGAGGGGGAGCCTTTTTATTTATACAGACAGCTGAAAAAGACAACCCCACAAGATCCGGCATTTACCCGGCGGCCAGGAGCTGCCCTCACAGGTTGGGTTCTTTCTGCTTTATGTCATCTAGTTTGGATCTCCAAATTCCTGCTTGGCCCCCCCAGTCCAAAGCCGGGCTACAAAGGGATGCTCACGGCAGTCCTGGTGTCAACCATGCCAATTCTGGGCCAAACTACCCAAAAGTGCAGCTCCATATGGCAGGGGCTGACTCCTTTTCTCCCCCTTTTACCTGCCTTCTGCTGGAAACAGGGTTAATTATTCCTCTTATATGGAGAAATATCCAAGGGAACTTGTTAAAGAGCTGCCCTGGCTGCTGCTGGGGGGGATTGTGCTGAGAACCACTGCAGAGTTAACTAAAATTGCAGAGAAACAAGTGATTTCTAAATGAACTTGTCCTTTAACTCCTCAGTGAGAGCTTGGGAGGCAGCGCTCAGGTGCTCCCCGTTACCAATCTGGTGGGGCTTTTCCTGGAGAACCTCAGTTCCCCGGGCCAGGGTTCAGGTAAGGATCGCTGGAGGTTATAAATGCCTGAAACACTGCTTATCTCCTCGAGTCGTTTTATTTTCTACCCCCAGCGTGGAGCTTTCCGAAGGGAGCTGCAGGTTTGTTGTTGTCTTTGCAGGGGTAGGCTCTGGTCCCTTTCCTACTGATTTTTTTTTTACTGGTTTCTCCTTTTCTTTTTCTTTTCTCTTCCTGCAAAGAGGCATTTTATCAGGGACGTGAGGGGTACCCCTGAGACCCCAGCTCCGGCTGCTCTCCTTTGTTTGCCCTGAATTCCTTCACTTTATTAAAAGGTGTCGAGAACTGGGAGGAAATAAACTGAAAAACAGCTGATGTCATTTCTTAAAATTAGCAGTAGCCCCCTTTGGTTAAGGCTGGAGGGGACCCTGGGAATAATCTCTCATTAAACGATGTTAACAGTTCTATTAATAGAAAATGCCTTGTAAAACCCCGTAAGAGAGGTAATACCTCTCGTTTTCTCTTGCTCTGGATTTTTTTCTGGGGTGGGGGTTGTTTGTGGGTTTGGTTTTAGTTTCTCGTCTCCTCTGAGTAGTTTGGAAAAGGGAGGAACTTTGCTAAAGCTCCATCTGGGAAAATACTAAAGCTCTGCTAGAGGAATAGCTGCTCAGCTGGTATAAATTCTGAGACCTCCGTTAATTTCAGTGCTAAATTAGACATTTTCTTAATTGTTTGTCCTATTAGCCACCTCTCTGACAGAAAGGCATCAAACACCCCCCGCAGCCCCCTCCCCTCTGCTTCACCACTAGGTATTTGGGAGTTCATTAGTTCAGAGGGCTGAGCTATACATCATCCGGCATTTCTTAATAGTCATCTATTTCGGGACTAATTCCCATCGAAAATGAGCTTTTATTGCATTAAATAAAACTTCGGGTAATTCTGAGAATAATATTTCTCTAATGTTCGAGACCCAGGGAAAGTCTCCGGCCAAGTCGATGCTGTTTAATCATCGGGAAACTCTAGGTAAGGCAGCGGTGGGGTGTGCGGGTTCCGCCCCCCCTCCCTTTTTTTTATTTTCCAACTTTGCACCTTTAGTATCGTTTTTTGCTTGCAGCTGGGTATTTTGCTCTGTAATTTTTTTCTGACCTAATGGCACTTGCTTTTACTGGCTGTTTAAGCTGAACAAGGTAAGCAGCAAATAAAGCCAAGTTCATTTTCGCTGCGTGATGGCAACGAGGAGATGGGGCTGTAGCAGCCAGTTCCTACCCCCGGCCCTTCGGGGGTGTGTTTCTGATGACGCCTGGTGCTGCTTGCATAGAATAGAGGACGCCATCCCATGCTACCACCAGAGGGGACAGGACCACCAGGGACCTCAATTTGGATCAGTGACAGTCCTTCTGTGCCCAGAGGAGAGACACCAGCGTGTCCCCTCTCCTGTGCCATCAGCAAACCCATACTGTCCCCAAACCCAGCTCTCCTCCTCTGTGGTGACAGCAGCAGCAAAGCCCAGCAGCACCCACGGGGATGGGCAGCACCTCCCCTATGCCTTAAAAAAACTCCTTTAAAACTTAATAGTGGCCAGTAATGAACCAGCAAAGGTTTATTGCCTATAAAGGATAAAATTAATGTAAGTTACCCTCATAAACTCTCCTGATTTGTGCTGGTTCTTCCTATTCTCGCCGCCTGTCTCTGACAGCCTGTCTCTAAGCAGCTAATGGGCAGCTCTGGGGTCGTGGTGGAGTTGGTTAATGTGGTGGAGTTGCTTAATTAGCAAGTACCAGCCCTGGTACTTCCGAGGGAGCCCAGGATGCTGCCCAGCAAAGAAGAGGCACGAATTAAGTTTTCCTCTAGGAGGCTTTCTCGCTGGGATACAACCTGTGGTCAATATATTTTTCTAATGACTGTAGGATCATAACAAGGTTTTTCCCCACTGTCAGTCCATGCCCTGCTCCTGTTCCACCCACCTCTCTCGAGGCGGAACTGCACCAAACTCCCCATCGTTATTCTTAGAGGAAGGTGGGGGGAAAAAAACCCTGCACCTTGGTTTTTCTTTCTAATACTGTAGCTAAAACCAAAATGTGGAATTCAGCAAAAAAACCCACAGAAGACAAATACACAGAGGCATGTACCTCTGACTTACAGTCTGCAGCATGTTTTTACAGTGGTTACTTATTTTCAGTAAATTGATGAGGCTTAAAGGGGAAGCTAAACTTTTAGCCGATATATAGGTGAAATAATATTAAATTCCCATATTAAAGATCATCATTAACCTGTTTGGCTTTTATTGGGCTAACAGTAAACACAACAAGCTGTGAACAGGGTGTTTATTATTTCAATGAATATTTATAACAGGACCTTTAGAGTAAATAAAGGGAAGAAGCTGTTCTAGGGCGATTGAGAGGTTGATAAGCAAAGCCTTGTCTTTAAATTGTGTGTGCAAAATGAAATACACCTGCACTGTAAACCCTCGGTTTTGCAGTTGGTCTATACCTATACTTAGGAAATGAATACACCTCTTATTAAGCAACTTATTAGAGAGTCTTTTGTTTTCAATGGACACCAGGTACGTTTGGGATAACTTGGTTTTAAACAGAAGTATTTGGAGGCTGATCTGCAGCACCGCGACTCGCCATGCAGACAGGGTCACTAATTTCTGTAAAACCACCAGGTTTGGGGGGTTTGGCTAAAGGAGCGCCTGGAGCCCCTCTTTTTTTCCCCGTTCACAGAATCACATGGGGTGGAAGGGACCTCTGGAGATTATCTAGTCCAACCCCCTCTCAAAGCGGGTCCACCCAGAGCAGGTCCCACAGGAACGTGTCCGTGTGGGTTTGGAATGTCTCCAGAGATGGAGACTCCACCACCTCCCTGGGCAGCCTCTTCCAGGGCTCTGCCACCCTCAAAGTGAAGAAGTTCCTCCTCATGTTTAGATGGAGCTTCTTATGTTTGAGTTTGTGCCCATTTCCTCTTGTCCTGTCACTGGCCACCAGTGAAAAAAAAATGGCCCCATCCTCCCGACACCCACCCTTTAAGTATTTATAGGCGTTGATCAGATGCCCCCTCAGCCTTCTCTTCTCTAGACTAAAGAGACCCAAGTCCCTCAGCCTCTCCTCATAAGAGAGATGCTCCAGGCCCCTCATCATCTTTGTAGCCCTAAAACTCTGCTCCCCAAACCCTCTTTCTGCAGCATCCTCACTTGGTGCAATAACTCCAGAAGTGTTTTCTGCACTTGCCAGATATTTAGGGAGCTGGTTAATTAAGACATCACATAGGGATGGAGATCTGCACAACCGCTTACTGGGAGAGGTACCAGGGCGCTGGCTGAAGTTCTTTGTCTTACGTTATATATAAAGGCACATGTGTGTTTAACTGGTACAGGAAGATGTATGTTATAAAGCTCTCGATACAGACAATAGGATTGGATGCCATAAAGGGACGCGTGGCTTGTGAATTAAGAGACTTGGTAACTTGTAGAATGATGGTTTAAAATGACTTTATTTTATAGCTAGTTTCTGCCATCTGAGTGATGTTGCATGTATTGGTTGTATTTATAACTTAATAGCTTTTCTCAATTTTATTATACTTTTTATGATACTTGTGGCTTTATGGTACTTCATAATTTTTCTCAGATTCATTAAATCCAGTTGAGGGTGGAGCTAATGGCCAAGCAGGTAGTGCATTCCGGGTGCCATGGAGCAGTCCATCATCCCCCTGCAAAGCCCAGGAGCCAGCTCTGGGATGAGTTCACGCCGCACGAGGTGACCCTGGGTGGCAGAGGGAAAGGAGGGTGGTGATGGCAGCACCCAACAGCTGCTGGTTGGAGGCAACTCATGGTTATTCTGCTGGAGAAGATGTCCCAGTGCTGGTGGAGGAGCAATCACTGCCCTACCTGCAGAGCACCTGGTGATACTTCAGTATTTAGCTGTAATTAGGCACCGTTCCCTTTGCCAATGCAGGGGGGTGCGTTTGCACCTGGGCTCATCCCGGGACAGCAGCGCAAAAACAGCATCAGTTTAGGTTCTATATCACACCGAAATAAGACGGTCACGGCCCGGTTCCCCAGTCTCCTCAGGGTCAAGCAGGCCCATCACATCCACCCTGCGGGGTCCCAGGAGTGCTGGGAGAGGGTGGATGCGCTGATGGGCAACGGGGGAGTCAGTTGATGTATTTTAATCTCCTTGGTGTCCTCGTTTCATGGGTACTCCTTGTCCACGGTGAGGTTAGAGTGATTTTTCTCTTCTGAACCAGTTAAACCAGTCATTCCCTCCCATAAACATGGGGCAGAGGGAGGGAAATCTTGCTTTTAGAACAAAGGTATATTTTGGGACCTTGGGCTTTGATACTGACAAAACCCTGTATAATTTCTCCAATTTCTGCATTAACCTTTGGTTCCGTTGTGCTTTGTCTATTGTAGCCCTTCTGGGTTGGTAGGTGCCACGTACCAACGATGATGCTTCTATGTTTTGAGGGTGTCAAATGGTTTTTGGTGTTAAATCCTCACCCTGCAAGTTTGGCTGACGCCAACCCCTCCCGGCGTGCGATGGCTTCTCACCGCGGTCACAGGGACCGGTTGTACGGAGAAGACACCTCCGCTGCCGGTCGGCTTTGGCATTTCCTTCTGTGCTTGAAACTCACCCAAAATGATGCTATATTTAGGAAAGCTTGGGGGTGACTCAGAGCAGGTGAGGTGGCACAAGGAGCCCTGTTGGCGTAGCCTGGGCTGGCCGTGGTTTCACACTGGTGTGACAAGGGGAAGGAGAAAGGTTGGGGCACCTGTCACCAGCCAGACCCCGGGCACGGAGGACCCACGGTGACAGCTCGATGGCTCCTGGGTTTATTTGCAGCTCTCCTGAAATGGGGTCTTCAGTCCTAAAACCCCAGTCTGGGACAAAAATAGCAGTATCTTGTCATTCCGTAGGGTTTTTTTTTCTTGTTTCTTTTTTTAAAAAACAAAGACAACCAGGCTCAGGAGCCCCCAAACATCACCGTTTTTAAATAAAAACGTCATTTTTGTTTGCGCTGAAATAGAGGGCAAGCTGCAGAAAAGCTGCAGGCCCCCGAGGGCAAGTGCCACGAATTCCCGGTGCCCAGTGAGTAATTGTGTCTGAAACAGCCCTCGTGGAGCAGAGATGCTTCTTTAGAGGCAAATCAGGCCGCTTTAATGTATTCCCCGTGGAGTGGGAGACGCCGGGATTATTTCTTTTGTACAGTTTGAAACAATTTAATTCCGAATCCCACTTTTCGGAAAAATGGGAAAAGATGGAGCTGACTTCTCAAAGAAGGTCTGTGTCCCCGGGGGAGGCCGGTGGCAGTTTGGGAGGGGGACATCGGACCCCCTCACCTTGCCTCCCTCTACCTATTTATGATCCCAAGAGATAACGCGCTCCCCAACTCCGCAGCAGCCTTCATTACAAGCTGTTGGTCTGCGGGACCGCAATGCATTTATAATTTTTATTGTTATATCTTTTAATTTTATTTTGCTTTCCTTGCTGTCTCGGAGAAGGGAAGATAGGAGTCCATATTTATTACAGAGAAAACGATCTACCTCTGCGAATGTATGTATCAGTTAATTTAATCTCACCAGTTTTATTTAAACTGTTTTTCCTTCCTTTCTTTACTTCCCTCCTCCTATCTCCCCCCTTTTCCTCCTCCTCTTGGTGCAAGGTGATCAGTTTGTTTAAAAAAAAAAAAAAGCTGGAAAGTAAAACTATCCCGTGCCTTTTATAATCTGTATTGAAAAGGCTTTTTCTGGTTGCTACGGAATCGCTCTGCCTTTCACTGCTTACGCCTGTGTGCCTCCCGTGGCCCCCCGTCTGATTGACATTTACAAATTACCAAGCTGAGAGTGTTCAATCTTTGACCCGTGTGTTTCTATTCAGCAATGAGTGAGATTTGCAAGCATTTTGTCATATAATTACTGCAAATCCCTTGAAAATTTCCACAACAACGCCTAGATGAATGGTAATTTGTGCAGACAGCCGCTGATGCCTTTACAATGCACTAAGATGCAAAACAGTCTAATTTTTTTATTTATTTTTTTTTTTTACCCTGAGATTTCTGGGGGAAAAAAAATATGTTCTGCATGTGAGCACGTTGTAAAATATTTGGATTGTTAGATTTATTTGCTTACACAACCTATATTTGTGCTGATTTTATTGTATTGACTGTATGCATTTTTTTCCTCCCATTCTACAGTTTTATTGTGCGTTGGTCATATGCATACATCACCCGCATTGTTCTCCGGGAAATTTATTCCACCTTTCAGCATGCTCTTGATAGGACTTATTGCATTACTAGTTAAGTGCTGAGATTTGCTACTACAAAGATTTGAAACAGCCCCTTGTAATGTTTATTTGCCAGACGTGGCTGAGATCATATGTTTTCATAACACTCGGAGCACATCAGCGTTTCAGCAGCTGGCGGGGTTGGTCCGCTCAGGGTTTGGTCTTGAGTGATGGACCGGGTACCTCTCCGGGTTGGGAAGCCAAGAGGGAGAGCATCAACGACTCAGCAGGAGGTGGATGTCCAACACCTGTTGAAATAATCATATATATTTACTCATGGCTTACCTATATATATCAGTCTGATTGCACGTGCATCCACGTACACCTACACGTGTTGGGCAAGCACATTCAGCCTTCAACGTTTCACAAACAGGGGCAAAACCATTACTTTTCCAATGCTCCCTGGAGCTGTGACCTCTCCTGCCCATGGGATGTAGCATTTCCCTGGGGAGGAGCCACTGGTCAACGCCGGGGCCACCAGCGGGCACAGAACCAGCACCTGGGAAATTCCACCCAGTGCCGTGGCCAGCGAGGGCTGTGCTGGTGAGTCTGTGTCTAACCTGGGAGAGGTTAGAGTTGTGTCCAACCTGGAAGACACTTCGGTTGTGTCACCTGCGAGGGAAGGATTTAGACTTCACTCGGGAATTCTGGATTTGTGATCTGCATTTTAAAACGAGCTGGTTTTGCCAGTAATGTTTTGATGGAGTTTAATAAGCATTTGTCTTTAAGCAATGTTTTCAATTCATTCAAATCAGCTTTTCACAACTTCCCTACCCTGATGCATGCATGTATTTGTATTTCTCTCTCTATATACACGTGCTGCCGGTGCTGTGGCAGTGGGAGCCTCCACAGGTTTTGGTTCTTACAGGGACCCGTGCTCGCTGCCCAGCCTAACTTTGTGATACATGTTTTGTTGTCATTTGTTAAAACCAAAACAGCTTTGCAAGAATCATTGATAACCAATTTGTGTTTTGGTATTGCTTTTATTTTTTGCCTTCTAACACTGGCTGGGTTTCTGGCCCGGACCTGGGTGGCATTGGGTGAGGGCAGAAACCTCTGGTTTTTGGGCAGGAAACTCTGCTTTTTGGGGTTTACTGAATGCTAGGGTCGTTGTGCCTGTTGTTGGTGCCATCACCTGGATGGTTTCTCTGGAGGGTACGTTTGCTGGGAAGGTAGCAGCAATGGGGCTCGTCCTTCCCTCCACCAGCGCTCCCGGAGAGCGCTTTGATACC
The DNA here is from genome assembly GCA_013399435.1 of Arenaria interpres. Lineage (NCBI taxonomy): Eukaryota > Metazoa > Chordata > Aves > Charadriiformes > Scolopacidae > Arenaria > Arenaria interpres. Next base: position 238,687 of record VXAK01025847.1, read on the forward strand.
TGCGATGAAAAACTCCTCACCAGTCCCCCGTATCATTATTTATTATTACTGTCGTGTTCTCGCCGAGTCAGCCTTGACTGCACTGCAGTATTTTCCCTTTGCCGAGGAATTTCCTCTCTTGTCTTTGCGAGTGATTATCCCCAACCACGGCGAGCAGCGGCGAGGCACAGAGTTTAAGCTCTGGGATCCGTGAGTGCACGGCTGCTTGTGCAAAGCCGGGTTTGGGTGTGTGGCCGCCGGGTCTGGAGGTGTTTTCTTTGGCCGCTTTTAAATGTTGTGTCCCAGTGATCCCTCAGCAGGGTCACCCTCGGCGTCTGGGAACCCAGAAACTGGGGGGAAATGGTGGGATGGGGAGAGCCTCATGGATATAACTCACAAATTTGTCCGTCTCGAGGTGTTTTGCGGGAGTGCGGCGAGCGCCGGGTCACCGTGACGGATCGGAGGAAGAGTTCAGCGACTGCAGCATCTGAACAAACCGCTCTTGTCATTAGGTTGGAAATGTAATCTCTGCAAAAGAAGAGGCTATGGTAGACTTAGCAAGATCTGTTCACGTTATGGGAATTTAATGCACCTGGTAGAAACTAACTGCAGGTCATCAGTTTTTATTGGCACAGTGCAGACATGCAGGGTGATGAACTGATCTGGCAAAACATTAACAAAGATAAAAAAAAAATAAAAAATCATCCTAGGCCGGGTTTTGTAGTGGGTATCATTGAAATCAGAGCAAATACTGCTCTTCAGATACTTGTCTGTTCGTCCCCTGTAATTTCTGCTGCTGCGCTGCTGATGTAGATGGTCTTTTATACAGAGTTCGCAGATAAATTTTTGTCTGACACATATCTAGAACTTATATAGTCACCTGCTAATTTAAACCAATTTGCCCTAGGTGATGGGTGAATACACTTGAAAATTAAATGGGTCTGATTTAAGCATCCCTTCTCTGAAGCCAAAGATTATATAATTAAATTAAAAGAAAATGTGTTTTATAATAAACTGTATTTCCTCTTGGCAAAATCCAATTTTGAAACAAGATTGTAATATCATATCTAAAAATGTTTTCCCATGGGTATTACCAGTCTATTTCATTTAATTGTTTTCACCCATCATATTATGAGCTTTCAAAGTAGTGAAATGAGTGTGGTTTTTTACAAAGAACGAGGGAGGAAATGGCAGGGAGAGGGGAGGCTGCCTCCTTTCCCAGGAGGACCTCCTGGAGGACCAGGGGTGGTGGCAGGGGTGGACACCTCCCCGCCTGCCCCAGGCTTTTGGGACCTCACCGGGGGTGGTGGCAGGCGATGCCGTGGCCGGTGACAGATGGGTTGTTGGCTCAGGTCAGAGCCCAACGGCCACAAAGCTCTTTTGGATAAACCTGGTTTTCAGGGACCTGCAACTAGCCCTTGGCATCTCAGGTTTTCCTTCTCCGGTGAAGGTCTGGTGTAGGAAGAAACTCAATGAGCCGTACTGTAAAGATTTTGCACTTAAGCAGAAAATATTTAACACTTTGGGCGTGAGCTGCTGGGAGCGCTCCTTCCCCAACGTGGCCATTTGTGTCAATGCGCAGGGGTTTGGTAACACTGGGGTTTCCCTGAGTGTCCCCCAGCAGGACCAGGCCCCCAGGGTGAGAGGGACCTGTGGTAGGACCGGCAGCTCTTTGGGGTGGGATCCCCCCGGGGAACCGCAGCCATCCTGCTGTCCCACCGACTGCTCAAACCCTGGGCGAGGGGAAACGCCGCATAAATGTCGGGTACGCTCCAAGTGAAATATGAGCCAATTCCACCCTCAATTAATATGCTCGTTTCCTTCTATATACATTTATCTGCTCATCTATTGTTCCAGCGCGCCAAGGGCACAGCAAAGGGGGACGGGTACCGCTTTCAGTCTTGCACATCCGATCGAGGCGGCCGACAATCATTTGAAGCCGAGGCGATGGCAGCTTCCATGCTTCCCGTTCCGTGTTGATTTGGCAAACTTTGGCAAAACGCTTCAACAAAACAGTAAGACAAGCTGGAGGTGCCCGTGCCACCTCGGCTGCCCTGTTCCCAGTGAACCCCACTGATGCTGCCGGCTTTGCTCTGTGGAGGGGCCGGGAGATGCCGAGAGATGGGGCCAGAGAGCAGCATCTCGGTGTCTCGGCTCCTCGCGGGTCCCCGCTGGACCCATTTATTTCCTAAATGGGGATGGGCCTATTTATTATAACCGGTGATACGTTAATCATGGGCAGAGGAGTCAGAAACAGGCCCAGCGGTGATAAGCGAAGGTGTCTCCGTGTGAGAGCTCGGCACAAGTCCTGCCCCGCTCTCGCTGTGAAGGCAAACACCCTTCCACTGTGAGAGCCCTCACAGGTGTCCTCACCTCCCTCACCCCACCTCTCTTCCTTTTTTTTTTTTCTTTAGAAAACCCTGATTCTGTTTTTATATTTGGCTTTTTTTGGCGGGGGGGAGCCTGACAGCGCAGGATGTTTCTCGTGGGGGCATCCCGGGGTGCCCTGCGATGGGCAGGTTCGGTAGCAGCCGTGGGGTTTCCTTGGCGTCTTTGAGCATCCCCACCGCCGCAGGCAGGACCACGGGCTACAACCGCCCTTTTCTTCTGTGTCTTTCCCCCATCAAACAAACCAGCTTTTCCACTGTAAAAACTTCCCAGGACTCGTTCGCTTTATAATGCTGGGGGTTATACAGTCCTGTCCTGCCCAAAAAAGCTCAGGGACCGCATCGGATCAGTGCTGGCTTCTTGGCGATGTCCTGGGTGCCCACCATCATCTGGAGCCCCCAAAATTAAAGCCATGTTCAGGAGCACGGAGGGAGCTGCACTGAGCGGAGCGGGGCTTCCCGGGGTCTGCAGCGCTCGGCGGCCTCATTAAATCCTTCAGAGCCTTTATCAGGGACAAAACCGTCGACTTTCTGGGAAAACGTTGATTAAAGCAACAGCGAGCAGGAGTTGAAAGGCTAATATTATCAGTTTTAGCTCGCTGGGGTGGTGTTTGCCTGAGGTAAAACAATCTCGCGGCGGAGAGCGGTGATAAGTGATGCTGCGCCTGAGCCAGCCGGGCTGTACGAGGACGCGGCGCGGGGACCCGGGGGCATCGGGCTGCGGAGGGGGAAGGATGAGGGTATTTAGATGGGAAGCGTTTTCTGCGGGCGTTCGGCTGCTGTCAGCCATTTTATGTTTCTGAATCCTATTTCCCTGGTGCTTCCAAGGGAAGCTTTTGGGGGAGTCCCCAGCTAAAACTCAAATTTGCATTTAAATGGAGATTTTTTTTTTTAATGAGCAGGATGCATGGGAGACTAAGACTATTAGGTTTCCTTGTGGGAGAGTGCAGAATTCTCTCACCTTTTACATCCCACCCCCTCCCCAACCCCTTTAATGCACACTTTAAATTAGACATTAAAAAAAAAAGAATAGTGCGTCTTTAAGGAGAATATAATCATAAACAAATAAGTCTCGTTGCCCTTGCAGCAGAACTAATCTTCCCTCAGCTGAGCTGTGATATAGATCAGTAACAAGAGCCACGCGCAGGGGGTTCCTTTGAAATGCATAATACCTCCTCGTATAAATTGGAGTTGGTGTGATGGAGCTGTGAGATGACATATTGTGGCATGACCCCTCTCTACTGATTGTGGGTGAACCCTGCAAAGGTAAATCTAACACGGCGCACACATCAGACAATTTCATTTTCATCACCCAGGGACAAAAACATAGCAACAGAATCTTTTCAAATGATAATCTGCATGCTGGGCGGAATATTTTCCCTTTCTCCCTTCCTCCTTTTTTTTTTTTTTTTTGCATGTTCAATTCATGATGTAGGTGAAAGGAATTATAAATTGCTTCCAAAGTTCATTCATTCCCTTCTTCTCATTCTTCCCTTTCTTTTCCTCCTTCTCCTTTTGCTTTTGTTCTCTCTCCCTTTCTCTCTTCCTCCCTTTCTTCTGTCTTTGTCTCCTTCTCTTTCGCTTTTTTCTTTTCTTTCTCTTTTTGCTTGCTTTTCTTCCCGCTTTTTTCTCTTCTTTTTTTCTTTTTTTTCCTCTTCTTTCTCTTTTTTTGCCCTCTTCTTTCTCTTTCTCCTTTTTTTTTTTCNTTTTTTCTCTTCTTTTTTTCTTTCTCTTTTTTCCTCTTCTTTCTCTTTTTTTGCCCTCTTCTTTCTCTTTCTCCTTTTTTTTTTTTCCTCTTTTTTTCCTTTCTCCATCTAAAAGTTTGGCATTGTGTGTGTGTGTGTGTAACTGATTCATTCTTCTCATCCCCTCAGGGACATTCCAGTAATAATGATTTATAGGAGTGCAAAAATCTATGCTCTTGCTGTTACCAACCAATATCCCTCCTACCCTCCAAAAAGGGAGTTTTCTTGTAGAAGATCTCTCCGTACGAAACCTTCTCCCCTGCTTCTATCCACTCCCCCCTTCGCCTTCCTGAGCTTTTCCATTCAAGCATTAGGAGTAATCAGCCGGTTTGCATCGTGCCGACCAGGAATATATAGTCCTGCAACACCATATCTCATCTAGAACTAGTTACAATTGACTAAAACGGTGCTATAGCTGTTCTTTGTTCTTCTCTCCAGCGGGTTTGTGCTAGGCTCTGTTCTTCTGAGGCTAAGAACAGTTTAGAAAAATCCCCTTTAATGCGGTATCTCTAATTTACCGTAAACCATTCCCCCTCACAAATCAAGGTGCGCTTGCAAACCGTACGCAGCTTCCAGGCGAGATGTGGGTTGTCAAGTCCCTCTCCGAGAAGCACAGCTGATGGTTTGTGTAAACCTGGTGGTTTTGTAGTGGCCGTGGCTCCGCTGCCTTTGCTGGGGCTGGGGTGCACCTCATGGGGGGCACGGCAGCTCCTGCAGCCCCAGAGGCATTGCCTCCAGCAGGCACAGCCGCCGGGCTCCTGTGGCAAAGGATCCTGCTCATTATCAAAACAGCCAAAGGAATTATACGGGGTTGGTTTGTCCCAGGACTCTGCTCTGAAGGCAGAGGAGAGCTGAAAGGCTGGGCTCAGAAGCAACCTGCAAAGCGCCCTGGTGAAGAGACGCCAGTGCTAGCACCGAGTCCTCTTGTCTGGTCATTGTTACTGCTATTGTTTTATTAATTAATCGCTCTGTTCCTCAGCACACTGGCAGTGCCTCCAGCTGGCTTTCTGGACGTGGCTGCGATGCTCCGGACCCTCCTCTCCTCCATCCAGTAACCGTAAGGTGTTGGGGACAGTTCTGCAGGGACCGTTAACGTCTCTCATCTTTGCCCTGTGGGTTAATTGCTGTCCAGGCGGAGCAGTTTTGGGGGTGGCACAGGGTGTGCATCGCAGAGCAGAGTTGTCCCTGCGTGTCTGGCTGCCTTCCCGTGCTGTCTGTCCCCATCTGCTTGGCTGCAGGATGGCCCTGGAGGGAGCAGGACAGGGACCTGGGTGCTCGGTACCCTCAGAGTTATGGTGTGGCTTTGGGACAGAGCTATTACTTGCCCATGCCTCAGTTTCCCCATCGGTATACCCCTGAGATACCTTCAATTTAGTTTACAAAGTGCTGCTAAGAGCTTAGTGAAAGCCACAATCTCTGAGCCCCTCGAGGAGGAGTTTTGCAGGAGGCGCCAACCCCACGTGGAAAGGAAAAATGGACAGAGGACATAGATTTTTTCGGTTGCACTCCGCGTAAGCGGGCTCACAATTAAATAACCCCACCCCAGCCGGCACCGACAGAGCGCGGGGGCGCAGCGGGAAGGCTTAAATCTGCTCACAGATCAGGGCCATCATGGGCCCGTAATCCCGTCACTGGCTCCTCGTCCCTGATGCCGAGTGACACGGCTATTGTACACGTAAGGGAGTGACACAGAGATGAGTTTGTCGGTTCCACCTAGCGTGATTGCCATTTTCTCCTCGCGGAGGAGAGGAACGAAATTGAAGGAGAAAAGGTCAGAAAGCCTTGGTCATCCTCTCCCCTTCTCCCAAATCACTTGTTCCTCTGGATGGAAACGAGAAATGACAGGTTCCCGTGCCACTTGGGATGCAGGCGGCCCGGAGTGAAACAAAAAGGAAAGCTGGTTGGAGCAGGGGTGGATAGCAATGAATGTAGCCTGTTAATAATGCATTTCAGAGGCGCGGGATCCTGGTTATTGTTCGTGGCATCTGCTAACACCAAAGTGACAGTGACAAGTTCTTTGATTAGAAAGAGGTCCCCACCACCTCCTCCCTCCCGCCCCTGCGGATGGGTTTGTGGAAAACGCCACCTTCTGCCTAAAAGCCCCGCTGGATGGTACTGCTGGGGGGGTTCAGATGGGGAAACCGTGGGTTTTTTTTGTCTCCTGTTTCCACTTTGGTGCAGAAATATCTCAGCTCAGACCCAGGAGAATGTCAGCACTTTTTGCTGTTTTTTGGTTTTCTCTTTCTCTTCCTCAGAAATTTTTTGAAGGAGGAACCATACTGATACCATCCGTCCTCCTCAAAAAATCAGTGCAAATCGGCACACACCTTTTAAATCCCAATTGGAAGCAAACACAATCGGTGGCAGCATCCCTGGGTAGCCATTGGCCCTACTTTGGGCAACCTCTGCTGCCCAGGTGGGTGGCACTGGGAAGGGGCTGGGAGACACATGAGGGAGCCTGCAAGTGCTGCTGGGTCGTGTTTTCTCAGGTGGAGAATTAATTTTGGGGGTGTTTGTGTCACTGGTGGTTATTTGCTTTCATTGTTGGATAGCTATTTGTTCTGTCTACACCTATTTTGAGAAGAGAAGTGCTGGTGCAGGTGATGGAAAGTCCTGGGAAACGAGTAGCTGGACCCGCAGTGGAGGATGCCTGGGAGGTGTGGGTCGAGGCAGGACTCGTGTCCTACTGCCCTCAAACCATCCTGTCCACAAACCATCCTGCCCTCAAACCATCCTGCCCCGTTCTTCATAGTGACTCCCCTCAAGTTTAAAGAGCACCTTACCCAAAGGGCTTTCCATGAGAAGTGTGATCAACTTGTTTTTTTTTTTTTTCCACTGTGTTTTTTCTATTTTTGTGTAAACATGAAAATCCTCATTTGATCCTTCTAAAAATATTATTTTACAACCAAGTGCTTTTATTTGGGTTTCAGGGAGAAAGCGCTGCTCTGTGAAGGCCAGAGGGCATTACCATCGGCAGGAACCTGCACTGGCAGCCTGAATCCCGCAGCGATTTCTGGTGGAAAAATAAGTGCCAGTTTTCTTCATCTCTGTTTGTGTAAATGGTGTAGTTAAAAAGAGAGGCTGTGCCTGAGGTGTGCTGAATCTTGCCTGCCTCATAGACAAAAATCATCATGACTGACGGCACGAATTCAATGGCTTCACTGCATTCAGAGTCGGAAAGTGCGGAAATAAGAGAAATGGCCATCGTCCAGGTGGAAACTGTTTTCCCAGGATTGTGATTTTTCCTGAGAACTGAAATCAGCAGACATCTGGGCTGGAAGGACGTCAGATTGCAGGTGGCAAGCTGGGCTAAAATACCCACAGATGTAAGTAATAAAACCTGAGCTCTGTTTAGAAGCACAGCATTAAAAGTTACCAGGAGCAAATGAAGGGATGGGCTCCCTCTCCTCAGTGGTGTTGCCTGGAGCTCCTCGGTGGCGTACCTGAGCCTGGGCAGGTTTGGGTTTTGCAGGTGGGAGGGAATCTTCATCCTTGGAGAGTTTTAAAATTCAGCTGAAGAAGTCCTTGAGCAGCCAGATCATCCCTGAAGTCAGTCACTTTCTGCAGGAGCACCGTGAAGCTTTTCCTTCCTTTCCTTGTCTGCTGTCCCCCTCACCAGTCCATGGAGAAGATCAGGGTTTGGGAGGTGATTTAGAGCTGCACAGTTTGGCAGAGAGTTCTGCTAAGGCATAACTGTGCCAAAGCTACTCGTGGGAAGCTGGTGTGGCTGCAGTGCAGATTTTGGGCTCTTGTGCAGGCAGGATCTGCCACCCAGCATCTCCATGACCTCACCATCCTCCTCCCATCAGAGCCACAGTCCTTCCCTCACCGGCAAGGATGAGTGAAGCCCATGGGCAAAGCTCTGTGCTTAGAGATGGGCATTTGCTCAGGTGTGTTTTTTCTCTTCAATAACAAGATGCCTTCTAAATGCCTTTATTCGGTGCCCAGACTTGTTGGCGCTGGTTTCTTGGCCAAAACCAGCCTCAACCAGCGAAGAGGAGCTGATGACCTGCGGCTGCCCCCAGCCCAAACCCAGCAGCGAACGTGCCTGAGCTATCAAAGATGTCTCCGTGGCAAGTCTGCTCCACAGGCAGGAACTTTTCCAGCCGCCGAGCCCTCCTCTCCCTGGGTGCTGCTATTTCCATGCTAAGCCGTACAGTTATAGATTTTAAGATAAGGTGCTTTTGTTTCCCAGTTCTGTCTGAGTTACCGTTTGAAACTGATATGACAGGCCTAAGGCTAGTAGAGAAATTTGTTACAAGTTCCCATTTCACAAACGGTGTCGCCAGTCAAATAGCCTCCCTCCGCCTGAGCCTATTTACTCTCTCGGGGATCTATTTTTAAAAGTTATTAGCAGATTACTGGTTTTCTCTCAACCTCAGGCACCAATCTCCCAAAGATACCATTGTACTTTAATAAGGTGCGTTTGATAATCCTCAGATAAAGGCACTGGAAGTTGGGGGGAGGAGAGGGAGAAACTCCTCCACTGATTCATCTAAGGGACACAGGCTAGAAAAGGGTTAAATATACTCATGTTTCTAAATGGCTGAACTACTGTATGTTGTAGTTTTCAACTGCAAATCATCTTTAATAGCAGACATCACGGGATGGCTCATTACATTAAGCTATTTTTCATGCTATCTCCTGTAATATCCTTTAATCCAATGCGTTTCAAATCACCTCAGGCTAAAATAAGAGACATAGCGATGTAATAGCCTAGTGTATTAGTGGGTTAATTGCCCTGTTGTACTCTCTAGTAGATATCTCTGGAATGAGTTCTATATTAATTGTAAATTGCTTAATACATTTAACTCCTTGAGCAGCTCGGTCCTCTGCTATGTCTTTAATGAGCAAGAAAAGTTTGGAGTTGTAAATAGTTGTTTTTCCCTTGGCCGGCACCACAGGGTGCCTGGCCCTTCCCCGGTGAGCTCCGAGCACGCACATCGCCCTCTCGGCGCTTCCGAAGAGTCAGCCTGGAGCACTAAAAGGAAATTATTGCCGTTTCCTGGAAGCTGCAAAGTTCTGCTCCAGCCCCGAAGAGCCGCAGAGCGGAGCAGGGGCCAGCTTCTCCACCCGCATCCGCAGGGGCAGCACGTCACACTGTGGCCATCCCCACATCGGACAATCGGAGATTCGGTGGAGATTAAAAAAAAATTAAAAAAATAAGGGGAGGTTTAAATAATACATAGGATTTCAGGCTCTCGTCTTGCCAGTGCTGTGGCCGGGAAGGGAAGACGAATGAAACGTTCTGCAGCTCCGTCAGAGGATGCAGCAGCGGGTCACTGACACGCACGGCTCTCAAAGTATCGCCCATAATGCGCAGTAGCTAGTTTTCTAAAATTACTTTTGCAGCGCTGGGCAGACACGTCCACAGATTTGCAGTCACTTTTCTGAAGATTGGAACGTTAAGTGTCACTGGGCTACTGGAGGGTAATGTCACTAATTTCTCTGGATTGCTCCCAGTTTGTGCCGGGGGGGTGGTGGAAGAAGGAGCAGGCACAGAGGAGGTTGGAGGGGGTTGTGTAATTTGCAGGTGAGACATTCCTTATTCATTTCTTCTGGGACGTTCTGGTTGCTGAAAATCCTGGCAAGAGCCTTGCTGTCAATTTAAAGGAAAGGCACAGAGGAGGTATGCTGGACTCCGTGCTCTGAAAACTTACAAGAAACTCTTTCCTGAAGTGCCACCTATTGCTTCAACCCAGCAGCATCGCGGTGGCGGCGGTGAGGAGAGCGCAGGTCGGTGGTTTGAATTTAACCCAGGTGACTAAAAAAGTCCCATCCACCCCATCTACCCGACCCCAGCTGTGCAGCTCACTCTGTTCCCGGCGCGACGTGGCCACGCTGCAGCACACCGACTGTGCCACCCACCTCTTTTCTATGTCTTACGCCTAAGATAAATATAATGCTCATAAAGATGCAATTCAGGAAGCCTTTTATAACACACTTAACTTTAAACACATGCTCAAGTTCCAGTACTTTTAACGCAGCAGCGTTTTAACGCTCCTTTCGGCTGGAGTGTTTAACAGAAGAGATGCTTTGCTTTTTGGGTTTGTAAAAGGAGGCTCAGGCAGGTCTTTCCCACCCCTGGCCTCCACAGGCTCCACCTGATGGAGAGCCCGAGCAGGGAGGAAAAAGGGCTGTGTGGGTACAATTTCTGCAATGGGGTGGGAGACACGGAGAATAATGCAGGTTTCCACCCCTGCGAGCTTTCTGGAAGTTTTCCTGACTGTGCTGCCACACGGACCTTGGAGGTGGGGACGCAGCACAGCTCCATCCTCTGCAAGGAGAGACTTGACGTCACTTGCCACCATCGCATGTGGCATCTCAGAGACTGAAATTTAGGATTTTTCTGAGCTGCCCCGCGCTGTCTCCAAGTCCTGCACACGTGCAGAGGTACGATTGAATATTATTAATAGTCATGTAATTCAGACAACTTCATATATGATTCCTGCATATTGTAACACCCAAGCAGAAATTTCTATTGCTAATTAGAGAGTGTTAATACTAAACTCTCCCAGACAGAGGCTTGTTTGGGAATTAAGCCCCAGTAACGCTATTTGTCCTTCGCAGTGAGGCCGTGGAACGGGGGGACGATGAAGCGGGCTCCGTACGCCCACCTGGGGAAAGCCGGCAGCGGGCGAGGAGAATGGAGTCTGGCTCAGATGAAATCAACTAGAAATTACCCTGGAAATCAGCATCTCCTTCAGCCGCCTGTGTTACAAACACAGCAAAACCCAGAGGCTGCCTCATTCCAATGCCATTTAGGCAATTTTTTTTTTTCTTTTTTTTTTCTGTAAGGTAACTGTACTGACTTCAGTGGAATTACTCCTGATCTATACCTCGGGAAGTGAGAGAGGAGGCAGACACACCGCGTAATTCTGCTCCAGCATTGCCTGTACCCATTAACAATTCCTCACATGTACGTGAATAGTTAGTTGGGGCTAAAAGAAATATCATCCCTCTGGTTTAAAACATAATGCAAAGGTATTTGTGAGACAATCCGAATGAGATTTTTGTAACCTGTAGAGGAAAATTTCTGTGAAACTAGGGAGCCGGTTGTTCTTCGAAGGAAAGACACAAAGTGCTTAGACTGCTGGAAAAAAAAATCCATCAAGTAATTCTGTATCTATAAAATAGGTGGTAATGCAATCTGAGCTTAATTTTGATGGCACACTGTACTTCATAACAGTGACAACACCTTAAAAAATGTAATGAAAGGGCCTGATTTATTACTGAAATAATCCATTTAGCACTCCAATAAATAAAAGGAGAAAATACAACCAATGTTTCGGCAGAAGGGGAAAAAAACAAGGGAGAAAAATTGCAATGCATAGCAGTTTTCTGTAAATGAATCCAGAGACGGTGGCCACATGTTTTGGGGCTGATTATTTTTCTGGAGATAAATATAAATTCAAAGTTAGATTTGAGATTTAGGCCCGATGTCCGCTCTGCATTTTGATGTCCTTTGAAAACAGCAGCCCTGGGACTCGGTAACACAAGGACTGGTTCTGACTGACAAGGGGGAGGAGAAGGGGAGGAGAAAACGCTAACTTACTGCCTTACAAATATTTGATTTTGAATATGCTCTCGTAGCCGTTATTAAGTGCAAAGCAAACATATTTTCCCCTCATGCCAAATTTGTTTTAATAACATGACGTTACTTCTGCAAATGTCAGCTCCAGCCTCCCTCTCCCTCTGTTCCAGTGGCACTTGGCCCACGGTGAAGACTGACGGGTTTTATACTCCCTCTACATCACTTCTATTAATCTGCTTAATATGCTACAGGACCCGGCAGTGGCAATGACAGTAAAAGCAATAAAATCCTCACGTGGCAGATGTTTGTATTCGGGGACAGCGTCCTGAACGGCACACTGGAGAGAGGAGCTGCCATTTCTCTAGAGATGGAGAGAAACTTTCCGGCACAGAAAGAGCCACGGAGCAGAATGAGTTGACTGAGGAGGATGCTGGACCCTGAAGCCAAAAGTTTTAAGGCCTTGCTGGACCAAGCCTTGAGGAAGGACGCAGAAATGATGTGAGTGTGGCTCTGCAGGGTCTGCTGCTTTCAACGAGGAATGGTATACGTGGTGACAGCCATGGTAAGAGGGTTCTTCTGCACGTCCCCAGCATCATGGACAACATAAATCCATATCTTAATAACATCCTCCTCCTTCTCACTGTGCCAGTGGCCAGACTGAGAGGTGTTGGCCAAACCTCAGTGTGTATAAGAACATGTTATTTAAAAGAATGTGTAGATGTGGTGCTTAGGGACATGGTTTTGTGGTGGACTTGGCAGTGTTGGGGTAACAGTCGGAATCGATGGTCTTAAAGATCTTTTCCAACCTAAATGACTCAATGATCCTGTGTTGTGTTGTCATCTCCCAGCCCAGGCCTCTTGGTGTTCGCATCAGCCAGCGCTGCACGTTGTTTCTGCGGTCGTTAAAATGAATGGGAAGTATCAGGGATGAAAAATTAGCAGTGAAAAAGCAGCAAACTGGCCCTTTTTGGGGGGATATTTTGCTGTGTGGCCTTGGAGCGTGCCCCGTTGGTGGCTTCGTCCCTTGCACCCGTGTCTTGAGCAGGCGAGGCTGGAGGAATGGCCCCAGCGCCCGCGTCCCGCTGCGCCCTGCCCGGCCCTAATTGGCCTGTTTGTTTTGCAATAAGTGATTCCTGCCTGTCTTGGGGTGGATTGTTTTTCACACCATTAAATGAAGTTCTGCTGTATTGATCCCTGTTTTTCCAATTTGAAGCCTGAAAAGTGATGAAGACATTTTCTTGTTTTCTCATGTACTTTTCCCTCAGTTCATTTAGGTGACCTGTCTTTAGTTCCTTGCTGTACTCGCTGTAATTGCTTCTTCAGAGTAATGTTACACCGTAAGCGCAGTACTGCAGCCGGGGTATGTTTTTATGGAAGGATGAAGGAAGGCGAGGTTGAAGTCATCAACCAATATTAACTGTGGAAGCTTTGTCACAAATGACATCTCAATAGCAGTGTCTCAGTGTCTCCTGCTGGAGCCTCAGTAAATAGTGCAGAGAACGAGGGCAGGACCACAGGACAGCTTTGTCTCTTCAGGCTGTTTAATATTTTGCCAAAGAGATGGAAATACTGTGGAACATTATTTTTCTCTGGGCTCAGAGATCATTGGTTTTGTCCTCTTTTGTGAAAAATCTAAATACTTGAATGCTTGCATTAGATTTTTGCCAGGGATCTATTTTTGTTTAGCACTAACGTAAGGGGTGGGTTTTTTCCAGTAAGAGATCAATAGAGCAGGTGCTGAACTTACATTTAAGTGGCAAGTTTAATTAAGGAGGGAGCAATGGTTGCTCCAATGCAGCCTCCCTTACAATTAATTAAAGTATGAGGTCTAAGCTGAGTCCGTGGTGCACACAGAGGAGTCTTCTGGTGGCTTCAGTAGGCTCCAGACACACAGACTTTAGTGACGGCATCCAGCAGAAGCACAGCAAAGCCTGGGGGAAACGTGGGAGGTTGGGATTGTTGCCCGTGTCCCCGAGGTGTCCCAATGGGCCTGGCGCAGACTGGGACACCCCGACTGCTCAGGGTGGAAACACAGTTGGTTTGCCTCAACGGGTAGGTAGGGAGCAAATTTAAAGTTTGGCTTACTGAGTGGTTGATATCTCGGGTACCTCTGCGCCCGCACAGGCTGCCTCGTGTCACTCTGAAGTGAGGCAGATATTTCTGAGCTTCCACGATGCTCCGGAAAATTTTTACTCCCAGGCTTTTCTGGTATTTTTGCTCCCCAGTTCACAGGGAGAGGCATAAAACATCCTTGTTGTTGCTTTGATTTCTTACGGAAGTGGGTTTTGGGGGCTTCGCAATAAATGGTGGAACGTAGCACTTTATTTTGCTTTTCATTACAGGAAGGGAGTTAAAGCAAGTGCTAATAAAGAGGCAGAATCAGCAACTCCTGTGCCAGGCTGGGGGAACGTGTCCCACCTCTGAGCCGCTTCCCGAGGGATCTCAGCCCAACCTCCCTCCTTCCCCGCTGTGATGTTGCTTTATTAAAGCAGCAGGGGGGCTTCGCGACGGCCCAGAGCCAAGCACGGCTCAGGTGAGCTCAGGTACCGGCAGGATGAATTTGGCCCCTGATTCTGGAAATAATCCTGTCAAGAGCAAGTGGCCTGGAGGAGGGTCTGGAGTCTGCAGGGGGGGGTGCGGGAAGGTGGCCGGGCACGGGGACCTTGGGAGGATCAGGGCACCGGGGGCCCATCTCAGTGCACAGTTATTAGGAAGATGATTAATCTATTTATTTTGCATTACTGCTATTATTATTATGCGCATACGCCTGAATTAGGTAAGAACTTTACTGCACAAACTGCGTTTGCTTGCTGCGAGCACAAAACGGAGAGGAGAATTCTCTTCCTTTGAATATCTTCTCATCTAATTGGGTGGGAAGTGCTGAGAGAGGGGGTTTGGGGGGTCAAGATCTGCCTTTTGTGCTCTTGGCATCTACTATCGTGAAGTCCCTGCTCCTAACTGGCCTTCCAAAGTGTTATCACAATACCAAGTAATATATAATATAGACAAGAGATAGGGAAAGGGTTGCAGTAGAAAAATAAACTCATGCCAACATATTTTGCCAAGAATAGGAAAAAAAAAATCCATTGTGCAGTTTGAGAACATGGTGCCATATAGACATCTGGGGGCAAATCTTGGAAATAACATCCACTGGATTTGAATGGATGATACATTTCAAAAGGGAACTAGGCAGAGTAAACAGCAGAAAACACATGAACAAGGAAGGTTTCATCATTTCTCTCTTTCCTTTCCAAATATAAAATCCCCGGAAAAAGGCTAAAAATTAGGAAAGGGGGCAGTTTGCAGAAATGGATGATCTGTTCCTCACCTAAGCAAACGGAGAGGATTTCTTTTTTAATTTTTTTTTATTGTAAACTACCTTATGACAATTGGTGATAAAAGAGCTGAGCCTTTCAAAAATCCATTTTAATAGAACACTGTATGACCTCATAGATATGCATAGGATTTAGAAATAACATGGATTTTAATGAAGGTACTTGAAAGGTATGGTGCCATATTGCAATTTTATGGAAGATCTTAGATTAATGAAATTAAACGTGAACTGCATTGTTTAGATGATGAACTTAAGGTCATATCTGCAGCATTTGAAAGAGAAACCTTGAGTGGAGGGTGTAGAATCATTGATTTAGACCCTGGTAGACAGCTGAATAGCAAGCATTGAAGCATGAAGGTAAATTCCCATATTTCATTGTTAGAAGGTTAGCTGGTGGCTGCCAGCTTTTCAGTGATAATCACCAACCAATTCCACCCTGTTTCAAAAAAGATTTTGCCTTTGTGTGCTAAGACACTTTTAAAAACCATTACTGTTCAAAGCAGGGGCACACTGTTTAAAGAGAAGCTATTTCTGCAAAATACAGGATGGCAATGAGTTGATGCTGTCCTTGGATAGTGATGCTATTAAGTTCATTAGGATCATCATCCATTTAAAATGCTTATAAGGAGAATTGAGAGTGTTTGCTGGAGATGCCAGAGGCACCTCCTACTGCAAGTCACAACTACATGTCATCAGTAATTAGCTCTTTTGCTTCTTAAGATTTTTTTATAAGACAATGGCCCCTTTCAGGTTTAAGTACTGTTTTCCTCCCCAGACACACACACACACGCTCACGCTCACAGGGAATAAATGCACGCACATGCACATGTGTTAAACTAATAGACATGAATTTGTACAACAGGAAAATTGCAAGGAATGAAATCCTCAGGCCTTAAGAATAAGAGATAATAGAATGATACTGCCAATTACTGCTGGAGAACAGTGTTGTCACAGGGAACAGCTCATGGAGATGGAAGGATGAGGGGCGGGGAAAAGATTCCCTTTTGACAGTTTGCCGTTAAAGGGAATTTGTCAAGGATGTTAAAATTAGATCTAACTGGGCCAGATCCTCAGATGACATAAATCAGGCTGTAGACTTCAAACCATGATCCGGCCATGTACTCCTCTTTGTTCTTTCTTCATCTTTATTATCTGCATCATAACACTGCCTGAAAGCTGCAATGATGCTTTAAGCTCCATTGTCTTAGTGCTGTACAAATGCAGTGAGAGAAGGTATTTCCATGCTTTCAGCTGCTCTGCACAGAGTCTTTTATTGCTCAAAACAGCCACACGTTTTACAAAACCTACTAAGCAAGTGTGGGAGATGGGGACCTTGTCTAGACAAGGATTTAGGCTGCGATGTTAATACGGGTTAGAGAATCGGTATGGACTGACCTGATTTCAGGGTGGGTAAAATGAGCTGCTTTCCACAATGGCAAAGTGATGGAGCTGCCTTTAATTAGTGCTGTTGCATCCCAGAGTGAGACCACTGAAATGGGAATCCATCATCTGGCACCCAGCCCTGCCCATTAGAAATAGAGTAGTACTTACAGGGAGCATTTAGCTTCTAAAGTGGCCTGCTTGGGTGCAGGATCCAGCTTGGGACAAGAGGGGACAAACCCAAAAAAGATGCTCTCAGATGGGAAAAGATCCCGTACTTCCATGTATGTTCTCCTCCAGCCTGAATTCTTGGCACCAAAGCTAAACTCTGCCGCATCACAAAAACTGTTTGAAAGCTGCCAGTAAGGAAATTAGAGAAGAAATAGTGTTAGATAATGGTTGTAAATGCATTATGATCACTCCTTTAATTAGAAACTTCCTTGTTTTCTCCCTGGTGTACACCACAAACAGCTTGCACATGATTTATTTGTGTGTGTTTGGGGAGGAGAGGCAAAGGGAATAAAGTCTTAGCCATTAGACATTTAAAAAAGCAGTTGGGAGATTTAGAGACATGATGCTTATTAAAATAAATGGAAGCTTTGTGTCTAAATCCCCTGGTCATCCTTGAAAATCTTGTCCCTATTTATCTTGCAGTCATTTCCAAACGGGACATTGCATATCCCATTTCTTGTGTGTATCTAAGTGCAACTGGACAGTAAAACCAGGATCACACTGGGGCCCAGCCTGGCCCTGTGCCATATACTGCTTAATGTTCTGAGTAAGAAGAGAGCTGTGAAATGGTACAGAGCATTTTCTGGGAAACTCCCCACAGAGAAAAGTCTAAGTCCCACAGAAGTGAAGGGAACGTGGCTCCCCTCTCCCATTTCCACAGGTTTCTGGTATGTGCAGCTCTTGCTGTCAGAGAGACTAACCCCGCTGCGGCCAGTTCTGTGGAGTTGATTTGCTGAGCTTTTAATAGATTCATAACTTTCCAGCCCGCCGTAAATCTTCTAACAAATATTTTTTAATTTTTAAAAGCAACTATTGGCATTGGCCACTTCAGAAATGCTGACCCATTAAGTCTAAACAGGGAAGAGAGGGCATGTTAAATATCAATTGATTATAAAACCCATATTAATTGACGTTTACCAGGTCCACTAATGGAGAGGAGCTCATTACATAGCAGTTAACCCTCAATGCATATATATTAAATAATCAATTAGTATTTATTTAACATACAATAACCTCCCTATTAGAGTTAAATTAAAAGCCTCTTTATGGAGGCCTCGCTGAAAGCCCTGCACTGTGCTAACCTGAAGCCCGGAATTTGCATTAATAGCCTGAATCTTTGTTACCCCTGGTGCCCCCAAGATGATTTTAACATGTTAAGTGAAAGATTAGAGGGGTTGTGTTTGTTACAGTCACTTGGCCCTACTGAGAGAGACTCTGCCCCTGGGTTATGTGATGGAGTATGAAACAAAGCATAGTCTGTGTAAGTTATTTGGTTAACAACGGAGCTATAGCAGAAATAAACAAAGTTCTCCAGGTTCTCTTGCAGCACAACGTTCCTGAGAAAGGCCAAGCCGAGAAGAAAGAGGGGATGGAGAGAAAGTCTGAATTTCTCTTTTGAAGACAGATGGAAAAGGTTGCGGTGCTGTTCCCAGCCCGCAGAGCGGGCACGGGGACCTTTGCCGTGGGGCAGGATAACCTTTCAGTGCGGGCACGTGCCACCGCGCGATGCCATCGGGGACACCCGGAGGCCAAGAAAGCGTCCGGGGTCACTCGCTCTGTTGCAGACAGACCATGAAATGTAAGTTCTGGCCACTGGGTTTGTTCCTTCTCTCGTCCCCAGCCCAGTAAGCCTGCGTTGACACCAAGTCCCGCTGGGGTGTGGGCTGTGTGCTGCCGTGAGAGCCCGGCCTGAGCAAAGGCTGGGGAGATGTTGGATTAAAGCTGGACCAAAGATAAGCCTCATTTATCCTCCTGTGCCTGGCCAGCGCAGAATGCACCCCGCTGACGCAATTACAGCCTGTAAAAATGCAGTTTTAACACTGTGCTACCTTTTATGAGCAGAATCTTCAATTAAAACTCTTCCTCAATGATAGGAATTGTGGCATTAAATGAAAGGCAAATGAGGTTTCTCCAGGATAAGCACGGTGCCAACAGAGCACGTAGGTGTGAACCAAATGCTGTAGGGCTAGCGGGGGGTGGGGGAAAGAAGTGAAAAAAGCTTTGGTGGTGTGTCCTGTGGGCTGTGCCCCCCTCGTGTGGGCCTGGTTCAGCTCCCTCTCCGTGGGGAGAAGCCCCTGGAGCTCCTCGGCAGAGGAGGGAGCACCAGGAGGATGCTCAGGGCGGAGAAGTTGGGGAGTTGCTGCTTATGTGGTCCCAGTGAGAAGGAGAGACCTGGCAGGTGAGAGGGACTCACACACGAGTGAAAGACCTTTGAAGAGGCAGAAAAGTATTTTCAAACATAAGAAGAAAGGAGCGAGACCGGCAGACAGCAAGACAATATAGAAAGCAAAGAAGTGGCACGGCTGGGTAATAGAAATAGGGCAAACTGGGGAGCTCAGAAAAGGAATAGCTGAACTAAATTGCTCAAAATGAGTCTCTCCTGTGTTATGTCCTGAGCTGCCATTTATTTCTGTGTGGCGTATTGAATATTAGCAAATGGATTTACTCCCATCTCTCCTGGTGTAAAGGGGTGACAAGAAGGGTAGAGCAGGGAGCTATTCTGTTTTCCTTGGAGCCTAGGGGAGTTTTATATTGGGGTCTAATAGGCCCCGAACCTCTTCGGAGCTGAATTATATCACCCCCGCCCTATGCAATAATCTGTTTTCTGGTGGGGGAAAGCTGGGAAATCAAGCAGCTTCTCCAAAAGTCAATTTTGGTTCTCAAAATGGAGCCAGCTCGAGAAATTGTCATTGATCCACTTCTGAACCCGGCGTAAATTTCCATAAAAATAATCAGGTCCTCTCAGCTGCTGAAGTTTGTGATGCCGTGAGTTTCACTGGGTGGGATGGGTGGTCTGGGAGACGGGGGCTGAGCAGCGCTTTGGTTTCAGGTTCCTCTTCACCTCACCAAGTCTGAACAGGGAGTGAAAGGAAAAGCAAAAAAAAACTGGAGGAGAAGAGCAAAAGGTAATAATGAACCTGATAGAAAAATTGCTTTAACTCTTTTGGATGTCTTAGTGAGAAAATTTAATTGTGTTTCAGGCCAGCTCTGCTTTTCAGCTCTGCTGTGAAGTAAAATGCAAGCATATGTCAATGCCTGCCCCCCCCCCCAAAAAAAATTCGTGGAGGACTTTGCTGTTTGCTCTTCGCTACAGTTGAGAGAGACCTTCGTGGTCTTTTCCCTCCAAGGACAGCACCAGTCGTTTGAGCAAGTGATGGTCACCTGTATTCACAGGTATATGATGTATTTTTAGCACCTGCAATAAATTACTCCTTTTTTCCTTACAGCTTCTGGAAACACTCCCAGTCCCTGGCCTATTCATCAGGATTGTTATATTTCTGCTGCTGAAAAGAGGGAAGTACCTTTTTCTCTTACTATTTATTAGCATGTAGCATAGTGTGAGGGACTGCGCCGGGGCGGGGAACCCCGTTGTGAGCAGCACTGGGTAAACACAGCAGAAATGACAGTGACAGTCCTCATCACAGAGTGTTAGCAATTCAAACAGCCACGTCAGTCACGGAATTTGAGAGAAGGGATGTAACACAAGCAAAAGGAAGAATGTGACAGTTTGCAAACACTGAGTGAGTTGCATGATTTTTTTTCATAGGTGCGTGTGTTCTCTGAGTATCTTGAAGGAAATGCAAATGGATTTTATCCTGAAAGAGTCTAAGTGCAAGCTGGGTCTGTTGGAGCTTTGTTAGACATGTAGAAATCTCTTTTTCTTATAGAAAGAGATAACCAAAGGGCTTTTTGAAAGTTCCAGGAAATGATCCAAGGCCTGGTTTTGCCTAAGATCACAGGGGATCTATCATTGAGCCCTAGGGAAGGGCAGCCTTGTCCTAATCTATTAATAATAAGCAGAAGACAGTAGTAAAACAGAAACAGTGGAGCAAAGAGAAAACCAAAAACCCACCACATAAAACCTGATGATTTTCCAAGGTAAAATTTGGGGGCAGCTGGAATGTATTGATGTATTGTATTGATAAACCAACCAATATAATCCCTCCACACTGCAAAGGTAACATCAAACTTAAGAAATTTAGGAAATCAGGCTAAACATTTTCTATTACCCTGAAATTTTGCCTTAGAGAGATGGTAATATGGAAGGAATTTCCTTGGGAAAGAAATGAGTAAAGGATGCTGCAGAATTATTTTAGTTAAACTGACTGCAATGTTAAAAATGAATTCTGGGGCAGGACAATAAAGCAGCTCATACAAGAATATTAATTCTGCGCTTCTAATCATCCAAGGAGTTCAGTCACTGAAGTCAGGAGGAATTCATAGTCTGTCTGGTTTCCACGGGCTTTGGGGAGGCCTTGCCAATGCCTTTCTTCTGCCTGTGACTCTTCAGTGTTATTAGTGGAAATAATTTCCCCTCTGGAGAAGCAGCCGCCTCTCCCCTGCTGCTCCGTTTCTGCTGTGGATTTCTCCATCATGTATTGTGTCTTCCCTCAGTCCTCGCAGGCAGCACCAAGGGCTATGCCTGCAGGGTGGTGCTGTCTTTTGCCCAGTTCTCCAGGCACAAAATGTCCATCCTAATCATGAAGGACAGTCTTCTCCTGGTGAAAACACTCTCTGAGGACTTGCTTTTGCCACAGTGCCTTCAAGGAACTAACCCACTCATGATGGGAGAGGAGTGCTTGGATTTCTGTTGTATATGACGTTAAAAGCAGGAAGGGAAATCCCAAAGCTGAAACCCCAGGTACTCATCCCATCTCTTTGCTGGGCTGCTCGACCCCTTCCCTGTCTCTGGTTCCTCAGGGATACCTGCTTGCCCCCACGGGCAGCCTGTATTCCCTTAGGGAGGGACTCCCCAAGGCTTCTTTGAAACCCCAAATTTAAACACAAGTGTGTCGAATTTTATGAAGTGTGGCTGCACGGATTAAGTAATTCCTACCTGTAACACATTATAAAGTCCCCAGCTCTCTGGCACAAGGGCAGAGTGAAAGGGTTATTGTAGCCACATCATCTCGTACCATTGCTTGTCCTCCCTCGCTGTGGAGAGCACAGCTCGGCTGATTTAAGCTCGGAAGACTCCCGTGTTGGCTCTCGCCGAAGTGCGTGAGCTGCCTTACAGGACTTGGCCATAAACTGCACAGCCCAAGGAAGATGTTGCTTGTTTTCTGAAGGACAGGATGAAATCACCCCATGTATGTCCTCTACCTATTGCCTCTCTGGGCAGGGAAAACATAAATGCTTTCCCCACCATTTTATTTATTGGCTTTTCTCTGTTTCCTGGGAAAAGCTTTTTTGTTGTTGTTGTTTTTCTTTAGTATTTTTGTGTGTGTGAGGCTGTGTGGGGTAGGCGTGTGTGTTTGTGTTTAGGAGGTTAAAAAAATTTCTTGCTGTCAGCAAGTGATGTTACAAACCTGCTCTGACAAGGCTGGTTGTATATTTACAGTTGGTGAGAGCGAAGGCTTCATCAATCTTCACGCTTTGAAAGGGACAGGCCCGCTCCCATGAGCACCTGCTCCGGGAGAACAGCTGAACTGTGACTTTCCAGGGAGCTGGCTGTAAATTTTAGCCATTCCCCCCACAGCCCACGCATGCTTGAGCTCTTTAACCTTCCCAGGCTGGCAGGAGTCCCGGCAATCAGTTTAGTGCACAGACTGGGGTTCTTTTTAATTAACCTTTTGTTTCCCACTGCAGGTGTTTCAAAGTTTCTTAATGTTAAAAAGGAAGAGGGGGAAAAAAAAAAATGTTTGCAGAGGTGCGTCCACTCTTTTCCACTTTTCCTATGCTTAGTGATCAAACGGGATCAGCCTTTCTCGAGTTTCCCACCACATTTGCCTCTCGGATGCACGTCTGTAACGGCATCCGCTGGGAATCCACAGCACAGGTTCCCTTTAGGTGCCTGCAGAAAATATCCCGACGAGTGCTTTGGTTTCGTCCTGCCAAGGTCATGTTTCCTTCCTTCGTGAGGCTCCTGCTTTTCCAACCCACTCCTCTTTCTCCAGGCAACTTCCTTCAGACTCCCTGGATGGGTGGATGCTCTGTTAATTAGTTTGGCCTCTTGCACCCAACCCGCCCAGCCGGGAGAAGTTTGATTATAGACTCACTGAGTGTTTCTGCAGCTTCTGGTCTTCCCAGAGTGCTTGGTCTGTGAAAGGGAAAAAACAACCCTTACTACTTCTTCAGACAGGCCAACCTGTGCTCACCATCTTTAACGATACCCTGGAAAAGGCCAGCGAGGGGACAGAGTTTAGAAAATGTAGTAGGAAAGCACAGGGAGGGGACTTAGATGGGAGGTGTAGCAGTATTTTTGTTCATAAAAGCACCTGGTTTACTTCAGGGAGGCTGTCCTTTTAATAAAGTAAAGCTGTATCGCTGTGGGAGGGAAATATTCCTGCACTGTAGGAAAAGGGAAGTATTGTCCTGTTTGATCAATAAAATTATTAGTAGGACAAGAACCTGTTGCATCTCTAAGAAAATTCATATGTGGACATTTATCACAAGGAAAAAAATACATTCAAGCCCCACTTAAAACAATAAAATATATCTTTGAGGGAAAGTTTCAGACTTTTCTGTATAAGAGGAATAATGGTTTCTATAATTTAATAGGTGTTAAATTTGGTGAGGAGTGCCAGCAAATCCATTTCACATAATGATATTTTATCTCCCTTGAAACGGTCATTTTCATGAACGTCTTTTTATTGGTTCCCTTGTCCCACAAAGTGTCCAAGGTGGTGCTGCTCATCCTCCAAAGCCGAGCATATACAGAGGCAGGGATGACTAGAGAAACCTATTAATAATGGTGACACGAAAAATGGGCAGGAACTGCATGACAGTTAAATGTGCTCCCTATAAATAAAGAGCATTTCTACTTTGACCCTCAGGGCTGTGGCTTCTCAGCGCTTACTTTTGCAGGAGTTAAGGTGGTCACAGCTATTAAAAACTAGAGATAAGCTGAGAAGAAATTCAGGTGAGGTTAACAGAAAAAAAGAGGCATTCCAAAAAAGATCTCACTGAAAGTTTCAGCTAGAAAAAAATTGTGAAATTGCCCTCAAGTGAGGGACTTTGTTTACATAGGTGAGGGCAATTTGCTTCTTGGTAACAGAGTGATTTATTCTCTTAAGTATCTAATTGCAAATTCACACAGCCAAACCTTTTCCTCATCTAGTTCTACTGAGATGGACGGGAGCATTAGTTATGAAGGTTCACAGATTTTTAGAACCCTCACAGTGTGCACCGTATATAAACTAAAACTCATGGTTATGGTTTCGTGCTGGTCGGTACGTTATGCTGACAAGACGTAGCAACCACAATCTGTGACTGCTACCACAAAAAAAAATGAACTGAGTTTCAGGAAAGGGAAGAGAGAGATTTTTCTTGGAAAAAACAAGCAAGAAGTTGGAAGAAAATCAGAATAAAATGGAAGGAAGTGGAAAATATACAAGGGCAGGTATCAAAAAGGCAATATATGATATTATAGTGTGATACACTTGGTATAAAACAGCCAGTGACATTCACAGTCAGCACAAGGTCTTTGCTGCCTTCCCTCTCATGTGCCATTACCTGTAGAATCAAAATTGTCCGAGTTTTGCCACCCTTTGAATTCCCCCACCTTAAATGGCTGGTTGCCCACCTTGGAGCTCCTGTAGCCCTGCCTGTGTGGAGGAACAAGGATATGCCAACATGTGGTCCTGAAACTGCAAATTCAGAATGAAGCAAGGAGCAAAAGAAGTGACAAGATAAGCCGTTGTGGGAAATGAAGGGAAGGCTGTGAAAATGGTTATAATAAATAATAAGAAATGTTGCATGGGCCAAAGGAATAATAGATCAGCAATGGAAAGCCTCTAAAAGCTGCTGACAGTTATTGATAGACATTGTGTAGGAAAAAAAATTAAAAAGAATCTCTGACAATTTTGCCTTCATGTTCACAAAGGTGGGTGGCAGGGCAGATGCCAGAATGAAAGATAAATTTCCTTTTGCATAAAGAAGAAATATTGAAGGAAACCGAGCAGAGGTGATGGAGAAATTAAGAGTGTTAAAAGACCCTGAAAGCATGTGGTCCATGTCAAACCCCTTTCAGGATTTTGAGCTGAGTCAGCAAAAAGCAAGAAAAATCTGTTGGGGGAAATGAGAAGCTCTTTGAAGACCAGTAATGGAGAGGTTCCTGCAAGTGTCAAGTCTGGAGGTGTAAGGAAGCTTTCCAGAAATGAAAGCCAGTGGAAGGTACCTCACATGGCTGAGAGGCCAATGTATATTTTAATCTGGGCTTGCAGTGGAGAAATAGTTAGGAGAAGTTATGAGTTTAATTAAGAAAAACCATCAAGGATTAAAAAATTGGAAGCTGTACCAATAAAGGGAGAAGAAAACTGACAGCGGCTTTCTGAGGAATTAATGCAAATCATAGGCTGGGGAAAGCCAAAAGATATAACTCCTGCAGTGGCAGGAAAGGTTGGATGTAACACAGTCGAGGAGTGTAATCTGGAGTAAAAGTGACGAGTGTGGGACATGCAAGTGCCTGCTCAAGCACTGGGCTGGTGGGTCCTGGCGGCTGAGCTACTCGTGAGGATGCCCTGGCTGAGCTGGGAGAAGGTCTGACGCTGAAGAAACTTCAGGTGACAAGATAAAGCATTCATTGAGGTGAATTTAACTGAAGGAAGCACAATTCAGAGACAAGAGGAAGGGAACAAATACTTCAAGGGTTTGAGGGTGCCTGGCCTGGCTGGGGAACCAGCGAGCACGAGTTCAATCGGGCAACTTCCTGTGTTTTTGCAACAAGTTTCAATGAAAGATTGCAAATTCATGCACTTTAATTAAAACTCCAAGCATCCCGGAAGTAGGTAAGTGCAAGCTAAACACCTACCATCAAACATGAGGCAGCAGATTTTCCAACGGTTAAGCAAGGGGAAATGCTCTTCAAAAACCTGAGTGTTCGGGGGGGGGAAATAGCATAATTTTTGTTCTCTCCAGCTGTCTGATGCCCATTTACTTGATATCCAAACAGCTTTAAAGCACTCATTATCATCTTGCCTGGAGTAAGCAGATATTGGGGAGTACAGGAAGGACTTTGTCTACTCAATCTTATGTTTTTGTTTTAGGGAAGCTGCCTGTTCTTCTACAGAAGGAGAAAACGGCAGCCTGGACCCCTATTTGCAACCAGCCTTGACAAGAGCTGTGTATCTTGCTGCTCACCTGTGCTGAGCTGCTATTGTGCCCCACACCTGGCACTTATTAGCTCTACTTTTCAGATTTGTTAAAGCTTTTAAGGACGAATGCACTGAAAAAGACCCAGGAGTGCATTAGGAAGTAACAGGCACAGGAGCAGATGCTGCCCTAAGGGGAATATGGGGACCTTCCTCTGAGACTCAGAGGGCTCCTGGCTAGAGTTGAGGTTAGTAAATAAAAGAAAAACAAACCAAAAGAGAGTTTTTTGCAGCACCGCTCTGCAGCAAGGCTTATGCTGCCTCTGAGGGAGCACACCCCAACTGCCTCCAACAGCCACCTTTGGTGAGGAGATGGCTGCCCCCAGCAGTTCTGCCTGTTAGACACCCCCCCCAATATCTAGGGCTGATAATTTGTGCCTCAGATAGAAGGAAAGGAGGAAAAGAAGAAGAAACAGAAGCTGTGGAGGCCAGTGTGTGCCCCATGGTGTGCTGGGACAGGCTCTACTGCTGACAGGATGGCTGCCTCCCTCGCCCCATCATGGACGGCTCCTTGTGGGGGGACCAGCATGGCCTCGCAGGAAGCTTCTGTGTGCGTCTTCCTCAGGTAAAGGCCTGGGCGGAGGGGAAGTCTGGGGGGTATTTGTCACTGTGTGCCCACCGGGCAAGCGGGCCCCGTGAGGCGGTGTGGGCCTGTGTGGAAATGGCGGCTGGATCAAGCGGCGGCTCTGAGGAGGGGGCGGCCGCCGCCTCTCCCCTCAGCGTTGCGGGCC
>VXAK01025847.1:265147-308565 GCA_013399435.1 Arenaria interpres
CTCAGCGCGGCTCGCCCGGCTTCTGGTCGAGCCACTGCCCGCCGCCCGCCACTAGAGGCTGCTCCACACCTCATTAAATAAACACAAACAGCAATTAATGAAGGAGCCGGTGCCAGCGGGGCCCCGCGGAGCTGGCGGCCGGTCGTGGCGATGGGGCGGCGGGGATGCGGGTCTCCCCGCCATGGCTCGGAGGGCCGCTCCAGAGCAAGGGGTTCGAACGGGGAGATTACCACCTCCTGTTTCCCCCGCACCAGAAAGATACAGAGACATCTGCAAGAACTTATCGCCCCAAATCGGTATACTTATGCACAGCAGGAGTTCTGAATCACAGAATCATAAAATGGTTTGGGTGGGGAGGGACCATTTAAGGCCATCTGCCATGAGAAGGGACATCTTCAACCAGAGCAGGTTGCTCAGAGCCCCATCCAGCTTGACCTGGAATCTTTCCAGGGATGGGGCATCTCCCACCTCTCTGGGCAGCCTGGGACAATGTCTTGCCTCCTCCAGACCTGCTCCAACAAGTCCGTGTCCTTCTGATGTTGGTGGCCCCGGAGCTGGAGGCAGCACTGCAGAGGGGTCTCAGCAGAGCAGAGGGCTCACGCCAGCTCGTGTCTGGCTTTCCATCCATCAGTACCCCCAGGTCCTTCTCGGCAGGGCTGCTCTCTATCCCTTCATCTCTCAGTCTGTGTTGATACTGGGGGTCGCCCTGACTCAGATGCAGGACCCTGCTCTTGGCGTTGTTGAACCTTATGAAGTTCACACGGTTCCACTTCAGCCTCTCCAGGTCCCTGTGGATGGCATCCCGTCCCTCTGCTCTGGGATCCCAGCCATCCCTGGTGGCTTTGCCAGGCAGAGTCTTGCAAGAAATGCATCTAAACAGACGTTTTGGCTTCCTTGCAAACGTTTCCTCAAGAGAGAGAGAGACACTTGCGAGAGATTTTATTTGCGAGTTGGATTCCTTTGTCTCAGAGGAACAGGCGCGTGTGTTGTTGATCAGGCAGCACCCCAGAAATTCATTCCCTTTTCACTTCGTTTTAAAAAAAAAACACAACAACAAACCAACCCCGAGATGATACCTTCATGTAAATAGCAGCCCTGGCGCTGTAGCGATCGCTTTGCCAGGCTGAATGCTATCAGCAAGTGTTGGGGCGCTCTTGTAACTTACACCAAGAAAGCTGCGGTTGTTATTAATCTCAGTTCTGCTGTGAGCTGCCGCTTTCACAAAACAATATACAACTTCATTCAAGCATGCTATTGTTGTTGTCTGCCTGGCACTTTAGGCTGCTGTGTGAGGGAAGGTTTTATAGGCTCAACATTTACAGTAAGTAAATATCAGCATTTTCACTGGCCTCCTTCCTCCTCTCCCCAAAGCTCAGACTTTATTTCCGCTCCCCCCACCCTCTTTTGCCACCAACTTGATCTTATTAGTCTGCAAAATTATAGCTGTGTCGTAAACCTGGCATTCGTAACTAAGGAGAACCCCTAGCAGCAGTGCTCGTATTTTCATTTTGTATTTTTCATCAGTGACGTTGGTCCAGGGTTGTTTTTACTATTACTACTTTTTTTTTTTTTTTTAACACTGCTCTGAAAGGATAAAGCTGGAAAGCCCCATCCATTTCCTGGAAAAGCCAGTTTCCGTCTGTCAGCATCTGTCATGCCATGTACACTATTATTTAAAAACAACTACAGCAATGGCCAGACCAGACTATACAAGGGATTTCTCTCACTGATTCCCATATTCAGTGGCCCACAGTATGTCTTGTTTAGCCTCCCAGTGCATAGGAAGGCTAAATAGGAAATAAACATTAAAGAAGTGCTGGTTTCCTCTTTTTGCAGACAGACAGATGCAACTGAGTGGCTCAGGGCTTGAGGTCCCATCCGGCCACCAGTCCCTGCCCTGAGCACACGTGGTGGGGAGATGCCGACTCCAGTTTCCAGCCAGCTTTTCTCCCAGGGAAGCTCGTCTACCAGGTGGGTTTCACTTGCCCATTCCCTCAGCAAGCACCTCACACACTAAACACTGCCCTGCAAATTCAAAGCCACAAATGAGTGAAGATGATCCAGATGTAGCTTGGAGGCTTCAGACTTACTTGCAAATTAACATCATTTCTCAGAGGCAGGTGTGATTGTATCTTTGTGGGTAGCGAGGATGCGAATGGAGTCATGGATACATTATGCAAGTCTTCTCATGTAAGGGAGGGGGGGAAAGAGAACTGACATATCAAATATGAGAAATCAAAACTTAGCTGTTCATTTAGGGAAACTGTGAAGGGGCCAGCACCTGGGTCTGTGGAGGGAAGAGGATTTTCTGGGAAACAAAGGCGCTGTCAGCTTTCGTGTCTGTTCCGGGCAGTCCTGACGCAAGGCAGCATGGCTGCTCTGCCTTTTAGTAATTTTATGGACCTGATATTTTAAAGCACCAAAGGGAACGATGATGTTCATTCGACATGTGAGATTATAAAATGGTGAAGTGTTTGTTTGCATGGCCTGGATTGGTAATGTCTACTTTAAAGACCTTGCCGTTTTATTACCTGCTTTCTGGTGGAGAATACCGGAAACAGAGAAACAGCAGAATTATTATTATTTATTTTGTTGCAGTTAGGTTTTTATAAAGATAGGTGTACAGGTGGATATATAGATATGCACGAGCAACTGCAAATATAAGACAAAAATATGGAATTTGCTTGCCAAAGCCCAATTCCTGCCAGTCTTTGAGTCCTTTCCTGTGACACTTGTTTGCTGAAGAACACCAGTGATTTGCTTTAATAGAGTATAAAAAGCATGCACTGGTAAGGGAAGACTTTTGGGCACGTTTAGGCAATATGAGTTTGCTTTCAACAGTTCAGCACTGCAGGTATTGTGCAATCTGGATTTTTTACACCTGTAAGAGGTGTTTTTTTGGGAATGGAAGTCTCCTGGGCTGGATTATGTGGTAGCAGCAACACATGCACGTGTATACATATTTTTACACCTGATTGGGTACGGTTGTGAGTAGAACTACCCAGGCTTTTTCAGGAAAAAAAAAAGACTGCTGATTTACATATATACTGTATGTTTTCTATGAAGCGAGGTGTCTGGGCAATGTGATGCTTGGCTACTATGGGTGTCCATCTCTGTTAGCTGTGTATTGTTTGAGGGAGTAAGTTAAATTCTGCCTCTAGGTACACGCATGTGTTTGATATGGAAATTGAGAAATCCTAGCTGATGAGATGTTGCAGGTGTGCAGCTGGGGGCAGAACTGAGCCCATGGTTAGTACAGCCGTATGGGCATCCCTTCCTTCCTTCCCTGGATGCTGTTTGTGCACTGGGAAATATTCCCCTTGTCTTCCTTTTCTCTCTTCTGGAAAGACCTCCTGTAGCATTTGCTGTACTTAGAAATTTTTTCAGGACTTACAACTCTGGAGTTCCATTGCCACTCCGTAATCAATGTTAATTCTCCTCATTTTAAGGTTTTGAAAATAGACACGCTCTATTCTTACAAATTCTGTAAAATGCCATTAATGTGTCGGGAGATGATCATATTTTGGTTATAGATGCCTTGCTATTGTAAGCCTCTGTCTTTCTATGGTACAGTTACCAGAAAATGGATTAAAAATTAAATGAACATATTGCTTTGTTTGTTTTTAATGAAAGCTGCTTTCCAATTAGCTCCTTACTTGATCAAAGATTGCTTGTGAGTTAATTGTATGATTTTGCCCAGTTTATGATTCTGTCTCTGGGATAACATCAAAGACACTGGGTCAAGTATTGTTTATGTTGTGACCCAGGTAAACTCCATGGTAAACCCCACTCACACCTCTTTCCCAGGACCAAAGCAGTGCATGGAGATATGTCTGTAAACTAAATTAAACGCACAACTGTAGGCATGTAGTTATTTGATGTCAGCATGTCTCACTTTTTCTAGAAAATGTCTATGTCCTGCTCTAACTGACATTCAGTCTTTGGGTTATGTACTGGATGAATTTTATAGCCTTTGGTAGAGACAAGAGATTGTTCACAAATTGCGTGTGCTACTTGTTTATATCCCTAACGATGTGTGTCTGGTGGAGAAGCTCTGCTTTGGGCCATCTCGGTTTGAAAAGTCTCGCAGCCATCTTTTAAATGCTGTTGCTCCTTGTTTTGCAGTGCCGTGCCACGCTTCAGACTGTTCCTCTTCCAACCTCCTCTGATGTTCATTTCTTCAATCCTGGGCTCCTTTCTCACCACCCAGCTCTGAAAAGGTGAGAACACTTTGTGAAGCAAGCCTGATACCAGCTTTGCCCACAACATTAATTGCTACCAAAAGCAGTTACAAACCCTCCATTTGATATCTTCCCATTTGGTGTGCGGCCATTCTTACCAGGGTCACTGTATCTCTTAGGGACCATCATTTTGTGTCCATGTGATGGCTGCCTCCAACAGAAGTCATTCAAGACCTTTTTCTACTGTCCCTTCGTATGGATTGACTTTAGAATCAGTCTTTCCATCAGCAACCCTGTAGATATTATTCACAGCCTGGTGATCTTTGCTAGAAGAGTTCGGCTGTCTGTTGGGATAGATGTAGCCCCAGAGAAATTGGTACAGAGGTTTGTTTCCTGTTAAGCAGGAAAACGAGATCCCCGCAGCAATTGTATTTGTGGCGTGTTGTCAGTAACCAGCTTCCTAATCACTTGTGTGAAAATATCAAAAGTAAGTTTCCAGAAATCGGTCTTTTTTTGGCTGCCTATCAGAGGATGATACTCTCTGTTCTCCCCCTGAAATATGTGGATGGGAACTGCAATGTCTGTAGATGACCTGAAATATATAAGCCCTTTATCACACATATTGCATTTAATGCTGCTTTTCTCCGTTTAAGTAAAATGTTCCCAAGCGACTGGCTGATTTTTCAGTGGTTTAAGTTACTCTTTTGGCTCTCTGGTGGAAAAATGTAGAAACATTACGATAATGATGTCCATGGTGACTGTGACAGTGTTGAGTGACCCATCACAGCCAGAGATTCTGCTGGGTTTGTGTGGCTGTTGTGAAAATGACATTCAATTAATTTGGCTAGCAATATTAAAATGAATTACTGTCCATGAAAATGATAATTTGAAAATCAGTTATTGATTAACATAAGACCAAGATTCCAATTGTCTCAGCATAGTTGCAATCTCTGTGGAAAAAAAATTACTTTTTGTGACTCTTGCTGTTTTAGCTGAGGGGTGTATTTCCTTCCGTTTAGTGCGTCATTCCAGAGTGGTTCCTCACCCATCTTCTCTCATGGGGTAAAGAAACTGGTTTGTACAGTAAATATGAAATCTATGCTGACATCTTTACTGCCAATGTCCATTTCTTCATTTCTTCTTTGTGCTGTTGCGACCTAGATACCATATGGGACACCCTAGGGCTTCCCTCCTGGCTTAATGATAGGTAACAACAGGCCAATTAATCCAAGAACACTTTATTCTCTACCTACTTGGATGGGAAGGTAGGAAACTCTTTCTAATTTTGGGTCTCTTGAATGGAATGAAGTACTGCTTTACTGCTACTGTCTCGGCAGGCAAATGAATGTCAAAAATACTGCCATTTTCTTATGTTTACTATTAAAATCAAATGTAATACATGTTTTTGTAATTAGTATCAGCATTTTTATTGTGCTTACACTACGAAGCCCAGCTGTTCACTTAGCCTTACCTTTGTAGGGGCTGTACAAAACACATAGTTAAAAGGAAGTCTTGGCTTTGATGAGCGGAACCTGTTCCTTGAATATGAGCGGAGATTCTGTAATTCTGATTACAGACGATCCCGAGTAATTCATCAAGAGTAGCGATGTTGCTCCAAACTGACACCACAAGAGCAGAGATGAATCTGGCCCAAAGTGTCTCTCTAGCGTGTTCCTTTAGCAAATTGATATTAAGTTTTGTCCCCATTCCTTCCGTGGAGTGCCTTTGCTGCTGTGTCTCGCAGTACTCTGCAGGGACGCGGGGAGGGCATTTTGTAGAGACAATGTCTAGCTTTGCATTCATGTCTCTTAGGAGAGAGTACCTATGATGCCTTTTTGGCCTATATTTCATATTGTTCTCTGCGAATAACAGGCTCTGATGATTGAAATCTACTGCCCGGGATCTGAAATGAATTGTTGGCTCTCTCATGAAATGTTCCGCTTCTCCATTTCCTTCCCCTTTGCACACATATACATGAGCGTGCATTCACACAGACACACCGGGGCTTCATCATACAGCAAATTGCTTATACACATGTAAGCAAATATCTTCTCAAATCATCTCTTATCACCAAGTGGGGTGTGGTGCTTGTTGTTCGAGGGGTTGAGGTTGCCTTTCAATCTGCCAGGGCCAGCCTGACACCAAAAATAAACAGCATAAGCCTGGAACGGTTGTCACAAGGGGCAGAGAGAACTTGTCAGGCAGGAGTGTGTGAGCCGGCAAGATGATAATGTGGCATGACACTTCTGAAATGAGACACCGGTTGCCATGGTGAGGAGTCAGGAGGGACTATCTCTCCAGAGGCTGAAATAAAACATGCTTTAAATGATGTTTGATTAGAATTTAGATCATGTAACTGAGTGGCTGGACCTTTTTTTTTTTTTTTTTCTTTCCTCCTTTTTTTCCCCTCCCTTTACTTGTTGTCGTTGTCGTCTTTGGCTGCTGGCAGAGTTCACTTTGGGAAGAAAGGGCTCTGGGTCCGGAGCAGCCCTGGCTGTAACCCCCCTTGCTCCACCACTTGCAGCGTGCTGAGAGGTTACTTAGTTCCATGCCCAGTCAATTATGTTCCTTGCTAACTCTGCTTGCATTTTCCACTTGAGTCCATCATAGTTTAAACCAGTTAAAAATGGTTCCCTCTGTTCTGAAAAACAGTTAATCAATAACACCCTGAGAATATTTCTTGTCTTCGTTTGCTTTCCCTGACCAGTCTACTCAGGGTATCCGTCATCTTGTTAATACATATTAAAAATACAGCCCATGAAGGCTCATGCATGATACCCTTCTTGGACCCTTCACATTAAAGGAGGATGTGAACGTGCGTGTGTGTGTGTATGTGATGGTCTGAACCTGAAACAGAAATAATTTGAGAGAATAATGCAAAACAATTGTCCTTGTGGCCTTCTAAGTGGAATGGGATGTTTAAAAGTAATTTTAGCTTTCTCTGCAGTTTTAATGCAGCACACAACCAAATGTATTTTTCATGTCTTTCCCAGCAGAAATGGACAATAAAAGAGCTGGTTTGGGGTTACAGAACTTTCTACCTCTGTGGTGCTTTCTTGGTATATCCAGATGTTTAAAAATCTTGAAGCAGGTATGCAATGGATAAATCTGCTAGAAAAAAATAGTCAGCCAATTCCAGTGCTGCCTGGATGGGGACAAAACCACTCGACAAAGAAAGGCAAACACACCAAGTTCTGCTAATTTCAAGATCACCCGAGGGCCAACTATTTCTTGACATAAATCAGCTAGTTTAGCTGGTGCTGATGCACACAGAGTACCAGGGCCTAAGATTTGCTAAGTGTCCTCTCCCATCGGTTGTGAATGGAAGGTGTTAAAATACAAGGGATTTTGGTTTTTCGTTGATGGAGTGAACCGATTTGAAGACTCGCTACTGGGAGTTGTTGTTAAGTCTGCATTGGATAAATCAATGCAGAAGCGGAAGTTATTGGCAATTTTTTGACTGAAAGGCAGAAAGTCAAAGGATCATGGAGACTCTACTATAGTCTACACTGGGTGGAGATACTTTGTACAATGGTAAAATTCCTGTAGAACCATGAACGGGGGGGATGTGTGTAGCTAATAATGATGTTCCTACATACACACTGCAATGAGCTTCCTCTTTATCAGCACATTTAAATTGTGGTCATTTGCTTTGGTAATTGAAATAGTTACACCAGGCCAGTGAACGTGTGACTACAAGTACGTTTTTCTGGGCTATTAAAATCCCTATGCAAGAGCCTGCTGATTAGAGTTTCTATTGTGTGTATTTAGAGAAAAAAAAGACTATATAGTGGCTATGCATGAGACAGAGTGTATTCTAGGAGTCAGAGGATGCCCTGTAATTTATGAGAGACAAAGAGGTACATTAGATATTGTTAGAATATGTAATAATCCTCTCACAATAATTTATTCGGCTTGCAAGGTTAGGATCTCCATAATTCTTGGTTGCACTCTAATGAAGACTGCTGATGCTTATTATATATTTTTGTGTACATTAGAGGTACCTGTGAATATATGGATACTGTACTTGCCTCCTGCTACCCCACTACTCATGGAGCTGCCAGTGGGACTATATTGTAAGAACCATTTGTCTAAATAGTCCAGGAAAGTGCATCAGCTGTATTGGCTTCTTGTCAGCGGTTCTCTGTAACTTTGTGCCCATAAAATCATCTTCTGCAGATTTAGCCTGCTTTTCTCACACTATTAGGTCACCCCTGGCTCCGGGGTGACACAAGCATCATCAGGAAATTGCGGTCTTCAGCAGTACATGCTGTCCACCTGCAAACACAGAGAGACTAGATAGATTTTTTTTTTTTTTTNTCTGGGCTGGGAGGAAAAAAAGGGAGGAAGGAGAGAAGTGAAAACTTTCCTTCTCCCCTGAACTCAGTGACTTTCCATAAAACTTTTGCTCCAAAATCAGTTTATGATTCCACCCATAAAGTCATTTCCAGGTGATTTATTACAATCTGACAGTCCACTCTGGGATTTTTGGTGACACTACATGGGTCTTTTGAGCTTTATGTTGAAATTTAATGGTGATCACTGCAGCCAAATGGATGAAAAATGTCCATTTCTTCACCACTGTTTCTTGTATTGGCCTCAGGGATTGGAAAAGTAGGTCTTTTATTTAGTTACACTGTCAGCAGCAATTTTGATGTGAGTTCAATTGCTTGGTTTGGAGTTCAAACACTCCAGTCTGAATACAACCGTATGGGCTTGTAAAGCATCTTGAAAACTGCTCTGCTGCTTGCCCCACATCTGCATGGAAAACCACCCAGGGACTGTGATGGTCATTGCTGGGTCTAAATACCAAGTATGAGATGGAAGTAAAGGGAAGTTCCCTCTTCCCAGAGAAGAAGGGGAGTGTCCTTTTTGAAAGAACAGGAGAGAGAACTCAGACTGCGGGGGTGAGAACCTTGCTGAAAGCAGCATGGTGGGTGGGTGGGCCATACATCAAGTACGTACCTCTATTTTGTAGAACCACAATGTGGAGGCAGAATATGGTGGGGTGGTGGGGAGATGTAGGGAGCATGTTTCAGATGAAGCAATGGGCCGTATCATGTTCAGAATCTTGCCCTACAGTAGAAATTCTTGGTTCCTATAGTCCAGAAGGGAGAAAAATGTTCATATTTATAATGCAATGGAAATAAACAGGGAGAGGGAATTTGAGGTAAGGAGCTCAGTGCTAAGAGAGCTAGGTGAATTGGGTGAGTGATGCCAACATTGGAGTAACGAGAGGAAAAACAGAGCTTTGAATGGGAAAGCTTCAGTCTCTCACTCTGTTTATGGGGGGTTTTCTTCTGTTAGGGACTTGCACCCCTGGCAGCCTCATCTTATAACCCAGATGTTTTTCTGCTTAGGTGATTGCAGTATGTGATCTGTTCACATCATCCTTAAGAATCAGTGGTAAGGAAGGGGTTAAAATTATTTAACTATAGAGCTTTTTGTGCATATTAATTACGTATTGCTCTATTTTATCACTATAGTATACTTTGTACAGCAGTTTTTAGAATGCTTTAAGTAATGTTTGCTATGCTTCCTACAGTCTAATCTGCCAAATAATTTAGGTTATCCATGCCATGGAATTTACTTAACACTGACAGAAATTAGCCATGAAGCGCTGGAAGATCCCGGAGTTGCTGATTATGGTTGCCTGATAAGAGCACAGGCCTAGAATGATTTTATAAAATGTTTTCATTTTGCAGGCAGTCAGCGTTTGGATGGTAGAGACACACATCATGATCCTCACCGCCAGTAGAGTCATGAGAAAAGCCGCTCTTGCAGGCTACTCGGTTTGCAAGGCTATAATATTAAATGGCAGACTCCTGTATCAACGCTGTGTCTCTGGCCTTGATTCAGATGAGATCACTCACTGTGGTCATGGCACTAGTTAAATAGCTAAAAGTTGTTTTGATGATGCCCCATCCCTGGAGGTGTTCAAAGCCTGGCTGGATGGGGCTTTGAGCAACCTGGTCTAGTGGGAGGCGTCCCTGCCCAGGGCAGGGGGTTGGAACTAGATGGTCTTCAAGGTCCTTTCCAACCCAAACCATTCTATGATTCCTTCCTGAGTTGTGACTGTAGTAGGTGTGGAGTTCAGTGACATGGTTTCTGTCAATACAGAGGTTGATTTGCCTCTAACCTGATACCTGGCTGATGCTGAAGACAAAGCTCTTTTTCAGCATGGTGCTGCAGGCACTCAGGAGACAAGAGCTGCAGTCGTTTCTGATCCTTTTCCAACTCTGGAGGAGGCAGACGCTTAGCGTGGAGGTGTTTGCAGATACAGGGATCATGGAGACTTTTCTGTGGACTCCAGCAAGGCCAGGATTTCACCTTTGGTCCAAAACAATCTGATAAGCCTTTTCTGCCCTGCTCTTGGGGTGACTACAAGAGCCTGGTCTCAGGTGGTTTCTCTAAAGCTGAGTGAGTTATGTCAGTTCAATCCACCTGTAGATCTGTCTCCCATTTCAGAGAAATATTTCTTTCTATTAATTCTACCATTATCTATTTTTTTATTGAATCTGTAGTGAGGTCACTACAGAACTGTAAACCTTGATAATATGTCTCTTTGAGAGTGCTTGATTTCTGCATATGGCTGTCTAGAATATACTCTGCCTATTGAACCTGAATGCATCTAATCAACTTCTGAGTACAGGGTTCTACAGCATAATTAACAAAAAGCAAAGAAGAAATGATCTTGAAATTATTATATAACTTCTTGAAATACCTTCTTTGGTATCTGTGGAAACAGATTTTTTTTTTTTTTTTTTTTTCTTTCTTGAACAGAGCATTAAAACCTACAAGATTCTTCCAAAGGGAATTTTCAAAGTTTTCTTTTTCCCACCATATTTCCACGCTCTTTTGTCTTCCTTTCCTTTGGCCAAAGCACGTACCGCTTCGCCAGAACATTTGCATGTGCTGTGGTAGCACACGGCTCTTCTGATCCCACATCAGGTGTCAAATCTTTAATATGATTTCCTACATGTTTGACTAATCAATGCAGAACATCATCATGAAAGATAATTTTGCCCTCTGGCACTTCAGGGACAAGATAATGAGGCCTGGTGTTTTCCATTTTTTATTCTTCCACGAGAATCTACATTTTTTAGTCCCAGCTAATTGATTTAAGTTCATGGAGGAAGGTTTTTTTCCCTTTCCCTTCCAGTATCTTGGATATTAATGGATTCTAGTGAGCTAGCGGAGCTGTGTGATCAGTATGTTTAGAGATTCAATATACTGCCGTTCTGACCTTTCAGAAGCCATGGGAAAAGCATTAGGCCCAGCATGTTGATCCCAAATGAGCACTGAAATCTCAGGCAGGTTGGAGCTGGCTGGAGATAGGGACATTCTGCAAGAAGGGAGCCTTGTTCTCAAATCATTTGCCAAACAGGAGGGAATTTAGTCTCGCAACCCAGTGAGAAGCGGGGAGATTTATGGCCTAGCTTGGGCAATGGTGGAAGGCGGAGGGATGGAAACGGAGGCTTTCAGATCAGGCACCCGTGCATTGCTCTGGAAACTCTGGTCAGAGAGCATAGCGTAGCAGGGAGTGAGTGATAAACCATGGATACAGGCCAGATCTCTCAGCTCCTGCTCCCCCGATTTCATCAAAGAAT
The DNA here is from genome assembly GCA_013399435.1 of Arenaria interpres. Taxonomy (NCBI): domain Eukaryota; kingdom Metazoa; phylum Chordata; class Aves; order Charadriiformes; family Scolopacidae; genus Arenaria; species Arenaria interpres. The sequence continues at coordinate 276,939 of VXAK01025847.1, forward strand.
CATTATCCCTTTCCTTTTCAGCAGCTTTGTTTTGGAGGAAAGCTGGGCAGGCTCCTCACTGATCATCGCTGGAGTGGAAGGAGTGGGACAAAGACCTTTCCAGAAGTAGCTGAATTCCATCCACCTCAGCAAAAATATAGGTTAGTCTAAATATCCTTCCCTGACACAGTGTGAACTAGCAACGGTGAACTGTTTTACCTACTGAGGCATCACTGATAGCATGATAGCACTGATCGAACCTTTCCTGGTCACTGATATTGTCCCCACTAGCCACTTATCCACTAGTTCCGCTGGATGAGACCTAAAAGAGAGTATATTCCTGCTGCAGCGTGTACCTGAAGCTCTAAAAAGTGTGAGCTAGACGTGTTTTTATGAATTATTCGTGTGTTTCTTCTGTATTTTACCCCCATTAACTAGAGTTATTCTTGTATTATTATTTTTTTTTTAGGGATGGCAGCAGCTTATGACAGATTTGTTTAGGGTTAGCCCTATTCATAAATTAAGTGGCAGATAAAATTTAATTTTTCTTATAAGAAAAGCCTATAGCTCCTTAAATTGCTCATTTAACATCACTGAAAAGTAATACTCCACTTTAGAATGGACATCGTATTAACTTTAAAAGGCCTATTTAAAGTGACGGTTGTCAGTGAGTGAAAGCCAGATATGGTAATTTCGAGTTACAAATCAGAGTGAGGAAACTGTAGAATGGACAACCTTGTTAACACAAGCGCGACGGAGGAAGCACCGGGGTCAGAGTGCCAGCACGGAAAGGAATAAAGACACAGCACCAAAAATATGTCCTATAATTAGGGCAGCTGTAAGAGTCAAGGTTGAAGATTCTTCACCATGACATGTCTGATATAGAAAAAGTGATAGCCAAGAGTAATCACTTACAGGCACCGAGCCTTAAAGGAGCAGCACCGCACTTACCCTGCCTGGGGCAGGGAAGCCTGGAAGACAAAGAAGGGGGGGCATGGGGTGACTCCGAAGCAGTGTGTGTGGGGAAGCGGGTAGGGAGGAGTTGGAAATTTCAAGGGTCAACACTCAAAGGGACCGAAAACTGGAAAAAAATTGCTCGTTCAGCAGAGAGGTTTTCTGATCATGGTGCGGAACGGAGTGGGAACTGGGAGAGCGGGACGGGTTACGCCGTGTGCTGGTGGGGGTATCCCGGGTTTAGATCCGAGTGAATGGGCACAGAATCACCCCTGGGGGGACACTGAGGGAGGAAGGTGAGAGGAGGAGGCTGAAACTGTGTGTAAACGGGACAGACACAGGCGTGCATAGGTAGCACTGTGCGGCAGAAGAACCGAAGCTGAGGAAGGGAGAATTTGGTGGGCACACAACGAAATGTCATTCAAAAAAAGTCCTCCAAATGGCCCAGAAAAGACCCAAAGGCCGAGCAGCGAGCAATCAGGCCGGCACACATCCTGTGGGATGAGCAGCAGAACGTGGGATGTGCGATTGCTTCCTCCACCTCATCCTTCCCCAGGGCTGGGTGTTCGTGGAGGGGAGGGACAGAAAACATCTGGGGTCTGGCTCAGACTTGAGGTCAGCCTGCAGGGATCTGCCCCTTGAGCTGGGTTGGTAAGGAGGCAAACAGGAGCTGGAGCCAATGTGCAGCACATCCCACGCTTCCTCTGGAGCCTTCACGGAAAGGAGTGGGGGGTCTTCCTCGGCATCCTGGCATGGTGGACCTGGAGAAGCTGCTGTGACCTGACCTGTGGTGGTTGCCTGGTGAATGGTGTCTTCTCCTCTCTGCAATGCTCGGAGGAAGATCCCTTGCCAGCTAGGTCAGAGTGGAGCCAGGAGGACAAGGAGACATTTCTATTAGTGGAGAATGTCTCCGTATAATGATTCCAGCTTCCTGGGAATCCTTTGGGATCTGTGGAAACCTTCCAGGCGTTGTGCCTTCTCTGTGACCCTCTTCAGCAATGGCTTCATAAAAGCCCCAGGAGGCTGTCTGTCACAGGAGAAGCTTCTCCTCTTTTGCTGCCTTCTGCTGTATTTCCCTGGGGAATGATCCAGGCCAGGCAGTTAATGTGGAGTGACACAGGCCCATACTTTTCTCCCTCAGTCCTCACCTCCCCCATGGGATCCCCTTGAAAGGATAAATGAAATTCAGGCTGAACAAATGCCTTACCCCCCAAACACTCTTCTTTCTCTGCATTAAAGTGTATTCCATGAGAACTGGTGCAGTGTAACGTAACCCACCTCCAGCTGAGCTTCCCTGCCCTGCACTGAGAGCCCTGTGGGAGCTGGGCAGCGCTCGCTCTCCAGCTCCGCGTTTCAAATAACCCACAACACCTCTTTGGACAAGCCTGTTCCTCTCCTGAATCATTTCTTACGATATTTAAAGGCTTACAAGTAACAACGAGTCCTTCAGAGAGAGACTGGTTGACCTTGCTTTGGGCTATTGTCTCCCCTCCCATTGCTCTCACAGATTTGGTGACCTGGTAGCAATTTTTGCCTACCTGCTTGTAGAGCCCAACCTTTCTTCAAGGGCAGGAAGGACCAACCTGCCTCTTTGGGCATCTCCAGTGTCCATCATTTGGTTTGCAGGGCTCTCGCTGTGGGTTTCAAAGGCTGAAGTGAGGAAGCATCGCTCCTTTGCACAACTCCCATGAGAAGAGTCGCTGAGGCACCGGACAAGGAGTCTTCTGGCAGATCAAAGGCTGTGAGTCGTTCCGCTTCCCATCCAGCCCCTTTGTCAGCCAGTTTATTTTGCCTTTGTCTTTGGCGACCTGTACTTGGGGACGCTAATTCGATTTTCCATTGAGAGGTGCGGATATCTATATTATTTTCCTAAAACTCCAGAGAATATTATAAATTTCTTTTTATTGCTTCCAGCCATGTTATTTAAAGTAATTAACCTTAATTTATAAATTTTTATATCAAACTGCCTTTTAACTTTTAGAACTGGCAGGAGAAGTCCATTTCCCAGGGCTCCTAATAGTTCTCCATTTAATCAAAATTCATCCATCAGATTCCAGTGTTAAATCATCTTTTAATTGGGAGTTACATTCTGGTTAATAGTTTTATAATTCGCCGCCTCTAATAGTTTTTACCACAGGGATCTACTCCATTTTTTCTCACTCTATTATTCCTGGTGTTCAGCAGGGACATTTTAAAAACGTTCACTTCCCCTGCCTGTTCTTTGTGATCTCATTAATTCTTGATAGCAAGTTCCCTTTCTCCTCATTACTGGTGCATAACTACCTTTATCACTAGGTGAAACCTTACTCATTTCTACATGCACTTTCCAACTTTTTATATATTTTTTTGCCTCTTAAAAAAAACCAAAACAAGTTGCAATCTATTTCTGCAAATCAGATTATATGTACTGTGTGTGGTCTTGGCACTTGACGTCACTGAGATTGCAGACTGGAGATTTTTGGAGCAAGAACTTTCTCCAACTTTCTGTTTGTGCAGTGTTTCTCACAGCGGGGCCCCGACATTAGTCGGGTTTTCTAGGAGATAGATCCAGTCAAAAATATAAGTTTCTAATACTGCTGACATAACAAGGAATTGATTGACAGGGATAGAGGATCTTTTTGGAGGGCGTCATTCAACGTGAACCCCCATGCCTTTTGCAAAGTATGTGCAGTTCACAGCTTCTGATGTTCCCCAGCAAGAGAGGTGCAGAATCGGGCCTTGGTGCTTTTTAATACCTAAGGCTGGCTTACTTGCAGACGAACTCTGCAGTGTAGCACTTAATTGTGAGACACACCGCATGCAAATGGCCTCGCTCGATGCAGCTAAGCAGCTAGGGCAGCGTTACATGAGCTTGGTATCCTCCCAAAACAATAAAAAGAGCCCGAGGAGAAGTAAATAATGTTGTATACGAGGCAGTAAAGCCAAGCTTGTCGTTTTTCAAAAAATGCCTAGAATTAGCGTAAAATTAAATTTGAAACCTTAATCCTCCAAGGGCTGATTCTCAATTTGCAGATCCACAAAACCTCTGCAAATTACCCTACCAATCCTACTGACAGTCTTATAGGAATATGTTATATTGACTACCCAAAGTCAGCCTCTGCGAAGAAGAGCACATTGTAAAGTGCCAGTGGTAAGAGTAAGGAAAAACAATCTCCCGGGGTTTATGTCTTAGTCCTGTAGAATCATTTCATATATAACTTCCTATAAGAAAAATAGGATGGACAAGTGTAAACAGAATTATTATACAATTATAGTGGTCCTCGGAATAACTATAACGCTGTCCACAGTAATTTTTATGTCTTCATAAACTACTAGCACTGCAGTATTCTTTTAGCCCTTCTTTCGGCCCACATGGTAATGTAATAACTTTTCCTACTTAACGTATGCATCACTGAGGTAATTTGATATGACAATGATTACGAAATACTCCAGCAGTTTTAATTGACTAGTGTTGAGATCATATCACCAGAAACAGACAAGATCTTATCTCATGTATGACTTCCATCCCGCCTGACTGTTACAATATTTATGTTAATAAGGATCGCAGGCATTAGCCAAGTATTAAGTCCTCAGCTGTGGTAACTACATTTAGAAGCAAACAATAATTTCACAGACTGCTGGCCACCCTTCCCTTTGAGTGCAGTAGCAATAAATAAATAAATAAAGATTTAGCTTTTCGCTAGGTACAAAATATATCTAAGGAGTTTTTATGTCTGGAACCCAGATTTCAGGATTTCTTGCGAGAAATATTACAGTAATTCGGCAGTTTAAAAGTTGCCAAAGCTTGCTACTGTATCTGAAGAAATTACCATAGAAATCTAAAGCAGTATTACGCCTCCCGTATGCATAGCAGGCATACTATTACCTCCGCTTTTGTTGCTGCCGCAAACATTTACTTGGAGAGACCTTATTGTCGATGAATTTTTGACAGAGGTCAAAGTATTTCTGAGTGGAACTGAAAGAGGTCTGGGACTTGTATCAAAGAGCTGACAGCATCAACAATAGTGTGTTTACTCATCCTGCATGCTGGAAAAATTAATTAAAAGTGTTTGTGAGATGTTGCGAGCCTGCAGAAGCCTTATATGCTGCTGGTAATGAGCGTGTTGGCGGGTGGAGGAAGCATTGCAGTTGGCAATAGGTCTGTCGGCTCGAGATCATTGGGGTTTCTTTGGTGGGGGTATTTAGGAAAATAACCATTGAGTGTTGTGATGAGTCGATGTGCGACTCCGATAGGAGATGCCCCATGGATTTTGTTTCATGCTGTCAGCAGTGACACAAGTTTCAGGTACAGATGGGTCCCTGTGGCCACTCTGAAGCTTTGCACAGCCGCGTGGCAGTTGCGGTGTGAGGAAGTAACTTCTTGGAGGTGCATGGTCAATGACGACATTTTTCCCTTTTACTTCCCTATAGCGAAACTAGAGAAAAGGAGGCTGAAGGGAGACCTTATCGCTCTCTACAACTCCCTGAAAGGAGGGTGTAGAGAGGCAAGATTGGTCTCTTCTCCCAAGGAACAGGTGATGGGACAAGAGGAAATGGTCTCAAGTTGCGCCAGGAGAGGTTCAGATTGGATATTAGGAAATATTTTCACACTGAAAGGGTTTTTAAGCCTTGGAATGGGCTGTGCAGGGAAGCGGTTGAGGCACCATCCCTGGAGGTATTTCAAAGATGAGTAGACATAGTGCTTAGAGACATGGTTGAGTGATGGTTTTTATCAGAGTTAGGTTGATGGTTGGAATAGATGATCTTAAAGGTCCCTTCCAACCTAGAAAATTCTATGATCTGTGAAACAACCTGTATTTTTTTGCATCTAAGATTTTTTAAAAGGTTCAAGAGTGCACGTTCTCCAAAACGTTTCTTAATTTTATAAATTTATAAATTATTCCTAGTTTTAAAATGCTTATTTGGACGGGAAGTTGGTCATCCACAAAACCATGCAGAAACCTGCTTGCTCTTTTGCATCACTCTGTTATGTGCCCATTCTGTTCAGACTTCACGGGATCTTAGTGTGTGCTCAGATGCTGTCCTGCGGAGAAATGGAGACCTCAGGACACAGAAATCAAAGCACGTATAATTGTTCTTTTTTTTTTTTTAATTTTGACTGATGTGCACTCAGGGATGAGTTCTTGCAGTACTTAACCTCCTCATACTTTCAGGTCATTTTCATAACAAGGGAGAGTACTCTGTCCTTTTAGGTGGTGATGCTGAAACCTCTCAAAGGCTTTACAAACTCTTATGAAAAAATGCTTCAAGATTTAATGAGATGTGTTAACTTTTTCATAGACTTTTTGGAATTTCCTGTAATAGTTGTCATCACAGAGAAAGAGCTTTATCCACCTCCATGTATGTGCATGTGTGTGGGAGTATAAAAAAACCTTGTCCTTAGTTTGAGTGTTTCAGAATTATTTCAGTGGGCCCTGAATGATCTTTTAAGGAGTTTTGTTGGTTTCCGGCTTTTCCATGCAGGTATTCTTTTTTTTTTTCTTCATTTTTTTCCCCAAGTAATATCGTATGTATCTTACAGAGATGGGAACTTATGAGGATTTATTTAATCACGAGTCACTGAGGACCTTGGACACGTGCTGCAAAGTCCTGGTTGTTGGTCACCGGCCATCAAAAGCCTCCCAGGAGTCTCTGAAAATGTTGCTTTCTCTTTTACATCTACAGATGGAGAGACCATGGATAAAGTTTCAATATTCTGCATTTTTTTCCTGTTAAAACAGTGACTGCTACAGTATTATAGTCTTTGTCTTCACCTGCAGTGCTCAGTGCTGGGAGGCGCAGGTGACAGCAGGCTGTCACCACAAAAGAGCTCAATGTATCCTGTGCTTCATCCTGTACTTCCCTTATATGAATAAAACCACTATAAAATCAGTGTTTCAAGGCTTTTCTTGACCTGGGCCAGCAGGTTAAGCACCTTGCAGACTCATGCCCCAAAATCAGATAAATCCCATCAGTGATGCAAATTGAAGATTGGTTGGACATTAAAACCAGTGCCTTTCATGTCACGAATATATATAGATATATACACACTTTTAATATTTGACCACTTAAAATATTCATCAAGTATTTTCATTCTGTTACTCTTCACTAATGTATTTTTAAACGCATTTCTCTCGAATCAGCCCAGTCTCCTCTTTCATGAATCCTTATCTCTGTCCTATGGGCATCTATATCCCTGCCCTAATGTTCCACTGTACAAGTACTGAGCTGTTCATAACCCTAATCATACAAAAACAGATGATTCATTACTGAAGTGGATGAAAGAAGGCATTAAATATTGGCATAAAGGAGAAAAGATAAACTGGTAGTGGAAGGTTCATCTCTATTAGCTGAAGTGTTTGGGGACACCACAGAAATAAACCTAGGGTTATAAATATTGCCCTTGATTAGGAACCTGCAATGAAATCCTGGAGAAGGAACTTCTGTGCCCTATTTAAGACAGCGGTCTGCCTGCATGGCTCTCACTGTGGGATCAGGGCTGATCAGAGGTGGAATCTCCAGCAGCCATCCTGAGTACAATAGTTAAGGATTTGGGCTCAGTGTTACACTCTTGGTAACTGTGGGCATTCACAGTCATGAAATAACTCAGGAAATACCGAAAGCTAAAAAAATCTCGTGGGCTCTTTTGAACTGCAGTGCAGACCTTAGGGGTCTTCATCTGCTGGCTTTTCCTGTTAGGTAGGAGGATTAAGGACTTCTTTTGATTTTTTAAGGCAAAAGGCAGCTGAATTCACTGGACTTCAGGAGCTGAGGGCATCAGGAGAGGATCAGATCTTGTAAAACTTCTGATTAAACAAAAAAAAGCAAAATGGAGGGAAGCAACCCTGCACTGACAAAGTGCACTCCTATAGAAGGACATAGTGATTTGGAAGGTAATAAATACCAGCCCTCGCTGGTCTCAGATATGAGTTGGAGACAATGTGGGACCAGAAGCAAGTTATTCTTTGATACATCAGCCCAAACCCTGAAGATGAGCCCTAAACGAGAGGCTGGTGGGTGAGTGGGCGGGCAGGGGGGCCGGGCTCCAGCAAACCTGCTTTCACTTGCCATGATGAGGGCCTACAGCTGTGGGTGATTAGCAAGACCTTGGGGAAATAAGTGAGGAGCTGGGGAGGCCACTTTTTCCTCTCCAGCAGGGCAAGTGGTGCCTGTGCTGGGCTGCTGCAGGCTACTGGGACATTATGGGCTTGGTGCCCACCTTGGGAAGCGTGTACATTGCTGCTGCTTTGCCTCTGAGGCTCTGGCGCAAGGACCGTGCGTGTGGTTCATCTGCTGGGGAAGGTAAGGTGTTACTGCGCTCGTCTCTGGTGGTGGGATGTGGAGGTGGTGGGTGAAGATGTTGCTGTAGCAGTGTAGTGTCCCTGGCGTGCATTAACATTGCTGTAGAGCTGCGTTTGGCTTTTTGAAGTTCTGCTCAGTAGAAATCAGCTACTGAGGGAGTTGTAGAGTGCTGATGTTTTGCTTCTCCTTCCCTGGGGTTGTGCCTGGAGGTGTGGGCCTGGTGGCCCTCTGCAGCAGAGTGGGCTCTCTCTGGGCTACCTCTAGGGTAGGGGCCGGAGTCTCCTCTGGAGTAGAGGAACAAGGTGAGCTTCCCAGCTGGGAAGCCTCTGGGAGTTCAAAATAAATATGCAGAACACAATTTTATTCGCCTTTATTACTCAGGTGGCTTCCAAGCAATGCTCTTCTGGAGCCCGTGTACTGGACTCTGTGAAATAACTGTCCCTCAGACACAAATGGGATGTCCCTGGAGAGCCAGGGAATTGCGCAGTTGGGAAAACAGCCCTGAGTATTGGCTCTCCCTGCTGATGTTGTGTGCTGGGATGTAAGGCAACCCTAAATTATAAGCAAATAGGCACAAAACCCTGTTGTTCCTCATCTCTTTACTGTGTGGGCAGAAACTTCTCTGGCAGCCTGTAACGAAGTGCCTGGGTGGATGGCAACCAGGGAGGCGGTTCAAACCACTCCTCCCGTGGAGATGCTGCAATTTAGGGAATCGTTAAGAGATAATACAGGGTGTATTGCTCTCTCTTGTTCTTGCCACGCATAGTCAAACAGAAAACATGCAACATAATCTTGTGCATTTATTTGGGGTGAGGGATAACGGTCTTCAGAATAAACACCAGTTCTTTTTAAAAGAAGCAAAATGCTTTGTCTGCGCTCCTCTGTCCCCCAGCTGACTGCTGAACCTTTTGCCCAAAGGTGGCAGTGAAGGGGGGAACCCTTCCAGAACTAATTTAGTTAAAATTTACACTCCTTGATTTTGCGTCCCTTCTTTTTCCCCCTTCTAGTTTTGTAGCTATGATGCAGTATTGATCCAAAGATCTATAGGATCGTACCATAGCTCCAGGTGGGTGGCAGAATTGAGGCTAGGCTTCATTTCCATCTGAATGGTGCAGAAAATAATTCCACTTTCCAGCTTATATTGCTCAGAACATTGCATTTCTCTCATTGCTGTGTACGGGAATTAGCTCTGGAGGAAAGAAATGATTTTTTTATTTATTTTTTTCCTTGAAGTAGAGTGGAGCAGAAGGATTCAGGAAGAAATAATGTAAGAAAGCAGACAGCAAGCTCATTGCTGTTTGAATTAGGTGCAGCTGGATTGCTCTAACGAAATGGGACTTCTCATCTGGGGTTCAAGTGGTGTTTCTGTGGACGGATGGTCCCCAGACTGCAAATTCCTTGTCTGGCTGGGACAGCCTCCTGCGATAGCGTGGTGTGGTAAATACAGTAATAGCAGAGGAGCGTGCGGTGGTTGGGCTTTGTTCTAGGTGTCAGCGTGAGGGGATGCATGATGGAAATCAGCAGGGCTGCTGAGGAGAGACGTGGCTGCAGCTGGAAAATGCCTCTAGCCACCACTGGCAGCCAGGCCAGCTCAGGTGGTCCATGTGGGCTGTAGTAATTTGGCTGCATCACAGACCTACCCCTCCATCTGTGCTGGAGTGTGTCACACAGCTGGAGCTGGGTCCGCACTGGGGCTCCAGTACCAGCTCTCCTGAGGCTGTGTGTGTTTCCTAGAGTGGCTCCAGGCTATATTGAACACTGGCTTAAGGAACTAAAGGAACCTGATGGCTCTCTGGAGGCCACACAGGTTGCCTTGAAAGTAGTGAAGTTATGCAGATGTGAATTTATATGTGGGAGAGAAACCAAGTGGCAGTGGAGCGAGAAAGTACACCTGTGGAGATGCAGACATCTAGTGCTGCGTACTACAAATTCCTTCCACGGTACCTCACTAATGTGCTCAGAAAAGCCACCACCACAAGGCTGGAGAATGACAGATGATTAAGCTGCTCCTTGTCAAGTCTTCTGCTTGTTCTCCTTTCAAATCATCATCTTGGTGGCAGGGTGGCGAGTTGCCTGGTTCTTTTTCCCCGCCCTGCAGCCAAGACATGTGCGTGGCTCATTGACGGAGGAGAGCAATTGAGAGGGTGACCCATATTGGACTTCTAACATGGACACAGTTCATTCAATTTGCTGTGTGAATTTAGTAAATCAGAGAAGTAATTTCCCTGCAAGAGGAGTAGGCTGCCACCTGCTCATGATCTTGGCAACCTTAAGTAACACCTCTGATATTATATCCTGCTAGAAAAGTTTTCAACAGTTCTTTCCTGCTTAAAGGGGGATGAGGGGAGAAATTCAGTAGCACTGAGGAAATAGTGCTGTCTGTGCCCAATGGCCAACCAGGAGAGAAAGTAACTGGGAAAAGACTTTCAAAATCCAGTGCCATGCTCCGCTAAACATGGTTTTAGAAGCACGGATCCTGGGAACTCCCTGTCAGCGCTGGTGTCTCAGGCAGAAGTGGGGAGGGGGAAATAAAAAATAATCTACAAGGGTTTAGGTTAATTTATGAAGGTTCATGTAACGCTGTAACTGGCAAGATGCTAAATGTTTCTCATACCAGAGAGATGCTCTCGGGAGAATACCTGTCCTTATGAGGCATTTACTTCTATCATAGAATAGACGCTTCCACTGCCTGGTGTCACTTTAGTCATGACACTTTACATGATTGCAGTGGGATTTCTTTTTTTTCCACTTCCCTCTTTTCCCTTCTGCTCACCCAGCTTGTCCCACCCATGGGGGTTCCTGCCTGGGCAGGTCTCTTGTGGGTGCTAATTGCATTAGCACCCTGAGCAGAACCTGCTCCGGAGCTTCCAGAGGAGGGTGTTTGAAATGCACTGAAACTCGGGCTGCAGGATTTGTGCTTTCTGTCAATGACAAGTGGAGCAAATATTGACAGTGCCTCTCAAAGACTCCAGTTACTATTGCTCTTGTTAATTCAGGGCAAAATTTATCCTCGTGCCAAAGACCCATGTTAAGTCTGTGCTATTGAAACAGCTGGACTTCCCTGTCCCATTTTTTTTGCTGCGTGGGTAATTTGGAGAATAAGAGATAGACCTAAGAAAACCAAGGATGTATTGTGGTCCGCTGTGGGCCTTTTTTTGCTTGTTTTTGTCTCTTTTTTTTAATCCCCATGCTCTGCTTTCCTGTTTCTGACCTCGTGTTGGACCACTCGTGTGTGCAAAGGTATAATATGCTTTGTTAATGGGGCTCAGCTCTCGGATAAATTATTTATTAAACCATTCTGTGGCCCAGTGGAAAAGATCTCATTGCAGTGAGAGGCTGAGTAGGAGCAGACCATGGGGCTTCTGCTAAGTTATTAACACTGAGTTCACCTTCTAGTTGGAGTCTGGATTTGGTACTGACAGAAGAGCTGTCCCTGCTTTGTCTGCCATTGGGCTCCTCGTTACGCTGCTGTGTCCCAGCCTGCATGAGTTTCTTTGTGCTTTTAAGTTTGGCTACTACTTATGCCTGTCTCAGGGGTGGTGAGTTTTGCACTGCTGGCTACTCCAGACAATTTTAAGTGGATTAGGGGCAAGACAGAAAGGTTCTCTGTGAGACTTTAACATAATGCTCAATTAAAGGGGCAAAGTCAGAGGAAAAGACACGTCAATTCTTGTGACTATCAAATGTTGAATTAAGCTGCAAATCCTTGTCCTAGAGACTGGAGCACAGGCTTTGCTCTGGCTGGGGATTTTGGCCATGTGTGCTGAAATAAGAACAAATCTGGGCTGGGAGCAGGTGAAACTGTTGGGTTAGGGTGAGATGGTTTGCAGTAGTGGAGATGAGCCATGTTTGAAACCAGCTGGTTGGTGAATGGGTTAGTTGCTTTGCCCATTCAATTTGATGTTTTTGCTCATAATTTGTGCCACTGTAAAAGACTGAATGCCTTGCTTAGGTCGTAGAGCTTTGCTGTATCTTGTAATCTGGAATTTTGAGAACTTGGAATCATGCTAGATGTCTGCAGCACCAGAGACAATGAATGGCAAAGTAATTTCCAGCTTTGCTTCAGTTACCAGATTTTGGAAGGTGTTGAGGGCTTCAAAAAGTGCAAGGGGAGGAGTGTGTGAAGGCTTCTTTCCCCTCAAATTTCTGGTTTGGATTATGTACAAACTAAATTAATAGATTTCTCTGCATCAGTTTTCCTTGGATGCAAGATACTGTGAAACTTTAAAAACCTTTTTTTTTTCAACCTTCGTTACTTCAAATTGGAAATGTGGGGAGAAGGAACTACAGAGAATCAAATAGTCATTCTCCTCCTGAAGCTAGCAAACTTCTGGGGAATGCTCTGTATATCTATCTCTTTAAAAGACTCCTAGATTTAAAGAAGAAAAAACCCTAAAGAGAGACATGGGAAAAAACCTGGATTAAACTGTCACTCATTCGCAATCTAACCAGGAAACTCATCCATGGCCCTACAGGTAGCTAGTTATCCCATCAGGAATTTCATATTCTTGTCTGAATCCTGGAACACAAATTGGTCCAGCACTATGGGTCTGCCTTGATTAGGGTCTGCTGACACAGATGTCCACAGCATGTGTTCCCCAAAAGCCTGCTCAAATAACTGCTTCTTTCCCCAAAGGGATCAAAGGTTGAGATGGTCTTTCCAGAGCTTTAGCCAGGCTGTGCAAAGCATCTGCAAAGTTTAATCCCCTAACCTTTCCCTTCCCTCCCTTTTTTTTTTTTTTAAAGGATGGTATAAATGGAGTTTAAGGGTTTATCTTTTTTCTCTATAGAAAACAGCTATTATTTGTAAAGAACCCCTGGAAAAGAAAGTGCAGCCTTGCCTTTATCTGAGAGACAGTTGGGTTTTGGCTACTCTGTCAAGGATAAAGCCCAGAATACCTCTATACACTTGTGCAAATATCTAATGTTGACATCTTTTGCCAGCTGCTGTTGTGACTTCCTTTTCCTTGATGAACAAAATCCTCTTGTGATGTGGCCTCTGAGCGCCGTTATAATTAAAAGAATTAAAATTCAATTTGAGCTATTGTCGTTACACAATGCAAAGTTCAACACCACTGAAGGTTGATTTTATTGATTCTGTATTGGGTACTCCATGGAAATAAGTTACCTTGACACAAACATGGTATTGGCAGTAGAAGTCACAAATGGTCCAGCTCCAGCCCTTGCTCACTTTAATTTTATTGTTAGCAGCACCTTTCACAAAGAGAAGTTGTGCCAGCAATTCTATCTTAAAGCATGTTTTTTTTTCAAGATCACTTCAGTCCTGGAATTATCTCCAGCTTAAATAGCAAGATAAGATTTACAGCCTTGGCAGGAAAATATATGTATGAGAGTTAAATGCTACAAAGCTTGTTAAAATTGCAGTTGTCAGTGGCAGCAAAGAACCTTGCTCTTTCTTGTAGCTTGAGTGGTTGACTTTGGCTGCATTTCACTTGTACCCTTACTATTCAGGCTTGCATATATCTGTTTCTTTATTTTAAAGAGCAGGCTTAAGTAAAGCTTATCTGAATTTTCCAAATCTGTTTCATTAAGAAACAACCAACTGTCACCATCACATGTCTCTTTTATTCAACACAATTATTTCCAAGAGACTGAATATTGACTTGAAATCAGCTCTTCTGAATGCAAGATGCTTTTAAGCACTGATGAGAATTGTTCCTGTTCTCTGAAACCGCTCCTCTAAGCAGAGCAGCTGTAGTTCATGCTCGATGTATTAATGGTTCACTCAAACATGACAGTAGGAAGGTTAAAATTGTTGTGATAGGGGACTGAGTGGGAGAAGTGAAGAAATCTTTTTGGAGGGAAGAGAGGCACTTGGACAAAAGCATGGAAAAGCTTGATCTTTGGAGCCTTTTCTTCTCGTCTTTATATTGATGCTCTCAGTTTGAGGGAGAGAGAGACATACATGATTCTTTTTTCCCTGGAGTGCCTCTTTGCATCGGAGCTTCTGTGTTGTTGCAGTGTAATTAGCTAGTAATAATCACCAAGGATTGAATGGTCTGGGCAGCTTGCGTGTCTCCGTGCACTGGGAAGCAAATCAGGAGTAAGGAAGCAGCTTCTAAGACTAAACCCAAACACGGGAGTGACCAGAACCCGTGTGTGCTTGAACTTTCTCCTCTCCAGATGCGTCACCTTTCCTGTTACACTGCTTTGCCACTCCTGTAGTCATCTCATGCGTTGTCCAACAAGTACGTGATGGCACATAAATGTATGGCTTAAGTCTTCCCCTTGGCAGAAAATCTGGTTGGGAGATACCCTTGTGGGAAGAGCAAAGGGCTGGGTTATAAAGGTGCTTGTGTCTGAAGGTGGTTATAAAACTAGTCCCTGTGCCTGCGGGCAGACTTGTGCTGGCAAGGGCAGGGATGGGAGTGAGGTCTGTTTGGGTCCACGAGGCTTATTTGGAGTTGGGAGCTACCCTGGGGCTGAGAAGTCATGCTGCCCCATGTTCCTGGAATGCCACTAAGCAAGATGCAGGGTAGGGAACACAACAGCCCGTCTCTGCTAATGTTGTGTTCAGCACTTCCCGAGCGTGTGTTCTTCAGGGGAAAAACGCTGGTTGGGAAGGAAAAGTGTTACTAGTTGTTTTGACAGAAGGAGCGAACTGCCTGGGAAGACCTTCCCTTCGTACTCTGTGACTGCTGCTCAGCTTATTGCTGCCTCATTAGCAAGGAGTTACCTAATTACCAAGGCAAGGTGTTAATTGTGTATTGCATTACTCAGCTTTAAAAATTCTTCTAGATGTTAAATATTTTAGTGATTAAGGACTTGTCACTAAACTATTTTCTCTCTGTGTAAATTTTTTTCATCTGCCAAAAAGGAAAAAAATCATGAACTGCTGTAACCACCACAGATTCTGGAAAACTGACTGAATTTCTTGTGACAGTTGTCATTAATGAACAGTAATAATTTTTAAAAAAAATATAATGAAAAAGACTTGGTAAGGTTAATAAGATAGTAGAACCCCTGTGTACTGAATCAGTCATGATAAGAGAACAAAAACTACATGTTTTCTAAAATAACTTTAAAAACAAATAACATTGACTTTCCACACCTAGTGGAGACCAAATTTTCACTTGCTTGCATGCCTGCTCTCCCGGCATGCTAGGACCTGTCACCGTTCCGGCTCTCACCAGGACAGTGTGACTTTGATTTTTGACTGCTGGGCAATCTTTTTCATCAGATGGAGTTGGATCACAAGGTGGAAATTAGGTGTCCCTGCATCTTCCCACTCCTTCAGCTCACATGAAAATTTTGTGTTGAGGACATGTATCCACTTCCTACTGGCCCCGCCGCATGAAGCTTTGATTAGCAATTATTTCTGAGATATTAAAAAACACAATAGATGTTGCCGGGCTCTGGATTTTCCATCATGATTAATAAGGGACAAGAAGGGCTATGGTTACAACTCAATCGTTATTTCCCCATGTCAGAATGTGAGTTATTGGCATAGCCTTACGATCATATGTGCATGTATGCTTGTGTACCAAATCCTTACATGTGTTAACTGTGTCTTCATTTCCATTGAGTTGGATTCCGATTTTTACTTTCTTTCTTGTGGGGCATAGAGTAAACTAAAGCAGACTGTATCAAGTGCTTTGTTCTTGCTGTCTTAGCCATGTGTCTTCACCCTTTCCCTACTGCTCCTCTCTATTTGCGAACCAGGGTAGTGAAAGTTTAGACTTAGCTTTATGGAAGAATGAAACCACTTCAGTCATTGCTGAATAAAACGCAGACGGGTGCGTGTACCATATCGGTTCTTTCGCTGTCATTACACTGCACAAGGGCACAGCTCTGATCTCTGTTTCGGAGTCTCATAATCTCTGAAATAAGGCTCTCTTCAGTAAGCACGTGTTCACTTTTTTGGTGATAGCAACTTATTTGCTGTTGATACTTGGGTGTGTAAGTCTCTGTGCTTAATACCAGATGAACATGCGTTTGAAGTAATCTCTTTCTTTGGGACCCTGAACTGTAGGGCTCTCCTCTTTCTGTTGGCTGCCTGCCTTGTAGATGCATTGCAAAAAATGCCACAAGGGTAGCATTTTGGTGATAGGACTTTACACAGTACATTTCCCAAAAGATGCTGGTGTTGGGTTCTTATAGAACTGCTTAGAAACACAGTTGTGGAGCAGGACTAATCCATGATACTGGAATACTGTGCAATCTAAAATGTGCCTTACCTTTACCTATCAAATCACTGAGGATTAAAGACAGATTTTGAAATAAAAATCAACACCTGAAAGTACTCTGCATTGCTGTCTCATGTTTTCCATCTGCTGTAATCTCAGTTCAGGTGTGAAGCTTCCAGGGGACAGGGCAGGTTCCCCACTTTGTGCAGCACCCAGGGACCCTCGAGTCCTCCTGAAGCACAAGTGAGTGTGTACCCATTTTTCCAGACACTGATACAGCACATCAGGGTGGTATCTTTAAAGTACTGAGTGTCCACTCTATTTCATAAGGACTTTTGGGTAAGGAAAAATAAACTTCCCAGTGTGCAGTTTCTCCTGGGGTGAAATTAGAGGCGAAGAAGAAATATTTTGGGCTTGTATCGTTGATTGCACTATGGGTTAAAATTCTTATTTGATAGTCAATAAAGATAAATTGCACACCAAAATAGCTACTATTGCTGGAGTGAGCTGGCGGTTTGCAGAAGGGGGTATGTGGTATCTTAACGTGCAGTCAGTTGTAAAGGCTTGGGAAAAAAATTTTCAACTGCACATTATCTGAGTGAGCTTCCATATTTTACCATGACACCGACTCCGAGACTCATTTCCCTGGGTTAAGTAGTGTGGGGTGAAGTATCTGCCGCTCTCCTTCTCCCTATCCATCTGCTGCGGTATTCTGGGCATTTAACCTGGAGCGCTTGCTGATGTATGACCAAATCAGAGAAAAGAGGCCGCGCTGTTTAACCCTCTCCCTTTGTAGCTGCACTTAATGAATGTCACACAGGCCCACTATAGAAATGATGGAACATCCATTCTGGCAGCATGAACAGAGCCCACCGCGCAATGATATGGTGAAATATGCTGAAAATATTCACAGGAACCTGTGAACATAAACTCATGATTATTTTTTTCCCTTAAATCTCAATATTTGAGCTGGTTTTCCCCAATATAATAAAAGTGCAGTTTCGAGCAGTGTCTACTTTTTTGAGGGGAAGAAAACCCTATTTTCTGTTTAATGTGGCTGTACCGAAATTGCTAACTTATGCTAACCAAAATGTAATTATGTTGTCCATGCAGGTCTTTTTGTCTTTCTAAAAAATGGCTTGTAAATAAGATTGCGAGTCTTAATGACTCTCTCCAGTAATTCCTGGGCAAAATTCAAAGGTGATGAAAGTAGGGCTATACCTTCTTTTGCAGAAGTTATTTCCATGCAGGTGCTTGCTGTCTGCTGGCCCAGTTCTTCCACCTTCTCTCATGGCTGTTAAGCACCTGAGCTCCTTGCTGGGCAAGTTACTGCTCAGCATCCTGGAGGGGTGAGTGAACCAGGAATGGAAGAGGAGGAGTATTTAGCTGTAAAGCAGCTCTTGTCGTGAAATGTGAGAGTCTAATCCTCCTTTCACCATCTCGTGCATCTTTCTCCTCTGAAGTACCTTTTTTCCCTCCCCCTTCTGAGTGTAGGCTCCATCTTGCTACTTCCTGCTGCTAAACTTTGCACCAGATCCCCTCTTCCCTTTGGGCTCCGTTTCTGTAATCTGAATTCAGCTGGAGAGAAAATGTAGTGGAGCTTGCTTTTGGTGTGAACAGCTGTGCAAAACCACCTATGGCGCTTAAGTTTCCCTAAAGCACCGTGATTCATCAGCCTATATTTTACAAATAAAGAAATCAGTTGTCTCGCTTCAAAAAGATAATATAAATTTTAAGAGCTGGTGGCTAATTACTTCTATTAAACTCAGCTTCATGCTGGTAGCGAGTGCCTGTCAACTGTTCTGTCAACAGCTTAGGAAAGTACTAAAAATGTATAATTTCCTGCACGTTCCTGTTACAGAGGATGCTGTGTTCCAGTGATGCTTTTCATAGAATTCCTCCCCAAATAAGAACACCAGCACCCTTGGATGTCCTGGAGTGCCTTCCCAGTTGATGTACTCTTAATTTACAAAGACCATGTTTATATTGGAGGAGGGAGAGCAGGAGAAGCTGGATCTCAAGCCTTGCTTCTCTGAGATAATCAGCAAACAGTGTGAGTGTGTGTGTGTGAACATGACATATGTAAATAAAAGGATGAAATACTATCACTGGGACCTTCATTTCACCCAAGCTATTGAATCATCTCATCATAACTGCTTGTTATTAACCAAGTGGCATAATTCCAACTTAAACTTCCCCTCTGTTTACTAGAGACTTGCTGAAGAGCTAGTGCTGAATACTTAATTTTCAACCTTCTAACTATGGGAGGACCAAGCAATGTTTAACTTAAAGATCTAGAGCTGGGCAATGAGCAAGCTAGGGGTGAATCTCAGCCTTATTTTTTAAAAAAAAAATTCAGGTCTGTGTTTTAAACAAATGCGATGCATTTAAATACCATATAATGAAAAACCAAAAGGCACAATTTCTAATGTTTCCACACTCACTTTAAAACATTGGTTTGTTCATGTTTTAAAGATTTTTCTCAGGAAGCACAGGGCTGAGTGTGTGACTTATGTTTGTTTCCCCCGCTCTGTCAAATTAGTCCCGTCGCTCCAATCGAGCCTTGAGTTCTGTTCTGATGCACCAGGCAGGAATTTGGCTGTTTATAGCTGTACAGAGTGTCTGAAGCACCATTTTTACCGTTAATACAGGCAAATTCATGCTGGCATCAATGCAGTGCTGTGAGGTCCTGCGTCTTTTGCTGAGTTAAAAAGGGAAAATATGCCAATTATGGAGCCTGTACTAATAGTCGGAGTCAGGTGTTGCTTGGGTGAAATGTTTTAGCATTCCTGCTAAACGTCAGGGAGACAGAACAGTAGTTATATCAAGAAGTTAATGGTGAGCAGGCAAGTTTTAGGGACTGTTTGTACCTGGATAATCTGCTTTGCCACTGCAAGGAACAGAGGACAAACGAGCCCAGCGCTCAGCGGGACGGACAGGTTCCTCATGAGCTTCTCCTGCTGCCTGCAGGCAGTTCTGTGGGTGCAAAACTGGGGAGGGGAAAAAATAACCCACTCTTTTTCTCCAGACATGACTGCTGTAACGCAGCTGAGCAGGAGCTAGAGTTGCTTGGGGCTGTCTTGCTCTGTGCGGTATTTTTTGCAGTAGTTTCTAGGCAATATTCCAGCTGGTCAGATGGAGAGAAGGAAGGTGATGCTTCACGTGAACCGTCCTCGTAGAAGGTTACACACATCCTTTCCTCCAACCAGCCTCTAAAGTTGAGCGTTTCTGATGTGATGACTAGAGGCTTGAAAATACAAGTCAATACAATGTTGGCTGCTCGGGGCGAGAGCAACTGTGCTCTGGACATGAACTTACTTATTTGTGGTCAGCGACTCAAAAGGAAAATTATTTCTCCCCCTTTTCTTTCCTCTCTTGCCTAATGTATATAATAAAGCAGTCTATTTCTGCTATAGGAAAAACCCTGACTTATTTACTTTATCAACTGGCGCAATTGAGCAGGCTGGGCTGTAAGCTTCTGGTGTTCCTTGGTTTGTGGTGACTCAAAACACATCTTCCTTCTTGCAGCTTCTGCTAGGGCTCAGAGAAGGTGAGAGTGAGTTGTTAATCATACGTGCTGCTGTACATCTTAATAAATGTGATAAAATTAGGATGGAAGGGTGGATGTGGCTTTGAGACTGAAGGACTGTGTTTAAAAGAGCAACAACAGCTCCCCCCCCTCCTGGAGCAGTATGAGGGGAGTGAAGCTCCTGATGGAGCAGGGCTGCTGACAATTCCCTATTGAAATGAGAGAAGAGTAGTAAAGGCATCTCAATAAATTAATTTGGATGTTTAAATGATGCTGTTCATCCTTTATGTAAACAGGACTTTAACAACAAGCTGTACCTGCTCTCTCTGTGTTCAAATACTCTTCTCTGGCCTTCCCTTTTCCTGGTGGAGAACCACCAACCTGATTAACATATTAAATGAAGCAGAACCCATATTATGTGCTATCTCTGCACATTACTGCTTCCTTACGGTATACAGGCAACTTCCAAATTACCAGTTATTACCATCCTCCACCCTCCTAACCCAGAATATCCATATTTTAAGGACATTGTGCCACATGACGGAGGGTAGCCACATCCCTAAGATTTTGGGTTAGTCTTCAGGAAAGGGTTTTGGTTTTTTATTTAAAAGTCTTCTAACTTTTCTTTTAGAGTACTTCAATGCTGCCTGTCCTTAGGGCCCTGCACAGTCATCGTTTTACCCTCTTCTGGCCTAAGTCTGCCTACATGTGGTGATGCACAGGCTCCCTCCTGGAACCACCCTCCCTACCCCGGCCGGGCTTGACAGAATGGGTGCCCCAAGATAAATAGGCACCTTCTGCACGTAGCTGAAAATCGAACCGTCCCCGTGCTCATCTGGAGCTGAATAGATTGTCACGAGAGCCTGGGGACACGGGGAGCTGGGCGGGAAGAGGGGGGGATGTTACTGGTGCCCTGTCCCTCTGTAGAAGAGGCGATGGGGACAGCATCGGGTATGGTGGACCCAAGGATTGCCCAGTGCTCAGGTCCGTGTCCGCAGCACCCATCTGCGGCCAGGCACGGGAGAGCCAAAGCTGCTGCGACGCAGCATATGGGGACCCGTGGTGGTGCTGGGGAGGGGGGGGCAAGAAGAGCTGGGGGAGGGGAGAAGCATGCATATAAATCATTATTGGCGAACATCTCAGCTCTTGAGCCAGGCTGTCGCTTGCCGCTGCTCGTGGTGCAGCCCAGACATAAATCATAATTCCCCTACAATAGATCCTTTTGCAGCCGCCATCAGGAAAAGTGTGTTGGTTTTATCGATTTTTTGACACCGGGGCCCTGGCAACGGCCGCTCTGAATCATTATGAAATGAAACTGATTAGGAATTCATGGAATACTAAATAAACTTTACGAGCCCGTTGTAAGTTTTTTGATGCATGGGGAGCGGAAAATGAAAACTAATGATATAAAAATTACACAGCGTGCTGAGTATTATTATACTGCTATTGATTTGTTTCAAACTGTACATCAAAATCGAAGTGTGCTTGGCTGCAAGGCTGATGCTCAAAAGCTTTTGAGGTTGGGTGTTTTTTTTTTTAATGCTGGCTCCAGCATTTTTTGCCGGCCAGCAAAGGTTAGTGCCACTGCAGAATTGCTGAAGCGCTCCCTGCACCTGCCTGTTCTTCTGCAACCATCCTCTGCATGGTTATCACTGACTTTATTCTCCTCTTTGCATGCGGGCTCTCACGAGACAATGAAATATATTGACGAGGATTTTTAGCCGAAGTGGATAACTCCCCACACGCGCTTCTGCTCTGGGGAATTTTACTTCTGTTCCTTAATAGCCAACATTGTGAGAGAAGCCCGAGACACTTGACAAACATTTATGCAAAACTGCACAAAGGGATCATTTGTTCTGCCACTAACTGTGGCCACCTCGGGAGGGAGGGATAACAGCTGGCTAGAACGCTGCCCATCACTTTGGGGCAAGAACAGATAACTTCCCATATTTTTTTTTTTTTAAACTTTTCTTTCTATCAGCAGACAATTTGTAACGTGATCATAATAGCCCTGTCCGGACTTAAAGTCAATGGAAATAATGAGTAGAATTGGTGTGATCTATTTGCTTCCTATTTACTATTTTAGACAGCAGAATGTCACAAAATTAAGTAAGGAAGAAAAAGGTAAAAAGGCAAGGATTGTTTCAGTGTAGCCTTTAGACAAACTGCTGAACAAGAGCAGGGGTGTGTGTAGTTAGATATATTGCTGGTGTTGTCATGGCATGTTTTTACTGAAATAAAAAGGACCCTCATGCTGCAGCTTGCAGTGGTGGACCAGGAGGGTTCCTGTCCTGGCTGGAGAAGCTCAGCTCTGTGTCTTATAGTGCTGTTGCAGGTTTCCCAAGGTACCCAACCTGGCTTGCTCTTGCGGGCAGGATGCTGGAGGATGCTGCTGCAGCTCATTCTGTTGTTATTTTCTTCTTAAAAAAGAAAAAAAAAAAAACAACCTGTGCTGAAGTAACTAGCTTGCTTCTTCATGGTATCTATTCTGCTTGAGTCTCGTATGATGCAGAACCATGGTGGGACATGTGCTGTTCTGTTTAAAGCATTACGTGAAAAAAGTTTTTTTTTCATATGGGTGCAAAACCAAACTGGGATCTGAAAATCTCATATGGTGTAAATGGATGTGGCAGGTGATGGGAGCAGCAGTAATAAATAGGCTGTGACAGAACTAACCAGGTCCAGAGCCAAACCTCCTTGCTCCTGCAAAATCAACACCTTACTGCTGCTGGTGTGGGCACAGGTTTTGTGTGCAAAGAGCTTCAGGTGTCCTCAGCTGTGGGGCAAATACTTGAGCTCTGCGGGATTTTGCAAATCCCCCTATGCTTTGGGGATTCTAGGGGTTTTGGCGAAAGTTGTGCTGAAGCTGCAAAGGTAATCCTGTCTCTCAGGAACGTGGCTGGAGGGAAGTGCTGTGGTTCCTTGGGGAGGTGGCTGTTAGCAGGGCTGTGGGCGTCCCTGAAGGTGAAGTCACACGGAAGGGCAGGAGCTGTGAATATACCCTGATGGCTGGTAGCGATGTCCAATGGCCTCAGCTCCCGGAGGGGGGACAGATGGGGTCTCGGGGGGGTTGTAGGATCATCTGGCAGCTTAGCTGTGCTCTAATGCAGGGCACTTTCTAGGGGTAGGTCCCCGTGTCGGCTCTGTTTCTAGTCCCAGTGATGGCGATCATCTCCGGCCTAAGCATATTGCCTGTAAATGAAAATGTAATACTGGTGAGCAGGAAGAAAATCCAACGGACTCAAGAACAAGAGAGGAGGAGAAAATTTAAGCAACTGGAAATAAGCTGCTGATCCACAGAGGGCTAAGCTGCCGTGTCCCTCGGTAGTCTCCTGAGACTACACTTTTCTGTAAGTAAACCTCAGGCAGCTCCTCCTGTATCACTGATGAACTTGGATGTCACCGCTCCTGGCTGCGTATTGAACATCAATTTGTAAACAATGGTCTCCAGTTTGGGGTGTTTGAATCCACGTGGGCAGAAGGTCCTTCATCTTACAGACAGGTCCACCGGAGCTCCTTTCTATTTCCAGGCACGCAGAGAGTGGGCTGTGCTGAGAATTAACAGTGAACATTGTTATGCTTTGGGACAAGAGGCCTTTGGTCAGGGGACCTGTGTCTGTGGCCATCATGGTATTGTCCGGTGTGCTGCTCCCTTCTCTGCCCCTCAGCTTAAACGTCAACTGGGTAGAAAGAAGCTGTCACCTTCAAATTCCCCTGAAAACTTTGCTCCATGAGTTTGAAAAGAAATCTGGGAGCTAACACTGAGCCCCTCTATTTATTTGGAAAATAAAAGCCTTGTTTCCATCAAGTAATGCCACTTCAAGTCTGGGGTCCTGCTTCTGGTCCATGTCTGAGCGGTCTGTCTAGGTATAAAAAAATACATTGCATTCTTTTAGCCATTGTATATGAATATACCGTGTATTGAAGTGCAAACAGCTTTTGTGTTTTCCAGTAGTGTGGAAGATGCGTTTAACTGTGTCCTAGACCTTGTGCAGCTCACGGCTGAGGGGGATCACGGGTTTGCTCACGGAACAGCAACTCGTGTGTGTGAGGAAAAAGTAGGGTCTCCGTTCTCTTCCTCCCAAGCCCTGACTGATCCCAGCTTGCCACAGACTCCTGTAAATCGCTAGGCAGCTGTGGACTTGTTACAATAATCTATATATATTTAGGTATTTTTTTCTGCTCTAAACAAGGCATCTTCTTAAATGAAGCCAGTTTTCTTCTTGCTTCCATACCACGTGCAATAGCAATGTCCGCTTTATATGGCTTGTCAGCGTGCGAGCGCGTGCGCTGGGGATTTTTCTAAGATATGTATATTGAATTTAGATTTGTGCTCTTAGTACCTTCACTCATTCATTCAGAGCCATATTGACTACATAAATTGAGTGTTACAAGTAAGAGAGAGTTTAGCCATTATTTTCTCAGTGATTTGATTTAATGGCCTGGGTGTTTTGGCCATTACTTCTGGCTTTTCATTTGCATGGATTCTTGGCTCTGCTGATTAGCATGTTTTTTATATTTGCCATTTAATTTTTTTTTTCCCCCCCTTTTGGAAAGCTGAATTTTTCATGATTAATTAAATTCCTGTGTCTGTTTTGTATCTTCCATGCAAACACCCATATATATATATATATATATAGCACTATACATATGCTATATATAGTTTGTTCTTTCTCCCGTCTCTGCTGATTATACAGAGTTAAATGCAGCTGTCTGTTTGACAGGAATATTGTGTACTGTATGTGGAGTGATATACAGGTCAGTATATTACTGATGAATAAAAGTTTCCTCCTAAGGCAGCTGCTGCAGATTACTTAGTGCTTGACATGGCGTGTCTTTGTGTCACTGTTACCGGGTGAAATTAAATCAGAACAGGAAAATATTAATTTAAAGTAGGGGATAGAGGCCGCTCACTTCCAATTACTCTCTACCCTGTCAGCTTTATATGGGCGCAAACAAGGAAGGAGGCTGGATTAATTGCTTTGGACTCTGCCCCACTACAGGCCCAATTATAGAAACATATTGGCTCCCAGCACTATTATATACACTGCTGTGCAGGAAATTGTGTGAAATTTTAACGGATTTCAGATGTAATAATAGAGAACACGATTCAGGACAGCATTAGCAGGCTGGGTGGAATCTTTACGGATGGGTTAAGGTTAAGCTGTTTGGGGGTCCTTTGTGTATTAAAGGATCATCTGGTTAACCCATGTACTGGGAGCTTTTGATACTGGCCTGGGAGCAAACAGAATAAAAACATTCATCCTCTGACAACAAGGAGCTAAATCCTCAGTCAGAATGAGGGCAGAAACATACAGCGTGAGGATGGAGAGCGCAAGGCTTGCGTGTGGTGGGATTCTGGGGCTGGAGAGGCGATGGGAAAATGGTTGCATGGCATTAAACACGTTGATGTTCTTTAGAAACCATTCCCGGTTAATGCCTGCTTTTGTGCAAGACCCTCCTGCAAAGCCTGGGTCAGAACGGAGCTACTAACGCAAAATGAATAACACTGACATCGTAAATGTGCATTGGATGATTATTTTGTAAGCAGTTGTAGGAATAGATTTCAATTCAATATTTTAATGTAAATTTGTTTAGGGTTTTGTTTTTTTGTTGCTCTCACGAAGCTAAGAATTCTCTCGGTTGGTTGGAGTTTTTTCTATGTTTAACCCACGTGTTAAAGATGCTTGATAACTTGTGTGTGCACGTATGTACTATTCCATCTCTCTCTCCTTATAAAATCCTTATTTTACTTGCTGTAGCCAGAACACAGGGCTTATTCCAAATATAGAGCAACTCTCAGTACTCTTGAATGTACTGTCAAATTACTGTGCCTCTGTGTGTGTTCATGTGCATAGCGCTGCACAGCAGATATAATTTTGGCATGCAAAATAGAAATGTGGTGTGTTTTTTTTTTTTTTCCTCCAAGGTTAATTTTCTTCTAAAATAGTTTTGGAATCTCAGTTCCTTTGTTTTACGGTAATTTATTTATTAGGTGTGTATGAATGTATCTTTGAGGGCAGTTGTTTTCCAGGTATTTTCATTCCCTTAATTTTTTTTTAATGAGCATTAGTTTAATAAGAGGCTGTGTGCAGTAAGTTAATTGCTAAAGGCTTGTCGGTAGCAGTTTTGTTTGCTTTTTCTAATGTTTTTGTTCCCTGTGTATTGACACTGGGCCAGTTTGCATGAGTAAGTTGGTGCGTTTTGGTTTCTTTCTGAAGCCAACTGGACAACTTTGGCCATGGGCCCAAAGCCTGATTTTTGTGAATAATGTCATTACCTGTTCCCCTCTGAACGCAAACAATAAAGCAACAGGCGCTGGGGTGAGCTCAGAAATGAAGCCAAACTTGGCTCTGTCTGTTCCTTGTATATTCTGTTCTACCAAAGGAAGATTATTTTTTTTTTCAATGAGTCCCCTCTTTGCTCCGTGAAAGGACAGTAATAGAGCTTGTGCACCGACATCCAGGGAGCACATCTAGAAGGTCCAGTGTCCTACATGCCCTTGGGAATGCTGGCAGGTGGAACTGACACTTTGGATGGCCAACAGGGGATCTGACCCGTAGCTGTGGAAAAGGAAGGGGGTGGCTTTCTAATACACATAGGGTGATTTGGACCGGCCCAATGGAGAGGTGATGAACTAAGAGAAATCTGTTGACTTTGCTGCTTCCTGCCCAGACAGAAACGCTGAAGTCGTGTGGTCGATGTGCCTTTGATCTCCTGCCCACCAAGCGCTTTGCAAATGAGGCTTCACAACAGCCCCATTCTGTGGAGTGAGAGCAAACTGTGAGTTTAGCAAGTGTCTACCACGCTTCCTTGTCGGTCCCAGAACAAGCTTTGAAATCGTTCAACCTGTGTGATCTCCATCACTCCCACAGTGCTTTCCCTTCGTTGCTTACGATATTTCAGTGCCCACTGCTGCAGATTTGGGGAACTGTTGGGGTGGGATGCTAGTTGGGATCATAACTTGGATAAATCTGGGCATTGTGGCTTTAGCTGGACTTGTTTAAGTGTCCAGAGAGGGGTCCGAGCTGATTTTTGGGAGTCCAAAAAGCATTAATAATGGGAATATGTCTTGAGGCGCAATGTTTAACCCTAAGTGAGGTGGGATTGCAGAGTCCTGTCCCCCTTGGTGGGGGGCACAGTGGGGACTGAGGCTGGAGGCAGCCCCGTAACCCAGGTCAGGGGCTATTCCCTTCCTGCCATCCTCAGCGTGTCTTGCACATAAATGACAGCCTCTGCCTGTTAACAGGGCTACAATAAAAGTGTTGCAATAGAGGCGGTGATTTAGGGAGCCAGGGGAAATACATAAATAGCTGTCTAGAGAATCCAGGACAGTAGCAGCAAAGTAAATTCTGACCAGGAGTGGTTATTGAATGGCAGGATCTTTGCTATTTTAGTCTATTTGTCTGTCTGAGGCAAGTCTATTTAGCTCCTGGATGATTATTTGAAGGGAAGCTGCGTCTCCAGCCCCAGTCCTTGCCTCCCTCCGGCTCCGCTCCCTGTCCCGAGAGCCAGCGGGGCTGCAGAAACCTCCGAAGTGTCACTTCCATATTTGTAGTTTGTACTGGTTTTAAACCAGGAGGGATGAAGCAGTGAATTTATGATGTTTGGTTTGGGAAAGCTATTTTTGTTCCCTTTAACTGATTGTCTTGTAACCGTGTCTGTTATGAGTGGAGAGCAGCGTATCTAGATCTCGGGAGACGCACGTGCAGAATTTTATTCACGAGCAGATGACAGTGTGAAAATTCTTTTGGCATTGAAGGCGCAGTGATACAGTGAACCGGGGAGGAGGGAGATGCAGGGCAGGCTGCTGCCGTCCAACTTGGCCCGAGCAGTTGTTGTCTCTTTAGCAGAGCAGGGGAGAATGCTGGAAGCGATATCGCCAGCCGTCTGTGGAGTCTGCCAAGGGCAGATCTTGCTGCTGGCGTCATCTGTGTCAACCTGAGAACTGGTATTGACCTAAAAAACCTCTGGTATTGACCTAATCTGATGGGGCTGTGCAGAGTTTTGGACGGTACCTCCAGCAGATCAGTAGCTCTGTAGCAGTCCATCAGGATACAGGTTTTCAACTGACTGATGGAAGTGTTTCCTTCTCCGCTGGAGCATGTAGATGCCCTCTGGCAGGTCAGTGGGGTCTGGGAGCTTTCCATGCAGGTGGCAGACCTTCTGCCTTTCTGACTCAATGTGCTGCACCGGTCTGAAAGCAGATCCCAGTAGCTCTTGAAACTGTGCCACTGGAAGTCAAAAGCGAGAAGAAAAGGTGCAGATCACTGGCATGTGAGGGGATGCTGAATCACGAGAGAGTGACTGCTTGGCAGCAGTGAGTTGTCTTCATCCATCTCACCTGTAGTCTCTGGGAACTGATACACAGGTTCCAGTGGAAGCCGCTTTACAGGTTACAGTAAATAATGATCAAGTTCTTGAAATCTCTTTCTAGGAGTTTGGCAAAATTAGCTGCTGGGGTTTTTTTGGGGAAAAAAAATAAATTATAAGTGTTGTCTTTAAAGCATGAGGGATGAATTTGCCACTGATCTGTTGAACAGAAAGACTTAAAAGGTGCCTGTGGAACTAAAACAGCACAGAGGGGGTTAATACTTGGCTTTGTTGATCTTGACTAGGGCCCATGGTTTTACTACAGCAGTAAAGTCACTTTCCTTTTATGTTTAAAAGCCAGCAAGGAGAAAGTGCAATTACAAAGACAACTAAAATCTTCACTGGTACTCAACAAGGTAATCAGTTCAATTGATTTTTTTTTTTTTTTCCCCCTAGCCAGAAAAGTATTTAAAGTTAAATTCTATCTGTGATTTTTATATGGAAAAAAAAAAAAACAACCCTGTTCTCTGAAATGCTTCCTGGTTTTAAAAATGCTCTATTTTATTTGCCCTATAAATGCAAACTTATAAAACGCGATAAGGGATCTGTCTCTTTTCCCTGCACAGACAAGACCTGAGAAAGCTCGCTGCTATCCCTGCATGGCTGCCAATTGCACAGACAGATATCACTCCATTAGTCATTAGCATCTAAATCATTCCACTTCTCATTCAGGTTTACTGGGCTGTGATGGCTACTAGATTCATAGGACACCTGAGCCAGGTCTTTTGTACAAGGTCTCATGGAGCAATTGATTGTAAAAAGACAGCAGGAGAGCAAACCACTGGTTTCTGTGCTTTTTGAACAGGGAGGATGGGCTGTGCTACCATGTGTTTTCTCTATGAATTATTAAAGTTTTTCTTATTCTTGAAATATTGTACAAGGATGGAGTTTGTGCTGTGCATAGTGGTACAACACCCTGAGGCAAAAACTGTAGGGATTTTGAAAAAAATAAAATAAATAAGCACTTAATTTTCAAGGGTGCTTGGGATCTCTTTTACTGGAGCGTGTGAGCATCTCCTCGCTCTTTCCTGGAGTGGCAGGGGAACAGAGATAAAGGAGCTCCATGGCAGAGCAACCCTCCTGAGAGGTCTGTTTGTGGGGGTATTATTGGTTGATATTATGGTTAAACTTGTTCTTTGTAGGAGCAAAGTCTTATTTACATGGAACAGACTTCAAAATTAAGTACGAATGATTCAGCAGCTGCTGTAGCGTAGGTTAATGTGTTAATATGGCTTTAAAAATACGGGGAGAATTCAATGGAGTTTAATATGTAGGTACTGAGAAAAGGGCCAGGTTTGTCAGTTCTATGATTTGTTTTCCCCTCAAGAAATGAAACACTACAAAATATTGGCCTTTTTCCTGTCTAGTTAAAATGCCCTTTGTTAGGGTGGAAGAGGAGAAGCAAAAGGGGATATACCAGTAACTCAAAATCTATCTCATGCAGATCCTGTAAATGGAAAGCTGATTTTTATGTTTTGTGGGGTTTTTTTATGGTTTTCCTTGAGAGATCCGTGACATTTAGGAGAACGTGGTGCAGCTTATCTCCTGTGCTGGAGTTTAATGCCGGGCAGGCATCATCTAAGTGCAAATCTGACTCCTTGGGAAGTAGCGGAACCCTCTGGAGCATCTGGGCTGGGCAGTGCCTGAGATGCCCTGTCCTGGTGGGTTTTATCACTCCTGCATCTTAGCTTAGGGGCTAGAAGGTGCCTTTCATGTTGAGCTCTACCAAAAGACCAAAACCAAATGAGGCATCTCTTCCTAGAGCCTAGGAAAGGCAAGGAAAAAAGTGGGAAGCAGTGCAAGGTCTGTGTTACAACTATTACCGTCAAGGGGTCGGGTAAAATCCACGAGGAGAGAAAGAAATGCCCATCGCTTGTTTATTTTTGCTTCATGGTTTTTAGGGGAAGTGGCTGACTTCCTGTGAATATGCTGGTTTGGGGGTTAACCCTTCCAGCACCCATGTGCCATTCCTTTGCCTAAAAACCCATGTATTACAAGCAAGCTCACATAAATTTCTGGCAACAGTATCCTTCCCAAGCCCTCGGGCTGGAGGGATCTTCAGTCACTTTGGATTGGACTGGATTTGAAAATAGGTCCCTAAGGTGAAGGGCCAATATATCAAACCAGTAAATCATGTTTTATACCAACTCCTAATAATGAATGAAGTGCCATTTCATACAATACCTAAGTTAGGATTTTATTGATTAACTCTCATCTTGGTGTTCCACCCAAATCTAAGATATATTGCCTGCTGTAATTTTTACATTAGCTGTCAAATTCATCTTGTCTTCCCAGGGTTATGATGTGTACAGAGCAGACAATAAACAACATCACAGTTTCAGTGTTTATCTAATGAATATACACAGGCCAGAAAGATTAATAATGATTTGATAGGCAGAGCCAAAAGGCAGGAAATATCCATGTTCAGGGCAATAGCTGAGGACTAGGATTTCAAATTAACACCAGGGCCGTAGGAGGAAGCCCGCTTATCTTGCCCCATGCCTCCCTCCTCCTTCTGCCAGGCAGTAATATATGACAGAAGTCTCAAGGAAGGAAAGATGATGGTTTTCTGTGCATACTGCAAAGGAGCAATAGGAAAAAGGCTGCAAGTAAACAGTAAATTAATCCTCTGAATGATTTGCCGAAGCTTTGTCACAGGTACTGATCCTGGGAATCCAAACGAACCCCCACTTGCTGACGTTTCACCCTGATCTTCCTGCCCTATGGAAGTAATTATTTTGAGGATCTCCTTCCTTCCTTCCCGATACATCTTCTGAGTACTGACTGCCTGGGCATCCCCTGGTCTTGGAATGGAGTCGTGGGTGATACTTTCCTAATCCCTCCCCACTGTCCTACAGCTGCCTCTGTGTTTTTGGTGGCCCCAGGGCTCTGCCCAAAGGCTGAGCTCGAAGACTCTTGTGACGGGAGAGGGAGCCCTCGCCCCAGGCATGGTTCTGGCCACCGCTGTCCCCAGGGGCCAGGGCCACCCCTTCTCCCACCTTCTTCCCTTAGCTTTGCCTCTGGGTGCAGATGGGGGGAGATGAGCTCCCTTGCTTGAAGCTGATGGGATTCAGCCTTAAATCCCTCTGTGCTTTGGTTCTCCAATCTGCAAAACAGAGAGATTTATGGCTCTGGGGGAGAGGGGCAGAGGAGGGTTGATCTATGTTTGCTGAAGCGCTATGAAGTACCGGGATAAAAGGGGCTGTGGAAGTGCAAAGGGCTCGTGCCTGTCTATCGAGCACAACCCAGGCCTGTTCTCGTCGGTACCTGCGAGAGGAGGTGGCCAAAGCACTGGATTAGGGATGGAGAGGTTTATCTGTCTGCCTTTGGTAGCCAGAACTTGTGCCAGGAGCTGGGGGGGGGG
>VXAK01025847.1:319242-367591 GCA_013399435.1 Arenaria interpres
AAAACAACCACCGAGCAAGCCTGATTTTTTTTATTATTTTTTTTTTCTAGTTTGAGGCCAGAGCTGAAGCTCCTGATGTTATTTTTCTGAACCGACAGGAGGGGGCAGATGGTCATATCTTGAAAGTGGATCCGAGATTTGGGGGATGAGGTTAATTATGGGGTTATTTGTTATGAACTTCTGAATTGAGATCTTTTGCTGAGTGGGCTGAGTCCGGGATGTGCAGCGCAGAAATCTGCAGCCCTTGTCTAACAAAAGGGTGAATTGCGCTCTCAGTGAAATTGTTTATAGTGGGCCAGGGTTAAAGCGGTTTGTGAGATGTTTGCTGTCACTTTCCAGACTTCGGGCATCTCTTTTCACCTTGACTTGCAATTTTTGTGGCTTTCTTGTATGCAAATGGCTGTGCCGTTCCATCAGGGCCCCTCTTTGGTTATTTGTGGTGTTGCTGGCAGGAACCAACCCTCCTGTTACCTGGGAATTTTCCATGCGTTTCACTTGAACGGCTCTGATAAAACAAATGACTTCCTAGATGGATATTTTGGAACCAAACCACCTCTTTTTTCCAAGCAGCATATCTTGAGTTTATGAAACAAAACACGTGAAAACTTGGCTGACTGACCTCTTACTGGAAAACATGGGTCATGGTTTGGATGAAAAGCTCTTCGCAAAACTCTGAAGCAAGACACTTCCCTGCTAATCCTGTACATAAAAAAAAAAAGAGGAAAAAGGTTAACACAAGATGAATTGAATTATATTAGTGAAAATTGCATCATTAGAAGAAGCCTATTCCTGCAAAACGCACAAATATAGCTGAATTCACAGATGCATTAGGGTCTTCTGCACCAGGAATATTTGTCATCTCAGAAGAAAGTGGAAGAGGCTTGTTCTTCAATGCCTGACATGTCACTACATGCTGTGAAGTGCAAATAGAGGAAGAAAAATTAACACATAAAAGAAATGTACTGTTTCTGCAGGAAAATTAGCTAGTTAAAGCTGAGGGAACTGGATTTTTTTTAATAAAAAAAAGAATGCAACAACAAAATAGCAGCAGAAAAAAAGCAGCCGTATTTTTTTTTTTTTTGCTTTGCTGGAGAAAAAAAAACGAGCAAATTTTATATTGCAACTTCTAGTGCTCTGAGCTGGAGCAGATAAGACTTTGCATGAGAGGCAAAAATACTTGCTAGAAATACATAAAGCTGGAACAATCCTGCGAGCCCCTTTGTGTTTACAGAGCTGTAATTCTCAAATGCGCACGGACTGCAAGGCATGTGCAATAGTGAGGAAGAAGGGAAGAGGAGGAGCTGAGGGCTGTTGCATTGCATGCGTGGATTTCTCTCTGGAGAAGCTGGTTGCTCGTCTCCACATCCCCACAGCCTGCCTTCCCTTTTTCTTTCCCCTACCCACTAACACAGACAAAAAGGGGGTCCCAAACTGTTGCTCAATTGTGTAATCATATTGAGTGTAAAAGAAAAATAATCAAATTATTCTATTACAGGCACAGTTGAGTACTTTAGATCCATTGTGTGTCTATGTCTTGTCTTTGTTTTGTTTTTAGAAAGGATTTTGGAGGCTCATTGACTTCTTGACTCATCCCCTGATACTATTAGCCCTTATGGATTTAGTTGACTTCAGGGTGAGTTTGTGGGGTTGGGCAGGACTGGGACTCGGAAGAGTAGAATCTTGTTTGTGGCATATGTTCCCAAAAAAATGGGTGAGGGAGAGAGAGTGGTTGCTTTGGTCCTGGCCAGCCAGGATTAGATGCTATCAGGTAGTGGAGCTGTGCCTGAGAAGCAGCGGGGGAGCTAGCATGGTTCATTGACCGTGGTCTTTGGAAAACAAACACCGGGAATGCCATGTCTTAGGCGTTTAAAAAATAAAGATCAATTCACCTTATCCTCGTTACTGTGAGAAATGGATTAGTATCTTCTGATCTCGTAGGATGGTATGGGTTTGTTTTGCTCTGATCAAGCCTTCGGGCTGCTCACAAGCTGCAGGGTGAAGTTGGTCCTTGCAAGCACAGCCTGGAGACAGGCACCGCGATTCAGCCGTGTGTCCTCACTGGGCCCTTGAGGATAACTGCAAGCGGTGCAAAACTCTTGTCTCCTACATCCTAATGCTGTAAAAGGAGATGAGCAGAGCGTGGTGCTCACCTTCCTCCTCCTGACCCTCTGGGAAGCGCTGAGAGTGTATTAACTTCATGAGATGTCAGATGTCCACAGCCTCTGTGGCTGAGGTCCAAGGCTTTACAATGTTAACCATAAAATGCTTCAACCACCACAGATTTGAGAAAAATGTTAAGCCTATTTCATTAGCCTTCTATGTTAATGTTAGCAGTGAAGGCCCTCGGAATGGCTTTGCTCCTGAGCATTTTTGTGTTGCCTCCTCAGTTAGCTATTTGAAGTCCTGATAGAAGCCTCTCAGAACAAAGTATACCTGCAAGGCTCCTGTCTTTATTTTCAGGATTACGTTGTATGTTTACGTCAGAGATATTTTTTTGAGTGAAGAAGGAGAGGACTGCATTGCCAAGGAATTTCTTTGGCTGCGAGACAAAACAAATGCTAAGCTATGTCCTGAGAAAACAAATACCAGCTCTCCTGAGTGAAACACATCTGGTATAATCTCAGCAGCTTCTAGTTACATATATGGGTTATTGCAGGAGAAAGGCTTTGCATCTGTCCAGCAGCTTGGCCTCTTGAGAAATTAGGATGATGGAGGTGACTTTCCAGTGGGGAAGATTAGAGAGTGGCAGCTATGATTTGTCTAACTCTTTTTTCCAGATCTGCTGCCGGGTCTGGGTGAGAAATCATTGATTACGGAGCCAGGCTGCAGTTTCAGGGTGCTCGCTGGCTGTGGCACACGATGCAGTGAAGCCGGGTGGTGGGGCACATAGTAGGAGTTGGATTTTGACCTCCTCAGGAACAAGGAAGCCTTTGCTTCCACGGAGGACCCTGCTGCAGGGTTTGGAGCACAGGGAGCTGCTGTGTGGGGAGGAGAAGCCACCGGTGTGTTTGTGTCCCCTTGGGTCTGGTGTGGCTGGACATGGGCAATCTGCTCAGAGCAAGGGCATTACCAGGGCTTTATCCAGCTTGATGGGGCTCTGGCTTCAAGGGAAGTGGCTGAGTTATCAGCTTGTGGTGACCACAGGCACATCCTCTTGCAAGGGTGAGGTATTACAAGCTGTGATTTGTTCCCTCCCCTTTGAAGAACTGGTTAATTGGAAGGAAATAACCCCCTGCCTTTACCCGCTGCCGTGGTGTTGTATGGTTGGCAACTGCATCGCTTCTGGGCTGAACCTGGAGGTGGGCAATGGTCAGAATTTCACAGCTCTACTGACATGGGCTGAACTGAACCACTTAACCTCCTGGTGATGCTGCCTGCGAGGGATGCTGCCAGCGCCTGGGAGGGGTGTGAGCACACAGTGCTTGTACTGTAGTGTGAGGCTGCTCACAAAGGTCAGTTGTCGGGGATGGGAGTCCAAGTGATTAAATGAGGCTTATTTTGGATCACAGCAGTGTCCCTTTTTACTCCGCCGTCTGTAAAGTAAAAGGCCACCCAAGCTCGTTCCCTTTAAACCTTTTCTCTATGCGTGAAGTGTGAGCTGCAGACTAGCAAGATGTCTCTGTTTTCTTGCTCCCCCCATCCTGATACAACAGGACCACTGGCCTCATTCCGATCCTGACGTGATATCATGCCAGAAGTCTGGTCTTTGCAAGGCAAAGGGCACAAAGGGGCAAGGGAAGACTTGCTTGAGACCTCCTCCTGGCAGTCGCTTTTAATTGCAAATGGTGTGATTTTAAAAAAGGGGGAGGGAGAGCCCTTGCTTCAGGCTAGGGAGCAAGAGATTGAAAGCTTGCTGCTGTGGTCATCGGAGGTGAAGAATAAGTCATAAATGATCCAAGGGCAAAGGCCAAATATAGAGTGATAGCTGCATTGTTCCCTGCAGCCTTGGGAAGGACCTTGGTGCTGTGCTGTGCCTGAGGCGCCCGTGGGCTTAACCCTTCCCTGCTCGGCGCTGCCACAGACTGCGGATTCCAGCAGTGGATGTCTCATGTTGTTCCTCTGGGTGTTGGCATCCAACCAGGCTCTTGGGTGGTGAATCCCTTGCAGAAGAGCAAAGCCTGCTGAGAATTTCTACGGGGGCAGCAAAGAAAATGGTAAAGCTCTGTCCTGTTGCTTAAGCAAATACATGAGGCTGTGGTTTTGAAACTCTCCTGCAAATATTTGTTCCAAAATGTCCTGTGGTGAATATCTTCTTCTGTCCTTTTCCCAGCCGAGTTAATGCATTTGCTTTGGTTAATCCTCTTAAAATAAGCACCATAAAGTTGGGAGAAAACCTCATGGTGAATAGCTCAGAAGCTTAAATTCCTGCACTAAAGGCTTTGGTTTTAGTGTTGGATGGTTGGAGGTGCCCAGTGTGACACTGTCTTGCCAAGGTGAGTCTCCAGGGTATGGTCAGGATTTCCTTGTGAACTGATGAGTGAGAGATACCTGCTCACCTGGGGCCAGAGGCACTGTTTAGCTTCTCTTCTTTCCTCTTATCTAAATTTGTTGGCCTCTCCTTTTACCAATGTACAGAATAGATACTCCCTTACACACTGTCTTATAGTCTTATATACAACCTGTGAAGAACACAAGTTGGTTGAGTTCTACTAAGAGACACCTGGTGAAGAGTGAAAGCTGGGCCAGGACTCTTACACCAGATCATCTCCTTTCAGAGGATCAAGTGCTGACCTGGACCCAAAGCTCCGCTCCCCCACTCCTGCCTTCCCCCTCTGAGCATGAACCCAGGGCTGAGAAACTGTCCCCAAGATGCGCTGGAAGGAGAAGAGGCTTGCCCCAATCAGGCTGATTGCCTCCCAAAATCCCTCTTCCTCCAGTGAAGCACAGAGGCCACCTCCTGCCCTCCTGGATGGGTTTCTGCAGCTGGCACCGCAGGCATCCATCACTCACTGTCGCTGGTTAATGCTCAAGCCAGCGGTGGCAGGCGGCCAGCAGCCCTGAGACAATCTTCCTGGAGCAGAGAGAAGCTCTTGGCTTTGTAACTCCACTTGCCACTCCTCCCCCTTCCCACTCTAAATGAAATGTCTTTCATCTTCAAAAGCAGTGTAAAGGAAGCAGTTCCTTTAAAATATCTGAGCTGGTGTGAACAGTACTGCAGGTTGGCTGCAGAGTTTGGCTGATCTTAAAAGTGCAAGACCTTCCAGTGGGATGGGGTCCTCTGATGGAGGTTTTCCTGCTAAAGCCCCCTCAGCACCCTCCTGACCCTTCCCTTGGGGACGCTGGGCAGTCCCCTGGGCTGGGACACTGCTGTATGCGGCTGTTGGCTTCGTATCACCCCAGCCACGGGTGTAAAGTCCCCTGTGCCTCAGTTTGGCCTTCTCCTCCCCTTTCCAGATGATTAAAGTTTTTCAGTTTACCCCAGTGGCTGCGTGTGGGGCTGGGAAGGAGTAAATCTTACAGCCTGAGGATGAAAGGGAGCTGAGGTCCCAGACCTTCCACGTGCTGTAATTCGTTTTACTGTGCATGTGAGGGAGGTGTCACTCTGCGGGGAATTAAGTTAATTCTTATCTGCGTGGGGTTTTTTTCTGTGGCAAATTCCATCGTGGGTTATTTCTTACAAATTTGCACCCACTGATTTTTCTGGACCAAAACGATCTCAGCAGCAGCTTCACCAAAGTTTAATGCTGCACGAGGGAAAGGGAATGTTTTAGCCCGTTATCTTCCAGGAGAAGCAGTGGCAGGATTTTCTCTGTTCGCTTCTAGGCAGACTGAAGGCTGGCTTCTTGTATGTTTTTTAAAAAAAAAAAGAAGACCTTTACTGTTGATGGGGGTCAGCGAGGGGTCCAACAGTGTGAGCGCACATCTCTTTCCCTTCCATGCCTCGTGCTGACGGGATACTCGGGGAGGAAAAAAGCTCTGTAGGGAAAAACAACTGCACGCCTCAGCCTGCTGCCAAGTCCCGGCGTTGCTGCGGCGGTCCTGTGCCCTGCATGCATTATTCCTCAAATCAAAGGAGGAATCGGCAAGAAGAATGTTTAACTGGAGCCTGTGATCCTCAGGTGTGACACTGGGGGCCCCACCGCAATGAGATGCACAGTCATGCTCTCTCCGAGACGCAGGGTTAAAGATTTGCTTGGGGCCAGTCAATAGCACGCACTGAGTATCTTCCTCAAGAATGTGTCTGCTCTTTTCCTGCCTCCAAGTAGCAGCACTTGAGTCTCAGTCCCCTACTTGAATCACTGCACTATCTCCACTTCATCAGAAACCAGAGAGTTGAGTCTTTGATGATTGTTGTGACTCACGGTGTCACAGAACTACTTACCCTGTGATTTCAACTTTAATCACTGATCCACTATCTATAGAGCTGCCTGTGGAACAGTTCAAATTGTAATTATAGGAAGCTCATCTGCTGCAAGCCACAAAGCAGGCTTTACCATATGCCTTTAAAGGTGAACTAATGTCATGATGAAATAACTGTGTTTTGCCGCAGATTGATACCACTGGCTGGGAAGTTAACATACAGGATGAAAGCTCTGACATTTTGCAAGCTACACTATCGCGCTCTAAGTCATGTTAACCTAACATTCCCTGTTGTTTTACAAGGGATCTGCAGGTAACTGGGAAGTGTCCTCAGACGCCAGGGATGGGGAGGGTGTGTGGTACGGGGGGGATGTGCTGAGGTGGGTTACGGAGCTGTGCAGTGGTATCAGTGTAATACAGCCTTGAGAACATGGAAATATTTTCCTCCCTTGCCCCTCACCTGACCTTGACACTTATTTTGGTCTTTTTTCCTCCTGCTTTTGAAAGGTATTTCCTAATTTTCTTTTTTAGGGTTACTGCTCTTTGCTTCTGTCCCCATCCCCATTCTCTCGGAAACCTTTTTGAGGGGCTGTTTTACGTCTCCCCTTGCCCAAGTGCTAAAAGGCCTGGCAAAGCTCTGCCCTGTGCTAGGTGTTTCCCATGCGGCTGATGGGAGAGCATTCATACTCCTGAGAGCTCCATGCTTGTACACAGGGGAGATATGGGGCAGGATGCGGGTGTGGGGCGGTGACCTGCCCAAAATCGTGGTCAAAGTCCCCGAAGGGGTTTCTGCAGCTGCTCCCCCGTGTTGCGTGAGTGTCTGCAGCACCTTGCTTCTCAAAAGCCCTTCTCAAAAGGAGAGAACGTCATTCGCAAAATTAACTTCCTCCTAACGTGCTACAGGAAGCGTTATTTGCTTTCTCAACAGTAAAATGGGACCTGCGAGGCCCAAAGCAGTTGGGAGACCTCTTTCCAAAGGCTCTGTGTTGGGAGTTGGGAATGGTCTTCCAGTTTTTTTCCAGCCCATGTTTGCAGGTGGAGACCTCTCCTGTTCCTCGTATCTGCAGCCTCCAGTTTGGAGAGGAGAAA
This sequence comes from Arenaria interpres, assembly GCA_013399435.1. NCBI lineage: Eukaryota > Metazoa > Chordata > Aves > Charadriiformes > Scolopacidae > Arenaria > Arenaria interpres. The sequence goes on from VXAK01025847.1 coordinate 326,632, forward strand.
AGTGGAGATAGCAAAGGGAGTTTGCTGTGAAAAGTCTTTCAGGAAACCTTCAAGAGGAGCGAACAGTATTGCTGTCAGATGTGGTAGAGGTGGTTGTGCCCCTAATTCTTTGCTAACCTCCTCCTTCTCCCCAGACAGAGATGCATTTCAGTGGTGACAGCTCCACATTTGAAGGGATGTTTGGGAGCTGGTAGATCTGAGTAAGTCCAACCCAACCTTCTCTTGGTAGATATCTTTTCTACTGCTATTCTCGTAATTAAGCTTTTGCCATAAAGTAGGGGAATGATGAGATCTGCAAGTCCAAAGTTGGCAACCCCTTGTGACTCCTGGGCCTCCAACTCTGCCTGTGCTAAACTGCTTCTCTTTCCTCCTGCAACTGGCCACATAAAGATAAGTAACGAAGATGGTTTTATTGCAAGCAGCTGGGGAAAATCACGTTGCTTCAGTTTCCATAAAATAGCCGAGCCTCAGCTTTTTTATCCTGCCCATTCGCACATCCACTATAAAAGGGACATCAGTTATAAACATTTCCTGTTTGTGCATACAGTCTTCCAGTGCTTATGATGTATAGACTGACAAAAGGCTTAATGCTTTGAATATATAAAACACAAGGCCTGTGCAATGGAGGGTGACAGTTGCCCTTTAATGTTCTGCTTTTTAAAGATCAGGGTAGAGTTCAGAAAGCATAGTCATGAGGTTTAATGATTTAATGGGGACGACTGGGGAGCAAAAATAGTTACTACACCCTGGGGAAAAGTGGTTCCTCATACATATTACTTTAGCCTAATGGCCTATGAATGCTTCCTCTGTGGCATAGGAGGGTGTCACGGTACATAGACTCTATAATACTGAATGGGTTGATTAAATGCATATTAAACAATACTAAATTGGAAAAAAAAAAAGGCGCCACCAACTGTATTTATTCTGTTCTTAGAAAATGTTGTTACTCATTCAATTTCATTTGTGATATTATTATAATTTTCCCCCCATTTCGTGCTCGTCACAGAGCGAGGGAGCCAAGTGTAAACACCGTTGATGGATGGGAGGTGGCAGAGTCCTCGTCTAGCGGTGGATGGGGAGGTGGGGGCGAGGGGCTGGGTGCTGTGGGCTGAGGACCACCCGGCTGGGGGCTGCTGGAGATGGGCTGAGCAGCTTCTCTGTGTTGGAGATGGCTGCAGGTGGGATCTTCTGAAACTGGCAAAGCGTTTGTCTGGAAAATAGCTTTTTTTCTTCTCTACCTCCATGCTTGTTCAGGCCCTTCTCCAGCGCTTTGCATGTTCCCTTTGCTGTCTGCCCTTCACGGTGGACTTGGACTTCTTTGTTCTTTGATGACTCCGGTGTGTAACTCAGCGGTGCCAACTCCCTGGCACCCAATAAATGCTATTTGTGTTCCCAAGTGGAAGTCGCAGCTGACTTGAGGAGTCAAATTGTTCATCCTTCCTGTGAGCCCAGTGCAGAGAGCAGGTCCCTGTGTGTTCTGGGCTGCAGGGCTTTGCTTCCACCGCCTGACCTTAACTCCACTCGTGATGTCCCGGTGTCTCCTGTTAATGATTGCGCAGAGCCTGAGCTGCCTTCCTCCCCGGGAGTCAGACCAGGACGGCGGGTACGAGGGCAACCAAGCTGTTCGTAGGCAGTTTTCAAGTAAATGTAAACACACCATGCGCCAGCACTTCCAAATGTATTTTTTTAGGACCAAAAAAATACAGGAGGTGAGCATATGCTGTTGCTAATACCTCCCGGTTCTGAGTATCTATGCAAATTTACAATTTTCTAGACAAACTGTTTTTCTAGTCATGACCTGTTAATATCATGTGAATTATTAGAGATTATAAGAAGTCTGATTAAGTCTGATCTTTTTGGAAATCACCTGACAGTTCTGCCCAGATATTTTTATGCCATAGTATTGTCTTGTGTCGGATATGTGTTAATTAGCTCCTGTATTTCATCTCTGACATGTATATTCCCTCCCAAATCTTGTTACCTTGATGAATGAAGTATCTTTTTCCTACGGCCCTTCCACCAACGTGGATTTGGTGCTTTCTTTTCTTTTTACTGCTTCAATCAGTTGCTTTATTCTGCACTTTGTAGCTTGAAACGCAATTTACAGTTGGCCGTACTGCGGGAGGAGCTGGAGCGCTGAGCGCTGCAGAACAACCCCAAATTAAAGGGAGAGGAGAAATTGCCTTTGTAATAAGAACGGCAGTAGGGTTGCAACCAACAGAAATAATAATTTGTCTGGAGGGAAAACAGCAGTCGGGAGGCGTGAGCGGAGGGTTGCGCGTGTGTCATTGGGGTCTGTAGGTTTTGTGGGGCTCTTACTCGGAGGCATCTTCTCTTTCTTCATCTTTGAAGTCCTGCTGACTTGACGAGAACAGTGTTCAAATATTTGCTCACATCCGCTATGTGAACTGTTTGATGTTTTCTGGAAGTACATGAATATGAAAGGAAGAGTCTTTAAGGTGGTCTAATGGCTTCGAAATGAGAATGTCATAGGTTGTGGCTCCAACCACGGCTCCTCAGATGCCCACAGCGGTCCCAGGCTTAGTCTTAAAAACTCGTCTCTCTATATTTTGAGGTGTCTTTAAGCGTTTGCCTTTGTCAATGAGTGTAGTTAAAGCTTGTATTCTCTAGAATTCTTCTCCCTCTGGTGATACTTGTATTGCTTGCGCACCCGGTGATGCTGAGGGAGGATCCCATAGCCCATACGACGAGCTGCAGGAAGAGCCTCCTTTACTGCCGGTGAAATTCCCTCAAACATATAAATATCTATCCCAGCAGCCAAGGAATGGACCTTCTCTCCCCCCTCCCAATAACTTACTATCGATAGAAACATTTTATAAATAAACATCTCTAGGTAACATATTCCATAAAATATCTAATTATAGATTATTGGATTGAACATTTCTTACTTCAATTAAGTGATATTTTTTTCCCCCTCAGGAAGGCAGCTCAATGCTCTTTCTGGGGAAGTTATGAGTATTTATTCTATGTTCTATAGGTGATGTCTTTTTATGTTGTTAATAAATAAACTACAGTGCAGTGCTTTACCCTAAATAAAACTAATGGAGGTCAGGCTTTGCATTTATTTTTGTTTTCCTGATCAGATCTCTCCTCTCTGGTGGTCTACAGCTTTAGCACAGTGATCTTTGTAAAGAAGGAAATGAAAAAGAGAAGAATAAAGAAAAATACATAATGACTGCACAGAATTCAGCACTTGTGTTGAAGTTTGTCCTTTGGGCAGGTGTTAAGGTCTTTAGATTTGAGAGCTTGATTTGAACTACTGGAAAGTTGGTAACATTTTCTCACTAAACTTGTGTTTAGCTCTGGGTTTGAGGTTCCTAAAGGTGTCTGTTTTGCTTGGTTTAAATCAAGGACTTGGTCTTTGGCCTGACTGTTCTAGGTCTAGAAAGGTTCTGCAGCTGGGAGCTGGCCTGGTTGCCTGTCGTGAAAGGTGGTGTTGGCAGCTTTGACACAGGAGAACCCGGTCCAGCTGGGATGTGTGGTTTTGTTCTTTCCTGAAAGAGATGCTGTAGATCAAAGACGCGTCTGGTAGAGCATGGTCCGACCAGGCGATGCCCTTGTGGATTTGGTACCTACAAGCTACTTGCTCTGTCCTCCTGCTGCAACCTTCATTCCCCACCAGCTCTCATCTCATCCTGTTTCCCGAGTGGTGTGTGAACCTGGGGAAACTGGAGTTCAGGCTGAGCTCTCTGAAGGGACTTCAAACAGGACGAGCTGAGCTTGCACGCTTCTCCTGGACTTGTATCAAGCCTTTCAGATGGACCTGCCTGTGATTTACCCTTTGGCTGCCTTCAGCGAGTGTGGTGGATGTGGCACGAGAGTTTGCAGTGGTAGGAAGGTGTGAGTATGGTCCGAGGTCTCGGAGAGGAGTGTGGCTCTGAGCTCTTCTACACCCTCATCCTCAGCAGAAGGGGAGAAAGTCCTAATCAGGGAGCTGCAGCCTTTCTCTTGCTCCCTTACCTGCCATTTTAAACAAATGCAAATTAAAACCCTCCATCGGGTTGGTTCATTCCCTTCCTTCATGTAACTGATGTTATTGGATTTTTATGCAGCACATTACACCCTGAGCCATGTCTTCTACTATTTTGCTTTCAAATTGTATCTCCTGCCATTTGTGTCACATTTAAAATGCTAACAGTATAGAATGTCATTTACAGAATCGGGGCGTTTGCTGCGGAAAATTAATTTGACTTATTCCTTCTGCCTGTTCCTATCTCCAGGCCAATATTATGCTACTCATTCTACAAGAGTAATACTTAATGAATAGGACTATTAATAATGTCAAGGTCCATGGGGGTCTTATGGGTAACGGATAGGCGTAGACTGTAAGGGGGCAGTCACCTGACTTCGGTTAATGTTCCATGAAAATATCAGGCAGTGCAATGTAATTATGGAGCAGAGGATAGTAAAAAAAGGCAGGGAACTTGGAGTTTCTTAAATATTTTTTCAAATTAGTCAGTGCTTTTTCGGTAATTTACCTGAACCTTCGTCAGACCGGGTGTGAAAACTGTTTAAAATTCAAAAGGAAAAACCAACAGCTTGGTACCTGATTCATGAAAAAGGCGTATGGTCAGATGAGTGCTAGGCAGGAGTCGTGTGTGCTTGCTGTTACACGAAAGGATGCGGGATGTATGTGTGCGTCATTCCTGTTTGCAGGAAATAGGAATGTGAGGAAAGGGAGTTTGGTAGGGTTTTTCTTGATTTTATTTTTTTTATTTTTTTTTTCAGATTCTATATGTCTCTAGCATTGAAAAAGATGAAAAAAATATTGGGGAAAACACAAAATTGATGTTTATAATGGGAACAAATTCTAAACAGAAGAAACTAAATCTTCTTGCTCCTATTTATTGTGCTACTTGCTGTGAAAATACCAGCCCCGATGAAGTGGCTTGAGGCACAAGCCTGCCGTGGGCAGGGACGTGGCAGGGCAGCACTCATTTTTATTTATTATTTTTTTTCCCCATGCTCAAAGCTGCCAGCAAAGCTAATGCAAGGATCACACCTGCTCTGAGGGGGAAGGAAGAAGCTGCTTTTAGGTTCTAATTCTGCACTTGCTAGAACCACTTTTTTTTTTTTTCAAAGTGGGTTTAATGGGGTATTGTTTGATCCTCCTGATTTTTCTAAGGTCCTTGTTTCTAAATCCTTGTGCCTGGAGTTACATCCGGGATTATTGGGTATGTGTGCAGGAAGAAAGGGAGAAGGAAATGGGCTACTGAGATGCTGCTTCTCAGAACAGATTTTCAGCTTTTGCCATTGTTTTTGGTAGTTAATGTGACAAAATGTGATATTGCTGCTAAATCTGAAAAGGGACCTTTGGAGACCTGTTTGGTTGTGTGTACTTTTGGTTCCTATTCTCTGCACGAAAACTGGATGCTCCCTAGCTCTCTGTGTTGCATCTTTCTCTATTTGTCTTTGTCTTTCTCTTGGGACCATTGAGCCTGAGGGAGCAGGTTGCAAAATGAGGCCCCCGATTTCCAAAGAGCAGGTGAAAGAGGCTGTGAAAAGAGTTGATGTTACACAGCAAAGTAACTTTGCGTCCTCTGTCTTCCTTTTCCGAGGAGTTAACCATTTCCTGATGCAGACTGTGTGTTGAAGTTGTATTAGAAAAAAGAGAGGTTTTGAGCTGGGTTGGGTCATGTTGTAGTGAAAACATCAGGAGATGCCATTGGCAGAGACCTGGTGTTCTACCTCCCTGTGCCTGGCGATCCAAGAGCTGCTGGTAGCTCGGGCACGGCCCAAGAAACCTCTCTCACCTCTCTCAAGCAGTCGTGCTTGGGAGCTGTTGTGACATTTGTCTGGCCGTGGCATCCAGAGGACATCAGACCTCATCAGATGGAGAGGCTGTCTAGAGTGTCCCACCACGCCAGCAGAGGCTGTGTGAGCACAGAGCAGGGCAGCAATGAATTGCTCCATTTTCCTTGGCTAGAGGTTGAGTGTCTGCTCTGGCACAGGAAGGTCTTCCTCGGTGTCTGACCATGGAAGTTCTCGGGGGGGTTATTTGAAAGCAAAACGTTTCTCTCCCCCATTTCTGGTTGATGGGTCTGAGCATGTGGGACTGAGATCAGCAACCAGGTGGAAGGGAGGACACCTTTCCAATAACTGAGCCTTGCCCAAGCTTCGCGTAGCGTATTGGGCTCCCCCTTGGTTCCTCCTACCCCTCTTCATCCTCTTATTATTGTTATTTTTTCCCCTCGAAGAAGCTTTATTCATTTCTGAAGCGTGCATTAATATCGGCGGCATTAGGCAGCCCCAGTACGTCTCGTTGCTGTGTGGCTCACTAATTCTCACTATTAGGCCACCTGCTGACAACTCCCGAATGGAGCCGTATCCCTCTGTCAGAGTTCGCCATGAATAAACATGAAAGAGACAAATGAGGCAGCGCTGGCGCTTGCTTTGCAGCCAGCCGTGCGTTATTCCTCACCCGCCGCCTGCGCGCAGATGGCTGGGCTTTGGTCAGTAGGTGCCCACGTACCTCCTGGTGGGGTGGCTTCTCCTCGGTAGTGGGTTTGGGGGGTGTTTGTTCAGATTCAGAGACTGGATTTCTCTTCACAGCAACTGAGAGCCCAAACTGTAAACCAAGTGGCAGAACCACAGTTGGATTAGCTAACCAAGCGCGTTTCCTGCAGCTTTTTGGAAGTCCTGTGAGGACACGTGCAACTAGATCTCTTGAATTAAACTTGTGTGAACTTTAAGCAGTTTCAGCAAAATCAGTGAAGACACTCTGGATTCCAACTCGCTTTAATTCCCAAACACACAAGGTTAGGAGAGGTTGGATTCACGGGCAGATGTAGACTTGTGAGGAAGGTAGTTATCATTCTACGATTCTATCATCAGCAAGCCATGCTGGTCAGGAGTTAGATGTGCCCCACAGACCTTCCCGGATGCCTCTTGGAGGATGCTTTCATGATTGAAACAGGAAAATATCTCTGTAGATTTTGAGATGGTGAAAGAAGCAACAGGTATTTCTGCAGAGACTTGCAGAAGCAGGGCTGCTGGTGGCCCTGTTGACTCTGTGCCATCAACCTCCTGACAGGTACAGAAGGCAGGTTCTTCTCTGGGCTGCTGGTCCCTCAATCAGGCCTGTAACCAGAGGGACTTGTCTCTCTTGGCTTCTGTTTGTGGTCAACACTTAGGCCATGGGGGACAACCTCAGCTGAAGGAAGGTTCTGAGACGAGATCTGGAGTGAAAAATAGTGACTAGTTTTTCCTTTCCTTTTCTTTTGATACTCTTAAACTTCCTTTAGTCAGAAAATTTAGTGTGGAATCAAATATTTGAGATTTTTTTTTTTATTTTTCTTTGCAGGTAATCAGATTTTTCTAGTCTTGATTTATTAAAAAAACCCCAAAAAAACAAAAATAAAACCAAAAAAATCCTGCACAAAAATCCCCAAACAAACCCACAAAAATACTGACCTCTTACTGAAAATTGAAATGAATTTTTCTTTGAAGTCTTTCGGTGGTTGAAAAGCATCCTTTTTGTGATAAGTCTCTTGGGCCATGTCACCAGAGGAGGAAACAGCTACCTCTGAGTATCTCTGAGAGGAAAATGGGCATCCTGGGCTTTCTCTTAAACGTACCTGTTCTGCTTTAATAGACATAACGGCTGATTTCTGTAGTGTTTTCTCTCCCAACTCCAGGATGTCGGACAGATAACAAGGCTAGTTTGTAAATTTTAAGGGACATTCCTGACTGCTGTACGTATCACACTTAAAAATACTTAGGAAGTGTATAATAAAGGCTCCGTTTGAACCCCTGGCAGTGGCCGGCAGCGTGGCTCGGAGCCGTGCGAGGCAGCCAGCCCAGCCGAGGGGCGCGTGTAGGTGAATGCTCTAAATCCCTGGATCACAGAAGCTCAGGGGCCATATCCACAAACCAACACAGCTTCTTTCCCTTCGACCCCCATCTTCTCCTGCCACTCTTTGATTTCTCCTCTTGCCTCAGATTTACAGCTACCTTGTCCAAATATATTACAGGAAATAAAGGATAAAATGCTTTAAAAACCCACCTCCCCAAGCAGGAGAACAGGCTTTGGTGAAAATAAACGAGCTAGTTTGTTATATTGCTCAGCCTCTGTCACGTGAAGGTGAGGCCTCCTTTTTTATTATTATTATTTTTTATTGCTACCCATTTGCCTTCATTATAATTTATTTGTTAATCCATGCTCCAGCTCATGAATTTTGCATTTGGGGAGGTGGAGAGAAAGGGGAGGGGGATTCAAAGCACCTCAAAAGATGCTGGCCCACTTAAAGGTGAAGGACACAGTTGGAGGGCAGGGCTGCCTCCCTGGCCTTCCATCATCCTTTTAAAAGGCAAATATGCAGTCAGCAAAAAGAAGAAAAAGAGGGGGCGGGGAGAAGCTAAAGACTTCCCAATTAATAATTATTCTGATGGTCTCATCGGGATTCAGAACCTCACAGGTCACAGAGGACAAATTCAAACCCCATCCTCCTGAGCTCTTGTCCTCAGGTGAGCTGATGGCTTCTGTGCTGTGCTTCCATGGCTCCCATGCCAACTTTCCTTCCTTCCTTTTCTCTCTCTCTCTTTTTTTTTTTTTATGAGGCATCCTGAGTGTAAAAAATATGGCCTGCCTTTATGGTGCTCCAGCACGAATGAAGCTATAAAATTATGAACAGTTTTTATGATGGCTATTCAGGGGATGCTTTTATATTGATGGTGCGCATGCTGTATCTATCTTTTTTTCCCCCTTTCTTTTTTGCATCCCTTCTTTCCCTGAAAAAGATGGCAGTATATGTATATGTGTGGGAAGGATCTGGCGGGGGGGGGCTGTGTAACTATTTTTCATGCATTTAATATATTAATTATCCAGTAAATGCTCCCTAGGCTGTACTTGGGATGCCGAAGAATGACAGCTTTTCAACGAAGCTCCAAAGGCAGCCCATCAGCCCACAGTGTATTATGTCGGAGAGGTCAGGGTGGGGTTAATGTAACTTTTTATTTGCTGATTTTTCATAGACGGGAGCAAAGCTGGTAAGGGGAAAAAGAGAGAGAGACTGAAAAGAAGGTGCAAAAAGAGCAGAGATAATGGCAAGTGTGTTACATCCCCCTCCTGCCTCCCAGCCCGCTCCGTGGCAGATAGGTTGATTATGCAAACGAGAGCGATGCTCGTAGCCTTCTCGGGATGCTCCTTCTCCGGGGGCTTCTCTGCGGAAAAGGGGACAAAAGTCTGCGAAGGGAAAGTCTGTCGAAGAGACGACGACGAGGAGAAATCCCACGTGCAATAACTCAAAATAGACTATCCGTCCTCACTGAAAATAGATATATCTAGGCAAAAAAAAGTAGGAGGAAAGAGGAAAGCTCTGACTGCTCGGGGGGGTTGTGAAGCAAAAGGCATCAGCAAACCTGGAGCTGGATGTGCAGGAGTGAACTGGGATCCTGCTCTGGCTTCACTTGAGCTTTGCCTCTGTCAAAAGCGTGGTCTGGGGCTCCGGGGGTAGGACTGTCCCCACGAGGACCTGAGGCACTATGAGGACAACCTCTTCTTCCTTCCCACTCCTCCGTTATGAAGAGTCTGGGGCAGCCCTGCTCTAATGGCTGGCTCTATGGAGTATTGCTCTGGGAGATGATAGGGGTTTAATTGTCCTTCAAAAGGCTTGTAAATGATCTCAGAAAAGATATTTAACAAAAAAGAAAAAAAATCTATCTAAACCAAAGTTGAAAAGCTAAAGAAATTTGAAAGAGTTTAATCTTTTAGTTAAAATGCTATAGCAAAGTCTGTTGTGACCGTGTAGGAGTGTTTGTGTTGCTCCGGCATCCAACCTGTCAGGCGGAGGTAGCTGCATGCAATACAAGTTTTTGCAAGTTTCAGCTAATAAAAATAATCCTGGAGTTGTGTATATTTGTTTTTAAATTATCTTTTGTGCATGCAATATATATTTGAATTAAGAACGTATAAAGGAGGGGAGTGTTCACGTGTGCGCCTTTACCCGGTGGTTCAGTGATGCTCCTGTAACATTGGAATTGAGTAAAATATGTCCCACTGAGTGCAATTACTACAGCTTTGGGGTTTTTTTTTCCCTATTTTAATGCTCCAAAGAATCCAAAAGAGGTAGGACTTGCTTGCGCTGTATTCTTTAAGAACCCGAGTTTGTCCTGCATCACCCTTCACTGCTTGCAGGAATGTGGGTCCCCACATGGCGTCTGGGGCCAGCGCGCCCCCGGGGGAGGAAGCCAGCTCTTGGGAGGCCACTTCACTGGTTACGCTGACATGAAGGTGACAACAGCAGCCAGAAAAGTTGTTGCTGCTGCTTTTTAGTACCACTCAGCACAGCTACAGCTCAGGAAACAGCTCTACCATGAGCTCAGCTTCAGCTGCTTGACTGGCAGTCAGAGGACTCCCCAAATGCTTGGAGTTCAGCCTGATTTTATTGGACAGGAACATGAAGGATTAGTGTGTGCATTTTGGGTTTTGGTGTTTTCTTTTTTTTTTTTTTTAAGGGGACATCTGGTTCTGAGGAGGTGGACGCAGAAAAATGCAAACTGGCAGATTTTATAAAAGTTGCGGGTCAAGGTGACTGAAGTCATCGACACCAGTTTAGATCCTTAGATCCCAAAGGCAGATTAATTATTTTATGGACATCACCAGACAAGATGCTTGCCCTGTTCCTATGGGAGACTGTGTTTCTTACTCTTCTTGTAGTTTTCTCTTTCCCGGCATAGAGGCAGAAAAATATTTTCCATCAAATTAGTCACAGAAGTGTGTTTTGGTTTGGTTGGGAATTTTTTCTTGGTTTATTTGTTTTTTGGCGTTTTGTTTTAAGAGCTTGGTGTGGTGTTTGTCATCCAGGATGAAAGTGAGCTCCTCTGCACTCTCAGAGCAGTCTGGCAAACAAGGGGGGTGCTTTGCCCCGGTGAGGAGTATCCCTGGATGCTATGGAGAGAAACATCTATGGCTGGGGGGGAAGATAGGGATGGAGACACCCGGACCACCCCCTGCATCTGGGAAGTCAGGCAGCATGATGCAAGTCATAGCAACTGAGATACAGAGAGGTGCTGCAGATTTTCCTGCCTTGATGGTGAGGAAGTGCTGCGTGAGAGGTGGATTTCCAGTAACAGCTTGGTCTGAATGTGAGGAAGCCGTTGCCACCTGCAAGCCAGAATTTGGCCTTAGGCGTGTGTCCAAGGGTGGAGAACATGGGGAATGGACACGAGACTTCAGTCTGGGAGTTTGTTCCCCCTCACTTTTTTTAGAGCATGTGGCTGCTGTCCTTGCTAGGCAGGCCATTTGGAGCAAAAGACTTCGAGTCTTTCTTCATTTCAAATGAACTCTTTGCTTCCATAGATCGTATCTGAGTTTCCTCTTCCCTGACCTACAGAGAGCATCTCCAGCAGATGCACTTTGCTGCCCGGTGACGGATGCCATTGGCACTGGGTAATCGCTCCCTCCGAGGAAGGGTCACTTGGAGCTCGCAGTCAGGCAGGCACAAAGCCAAGCAGAAGCGCAGGGGGTTAGAATGAAACTCTGCAAACCTCTTCCATGGGCTGTACTGAGGATTAAGGCCTGTTTTGTATCCCAGGACAAAGGCAAATTGTTAACATTTACCAGCTGAGTACTGGGTTCATTGCAGTCACTGTCCCCAATCCATATATTTACATTAACATTGTGTAGGTTCCACGTAGCTTCTAACTGCAGCCTGGTGTCACAGCTTAACCATATTAGATGCTTTCTTGGTCATTGAGTTATTAGAGCTCAGCCTGCAGGGCCAAATTCTAGCAGGTGTCTTTTCAGTAGAGAATATATATATATTTTTTTTAAAACTGAGCTGCACCAGGCCCCAAGAGCAAAACCTGCTGTGAGAACCCAAAAAGAAAAGATTCCTGTTGGCTGCATCTGCTGCATCAGCTTTTCCCTGTGTCATCAAGACAGGGATTTGTTTTGTGTATATGGATTTATTTTGGACCCTTTCCTGAAGGCCTGCAGCCTCCAAAACAAGGTTTTGGTTCAAAAGTAGATTATAGTAACGGTCTTCTCCAATGAGCTGAACAAAAAATCACGTATCTAAGGTTTTCTCGAGATATGGAAGAGTTTGAATTCTAAGGTAAAAGGTCTTTCAAGTGGGTTTTGCTGTGCAGCTTAAGCTACGTGCATTGGAGAATAGAGATGTTGTGAAATGAAGGGTATGAAAAATCCGTGGCAGGAGCCCATGACCCAAAGTGCTCTGAAGTCACAGAAAAGTCTCTCTTGGACTGGAAACTAATATTGGCCCAGTCAGTACATACCAGAGGGCCCCAAGGAGCTGTTGGCTCTTCTTGTTTGATATCTTACCTGCATATATAGCTTAGACATATTGCACGGCTTCCTCAGGTCTCCCAGCTACATCCAAGACCCTTATTTACTGGTATCTGGCTGGATCCATTCCTTAGCGCTGTCTGGGGAGGGCTGCAGCTCCAATCACCGCGGCTCACTGTGCTCCCCAGCTTGCTTTATCCTGCATTTTGCAGGAGAAATTACATTCTGTGTAGTATTTTTTTTATGTTAATATTTTACATTTCAGAAATGTAAAATAGATAGAATAATAGTTGGCAGGTAATACAGGGCGCAGAGAGAAACTTCATCAGGAATGCACAAAAAAATACGGTAACAGCTTGAACTTCTCTTGCCTGGCAGAAATTGTTTCTGTCAATATTTTTAATTTCAGCTTGTGGAAGTGTAGGCTGAATGGGATGGAGAACTGAGGTCTAAGCAGATGGTTATTAGCGAACTGATAAGCCTATTCTGCAGCCAAATATCTGAGCACAGAAATCTAGGCGACGTGGAGGCTCAGCACCTTCAGCTTTCTGTGTGCCCTGGGAGAACTTTTGAGCATTTCAGAGTCATCTTTGCTGACCAGTTTATTTAACAACTACGAAATGTGTTTAGATAATTGTGCTTTATTGCAAAATAGTGTGTCATCTAGGAAATAAAGGTAAAATAGATAAAAAGTTGCATCTTCAAATTACCAGTAGTCCCTCCCTTAATTTTCTTAAGGCAACTGCCATTTCACAGACCTCCAAAAGCTTACTGCGGGAAGACCTTACATGTTTTACTAAGTCTAGTTTAAACAGAGCAGTTTAAAAATTTATTTCACAAAATGATGCCTTCGCTATTTATGGGCTAATGTCAGTGCTAAAACCCTGAAATGGACTGGAAGCCTGACTGTAGCCGAGTGACCTTTCCTTATTTTACTTCAGTAACTGCATCCACAGGGAAGAGCAACTGAAACCTTAAAGCTTGGTTTTGTTCCCCAAATCTTTGGAAGTTTTGTGCAAGTGCAGAAATGGTCTTTCTCTTTTTTGTTCATTTTCTTTGCCACCGGCTATTGTTTCCTTCCAGCGATTCCATGTGGCGTGAAATCTGTTTGTTCTCTGTCCGTCTGTGCCAAAACCCATCCTGAGTTGGGATCCAAATTTTCTTTGGTTCTTCAAACAAAGATTCATGCCACTGCCAAGCCTTCGCGAGGTCAGCAATGCAGCAATGCCAGGATCTGAGCAAGAGTCTATATTCTCAGTACAGAGAAGGAAAGCTGAGGCAGGACAACAGCAGCGTCTTCCAGGGCTTGTACAGCAACTCAACTGGAGACCCCACACATCCTGGTATCTACTCTGATTCTTGTGATGAGAGAGGGCTACACATTGATCAGCTTTAACACCAGGTTTAGGTGTTGCATAGGTATTAGGGTAAAGCTGGCAAATATCAGAGCAGATCTTAAGGAGGTTTGGATATAAAATGCTCTTCCATAGAGAAGTAATGGTGATGGGTTGCCTGATGTGTTGGTTGTAGGCACTGGCTTCCACATGGCTTGTCTCCCGTGTCTGTGACACTGTTCCCCATCACACTAATCATTAAACCAGGTACAGGGCATACTAATTGCTTTGAAACTTAATAATAAGATGCTTTGGATGAGAACAAAATGGAGTCATTCTCACAGCAGTAATGACTCACAACTTGGTGCCAGTAAGGAAAAAAATCAGCTGAAATAGCAGGCGGTCACAGAGAGCAGATGCTTTCTGACTTGTGTTGGAGCTGTGATGTAGGATGAGTTCGGGGGAGTCAGAGAAAAGCCCCTGGGAAGGGAAACCCCCTCGGGATGGTCTGGTGAGGAGCTGGTTTGTGGGTGCAGCTCTGGGGTGCTCACAGCCTGGCTGCCATGAAGTGGCCGATGGCCACCACCACCTCTGCCACGGGAGGAGCGCTGGACCGACAGTTCTGACCTCGTAAAACTGGATTGGAAATGCAGGCATGATTAACTTGCCACAGATTTATGTGGAATTGGTATGTGTTTCAGCACTGGTGTTATAAATACAGGTTGCCCTCGTCTAACCAGCAGGGCTTTACATAATTTCAGAAGAGCCCTCACAACAGTAGCTTTAACATGACAAAGGAGGGGAGGAAGAGCTGAGCATGGCAAGTACTGCATTAACTGCACCCCAGATCCTGCAGTAGGTTGTGCTGGGAGGGAAAAATGTACTTTTGAAGAGTGAGGATGTCTGTTCTGAGCACGAGATGTTCAACCACAGGGGCTGAAACCACTCTGGGTACCATGGCTGTAACTGACGCCCTGGAGCCTTCACCACGTCCCCAGCAGAGCCCGGGGCTCCAGACCTGCTTTCATGCCATGGATCTGCAAGTTGGCCCTGTCTCAAGAGTGGTGAAATGCTGTCAGTTTCCTTGAAACTTGGTTCCTTGTCTCTGGTTTCTGTGAGTTTGCCCTTTTTTTCCTGAGAGCACTGCAGAGACCTCAGACCTGCCTAAAGAGGCTGGGGAAGGGACCCTGTGTCCCACACTTCAACCACAAGCACCGTCTTCTCTTTGAACTTCTGGCTGTGCCTTTCAGCCTTGCAATGACAACTTGAAGTTTGTCCAGAAGTTCCTTTCTCACCACTTCTTGGTTTTAGTATCAGTAGCTCAGCATTCCTTTAGGCACCTCTGCAGGCTTTTTGGTTAATAACTTCTTGAACAGCAAAATAAGCTGGTGGTGATGGTTCAAGCCACTCACACCACTCTCTGAAATGCTTGCTGCTCCATGAGGGGGTTTTTCTATGTGCTCAGTGTGGCTAGTGAGGTGGTGGGCAGGCTTTAGTGGGGCTGATCCTTTGGTACCTTTGAGGTCTTCACCCTACCTGGGAGGAAGGCTCAGTTCTGGGATCCAAGCGATGAAATGGGGCTCTGCACCTTCCTAGAAAGGAGACTCTGGTCCCTTCACAGTCTGGCTCACGGGGTAGCATTGCTTTCCTTTTCCAAATAATCTTCAGCATTAGAAGGATCTCTCTTTGGCATCGCCACACGACAGGTTGCCTCTCTGCAGAAGGCACTGTATTGTGGTATGCTCAGGTGATGGGCCAAAAGCTGCCCTAGCTCTGGCATGTACTGCCCTTGCCAGGAAAGATCCGCTCGGACTAAGAGGAGAGGGTCACGCTGGAGGGGGAATGGTGCTGGTGGTCATACCGATGTGTGCATTGCAGGAGATTCTCTCCAGTTTGGTCTTTTTCCTTTACATACTGATTTTTTAGAGCTTCCGAATCTTCCAATAACTCATGTTTTAGGGTGAGTGCCAACCATCCAGACGAACCGCGGATGAAGGATCTATTTTTACTTTAGCATATTTTTAACCTCCTTTTTTGTTGCTCCGAATGTATTCATGCCAGATTTAAAAAAAAACAACAAACCAACAAACAAAACCCTACAAGGTGCCCAGCGAGCCTTTGTCATTTGTTCATACCTGAAAGAAGCCTGCTATGATCCAGGGACCCTCTTGTTCTCTTGGAATAAGTTACGTGGGGAGGTGGTCGGGGCATTATGAGCTATTGAGCCGGGCAGGGACGCGGCTGTGACCTGCCACCACGGGTGCTGCCCTCCCAGAAGGACCCCCGCATCCCACCTGAGACGGGCTGCTCTCTGCCCTTCCGGGGGAGGGAGGCGAGAGATGTGCCCCTGACCAAAGGTATCTGTATGTAGACCTGGAAGAGCGTAATTTGAAATTCTAATTGTTATGATCCAGAGCTTTGCAAAGTGTTTGAGCATTTGCATTTTGTTGCAGAGCAGACTCAGCTGTGGGGTGGTTGTTGTGGTTTTTCACAGCATCCTAAGATGCTAGATATCAGAACGTCAGTGTGCGGGTGTCTATATAAACTGGTATGCTTTGAGTGCTCTAGAAAAATATTTTTGTGACATAATACACAGATTTGTATCATACAGCACATATAGAGCGTCCTTTTATGTGTCTGTTCGTTAGCGTATGAATAGCTGTGGGACTGTACATGTATGTAATATACTAGGCCTTGATTTTTTCATATGTTTCATTTGCAGCATGACTAGTGTAATTTGACTCTGTAAGGATATTTGTTGGTAAAATGAACATTAGAGATAGAGGCTGAGTGGGGTTTTACTTTTTTTTTTTCTTTATTCTCATTCTCTATATTATTACTCAGTTACGTAACCCCAGATGTCGCAGGGATTTGTGCATCTTTCTGGTTAAAATACAGGTAAACAGCAATGTTTCCTCCAGCAGTGCACTGAATCTGCAACTTCTGGGGGCAGGTAGGTGAGGGGAGAAGAGGAGTGGTCAGTAAAATCCAGGCTATTACTGAAAATAATCAGGAGCAGTTGGCAACCCTGCTCCTGCATATTCGCCAAGTGCTTGGTGATTCAGCCCTTCTCCATTTTCAGGCCAATGCGGCCGTCACTCTGAATTATTTTCAGTGAGCACTTCTATATCTCATGTCAGTTCCCAGTTCGAACCCATCACCGAGTGTCGAGGCTGCGACGTGCTGTACATGCCGATGAGCGTCCCCCCCTTCCCCTGCTTTGCTATTAACCTTTCCTTTTACCAGAGTTACCCCTTTGTCCTGCTGCAGTTTGCAGTGCCTGATAGAAGCAGCTGCCTGTGGCCAAACGACCATCACATTTACATTTTCTTTCTTGAACCAAAGAGTGAGACACAGAATTGCAGTAAATGATCTCCCCTTTCTCTTCTTGCCTCCCCCCCGATCGTCTTTAATGCATTGCCTAGAAATCTATTTCTTATCTAATTTTACTAGATGGATCAACAGGGCTGAGAATGTAACCCTTTGTCATCTATGGAAATCTTTTTATCCCATAAAAATGATTAGATTTGATGCAATTAGGATTATGAGGAGGTGGGGGGAGCCTAAGATAGTGCGGCTTGTCTACTGCTGTCTCCTGACACATTAACAGCCTGTTTATTAACTGCTTTACATTTGGGCTACGAGCGATGCATTCTTATGCCTGATAAGCCCAGAGAAGCGCGCACGTGTGCCGATATGAAATGGGAGCCTCACTTTTTTGGCTGTCCCCCCTCCCACCTTTCTGCATATGAATCTTGGAGGAGGGCTCTGACTCGAAACAAAACCCCAGCTGCTGGGGAGAAAAAAATATGCGTGTTTCCATTTGCCGCTTCTCCAAGCAGTGGCCTGTGTTTGTCTCTCCTCTGGCAGGGAATACGTGAAGGCAGATCTGCGCCTCTTCCCTGCTGCCCCCTCTGTATCCCTCCTGATGGGTTTGGAGGGGTTTGCACTGGGGGAAAACACGTGTGTGTGTGTGTTGGCTTCCTGCTGAAAACACCTGGGGGGGAAATGGCCAATCTTTCCAATGCCACCCTGCGATTCTGCTTGGGTGTGTTCTTGGGGGAATTATGATTTTAGTTTCCCGAGACGAGCTGCAACATTTCTGTTTTCCCTTTGCTGTCAGGAAGAGAGTACGTGTGGGTTATATCCCAAGGCATTTGCAAGCTCCCCTTCCACCTCCTCCTTGGCTTGCCTGCGTTTCTCCCCGGGGTTGCGCTGCCCGCACTGTGCCCACACAACTTCTCTAAGGGGATCACCAGCCGGCGCCTCCCAGCGCGCAGAGCACCGTGGCAGCCAAACGGAGAGCAACAAATCCCTCCCAAATCAGCAGGAAAACACAGGGGGGTGTTCACGTGGAGCTCAGGGAAGCGTTTTTGTAGTGCAGTGTGTGTGTGCGTCCCAACCTCCACTGCAGTTCCTGCTGCCCACCCTGCCCCAGCCCTGCTCGTGGGGAGGTGGGTGAGGATGTGGGGCTCAGAGCCCCACAGACAGGCTGAGTGGGGAATCCAAGTGTGTTCCCCACAGTTCTTTATGTGCACCTCTCCTCAAAAATTCCTCTTCTGTCTTCACCCAAGACCATGTGAGGAAAATTGCTCCCGAGCCCCCCCTTTGCCTCCATTTCCCCGTTTGATGTGAATAATAATTCCTGGCTGAGAGAGGACGGGATCTGTGTGAGCTGGTACGGGGCTCAGACAAAACTTTATATGAAAGCAAAGGAATAGATTTATTACAGGTCCCTAGATATCAGTTAATAAAACGGGGTGAAATAAATCTTATTTTGCTAAGATAAAAACTTGATACCAGTGTGTTTAGGCACCTTCACCTATTGCTCAAACTCTGCCAGGGGGGGTTCCCACCCGAGCAGGGTCTCCGTGTCCGAGGCACCGAGGTGTGTGCTGATGCTAAAGCTCTCCTCTGACACAAATCAGAGGACAAAACCCAGCCTTTGTTGCTCACAGTTGCCAGTACAGTGAGAATATTTAATTTCCAAACATCTCGGTGTTACTTAATAGCAATGCAATTATTCTTCCCCGCTTTTGTTTGCAGATCACACAAATAATCTCATATCGGCGCAGCTCGCCAACCCCCCCCTCCACTTCTGCTGGTCATCTGCATTTAATTGCTGCTTGTTTCATGACTTTGCTTCAAGTTTCTAAAAATAACTTCAGGAATAAGTTTAACCACAGCGGCTGCACGCACTGATATCTGTCACCGTGCGCCTGCCTTGAAAACATCATCCTGGCGGTTGGTAGAGCCCTGCTGGGGGATGGATGCTGGCGAGGGGACAACCGTGGTGCCAGGAACAGCCCCGATGGCGCCGACATGCCAGGTTCAGGGGTTAGGAGGCTGCTCCTGCAGGATACAGGGGAAACACGATGTTATAGCCCAGTCCTTGTAAGGATTTATCTTAAAGCTATTCTTATTAAACAACTTCCCTTTAAAACTCAGCTCCTGGGACCTTTGCCTGCCCAGAGCTGGCTCTATCCCATGACCCAAACACGTCCTAATGAAGTTCTACATTGTTTTAGTGGCAAAAGAAGGCACAGATGACTTACTGTAGCAAAGGAGGCTGAATATCAGCTATTACATTTTTCTCAACAAGGAGAGGAAAGTCAAGCTGGCTCAGCTCCTTCCTCTGCAGCGGGCTTTAGTCTGCTCTCTGGGCAGTACCCTTCAATAGGTCTGGGGCTGTAGATATTCAAAATACAGCCATCCTTAGGGTTTTACATTAAATGGAGTGAGGCTTGTGCAGCCTGTGGCTGGATCGTTTCTCTTTTCTTTTTTTTTTTTTTTAATTGTGAACTGAAGAGATACTTTCGTTGGCTAATTGCACATCTCACACATTCCCTCCAACTGAATAGGTGCGAGGGAGGCTGCGTGGGTACCTAGAAATCAAGGTGTATCCCAGCAACTTGCCTCTGCATCCCAGCAAAGCCACGGGACGGGGGATGAGCACGTGCAGGAGCTGATGTTTATTAGCCTTACTTCTTATTAGAGGGACCAATAGCCCCTCGTCATTAGGAGCAGAGCAGCGGGTCCCCTTTCTGGGCGCTGTCATCCAGGGCAGGAACCGAGACCTTGGTAACTTCAGCACGTGGGGCACATTTTGTGATTTACAGCTAACACGCAGCCTTCCCAGCGCTTTTGCAGCCACTCCTTGTGCTCCAGCTAGATAAGCCCAAATCCTTCGTTTGAAATGCCAGTAGCAAGACCCTTGAAGAGTTTATGCAACGTCTTCCCGTCTCTCCTGCCCCGCCGCAGCTCCCTTTCCTCCAGGGAAGGTGAAGGCCCAGCCTAAAGACATCTGGGATTCTAAATGCGCGAATGTTGTGCCTCCCCCCTTGACTTCCAATTGAAAAAGATTACAAATAATGTAAAATAATATAGTTTATAACCTCAGGGCTGTTTTCAAAGGTGTATAGACCAGTTGTCAACAGGCAGAGAGGTAGGGAAGGGAAGGGAAATTATAGGCTGCACAAAAGAGGAAAGTAAAAGTGAAAGCTCCATAAAAGAAAGTGGAACTATTATGGAGCAAAATGCCAACTCATTACAAAACAGCCAAATAAGAGAGAAATACAGCTTTACCCGTAATAGCAGTTTACAAGGGAACATTGTATTGCAACATAACGGTGGTGCTATAATTTGCTCTAACAACTCCAATTATGCCTTTTATTGATTTGGCAACACATTTAATAGGAGTAGCCACACCTCTTGTGTTACAAATCATTAAAGGTGTTGAACAGTGTAATTTTAAAATTGTCCTTCTCCTACAGATGTCAGTGTGACAGCATAATTTCCCCTGATTTCTGCTATGTAAACAGCGCGTTACAGTAATTTCCCCCTTACAAAGCAGAAATGTTGTCAGCCTGGGTTTTTTTGTGCAGAAACATCCATTTAATATTTTCCCCCCAGTCTATTCTCCTAATTGCTGGGTTTTTTTCCCTTTTTCCTCTTTCTTTCTTCTTTTCCTTATCTTTGGAAAATAAACATGCTGTTTTGCTATCTTCTACAGCAACCTTAATTGCTACTTAAATCTTCAATATGCACTTAACATTGGGGAGGTAAAACCCTTTTGGTTCAATTCTGTTCCACTTCACTCAAGTAGCATTTCAGAGCTGGTTAAAAGCCACGTATCTCCTGGTAGCAATTTTGACAGGTGATCGCAATTCCAGTACCGGTTTCCTTGCTCAGAACTCAGCGAGCATCTTGGAAGAGAATCAAAACTTTTTAATTTTTGTTTTCTTCCCACCACGGGAGGACCTAAATTTTGTATAGAGATTGAGGAGAAACCTGGGTTGTGCTCTAAATATAGGTATTTGGATAGGCACAAAGGTTGAGTGGCCTCTTTAGGCAGGACGGGGCTCGGCAGCTAGATCTGCCTTCCCTAGATCCTAGAACAAAAGCTCGAATTTTAGGAAAAGCGGGACAAAGATGTGTGACCGGGCAGGACTTGACATTTACGCTGCTTAAAAGCTGAGCTGGTGTTTCTCAGGCTTGGCAGGGGCTGGTGGTTGGAGGATCTCACTAACCTTTTCTGCTGGCCTTTGCTCCTGGGCTGAGCCAGGAGGGATGCGTTTCCCGGCTCCATCAGCCCTTTTGGGCGATGCGGCTGCGGGGCTTGCGGGCGACGGGGCAGACAAAGAATGTGTTTCCCCTCTCTCTCCAAGCACACGCGGGCGGTGACGTGTGTAAAATGAACCTGACAAGCTCTTTGAAAAACAAATAGAGGCCACCAACCAAGCTTTTGGCACGCCAACACGCCACATGTTTACACCAAAAGTGCCACGTTGCCCTGTTTGCCCGCTCCCAGCGCCTGGCTCCCCGGGGCAGCCGCCGAGCGGTGCCTGTCTGCGTCTGTCTGGCTCTGGCAAACTGTCTCATTAACAGCTGTGTGGAAGGAGGGGGAGGACAAGGGAAGAAGGGGAGAGGGGGGAAAAAAAGCCAACCCTGAGGAGGGTGACATTTTTCACGCTGGAGTGAGTAAAGCGGCTCTGTGTCCCGCTGCCAGGGCTGACCCCCGTCCCACCCCATCTGGCAGCCGCAGAACAAAGCGCCGTGAGCTGGCCCGGCTGGGCTGACACTAGCCACAACACCCGCTGGCTGGCCAGGGCTGCCGAGAGCCGCTTGGCCACATTTCACACGTGCCTGTGTCCCGAGGTGCCAGACGGAGCTGCTGGGCTCTCCTCTTCCTCAGCCGCATCGCCTTGGTTTGGGTGAAGGCAGGGAGTGTATGAACATCTCGGCCGAGGGCGGCGGTGGTGCTGCTGCAGGAGAGAAGGTCCCATCAGCTGGACAAGGGAGAGTGCAGCCACCATCACCACGGGCAAAAAGCTGACCCACACCCATGGGGCTTGCTCTGCTGCCCACATCAGTGGGGTACCACGGTGCTGGAGGTGGTGGGGCAGCGCGGGGCTGTCTGGAAGCTCAGGGTCTGGGAAGGCTTCGGTTTTTGGCCGTCCCAGTCATGTGTGGGTGCTGGGAGAAGGTTTGTGGAAACACATCAACATCTGTTTCCAGCCAAGAGGGCTGGACCGCAGCAGCCAGTGCCAAGCAATCTGGAGGTGCATGAAGAAAAACAATGTCTGGCGTTTGCCAAACGAACCCCTCTGTAATCACCACCCGTGCCCGGCGAGCTTGAGTTACACCGGAAGCCGTAGCTTTGGCTCTGGTGGAATCTGGGTAAATAATTAACTAAGAGTGAATTTATAGGATTAATTCAAACTTGTTTGTGGAAATTTGGTGAGCAAAGCCACTGTAGGTTTTCTCAGACATGCAAAAGCATTTCTAAGTACCTCCTGGCTGGGGGCTGGTGTGGCCGTGGAGCGTTGCGTGTGGGTTACGTGGACCCGTCAACGGGAGAGGAGCAGAGGCAGATTTCTGGCACCAGCGTTGCGTTTCTGTGAATTAGAAATTGCCTTTTCAGAGGTTTTCCATAGATCTGTGTACAAAATATCCTGCTTATACAAATATCCATTAGGGTGGGGGTGGAAAAGGTTCAAGTGAGGGCTAGAGAAATCTGTTCAAAAAAGATGAGGAAGTCCAAGACTTGACTGCAGAAGTAGGGGAGGATGGGGGCTGGGTGCCTGTCCTGGGTGAGCCAGAGGGACACGGTGTGTGCCACCCGCACTGCCGTCACTTCTGGAGAACTTTGGTTGATGGTGGGACTGCTGACCAGTGAAGAACCAGCAGAGCCTCTGGCTGCTGAGCACATTGCAGGTGACAACAGCCGGAGTAGGGAGGAGCATGTTTTGAGGAACTAAAAGCAGACGAGCTTTGTACCGGTCTCGCGTGCCTGGTGTCGGACAAGAGCACCGATGAGCTGAGCAGATGAGTAATGTGCCTGGGAAGACAGTGGCAAAATTCATAATTCTCACAAGGCATTAAACTATTGCGTCTTCCAAGAAGTTTGGCTGCACTAAAAAAGCCAAATACAATGGGTTTTCACCCCTTTTAGCGAACAACAGACAAGTCCCCTCTGGCCCAGGGCTGTCTTTGTGACGGGAGAGCGGCCGGGGCGGGGAGCGCAGCGTGGTCTGTGCCGAGACTCGGGCTCCGAGCACGGCGTTAACTCCAAGCTTTTCTGGGAAGGAAATTTGTTTTGCTAGAACTAATCATTCGCATGCATTTTTCATTAGCGTTATTATCCCGAAGAAAGGCTGCTGCAAAGCGCTTGCGAGGAGAGGAGATATTTGCTACCTCTAGGGGAATTTTACAAAGGGAGACGGAAGGAGGGAGTGGAGCCGAGTAGCAGCTGCTGTTGGTATTCTGGTGTGATGCCTCTGAACTCATCTTCCCAATCAGTTCAGACTTAATACCAAAAGCCTGCTCAAATATACAAATCGTAAGGAAAGATTTCAGAGGGTTTATGCAGCTTGGTTTGCCTGGGTCTTCTCTGGATGGAAATTGTGAATTATTTTGCTCTTCCTGGTGTATACAACTGTTAACAGTGACAATTATTCGGCGTGCCAGGCCCCTCGTTGTTTGGCAGGTTTGTGTGGGATGTGCCAGGTGTGTGCCGACAAAAAGGGAATAGAGGAGGCCTCCTCTACGACTGCTTTAAGGGAAGCAGAAAGCAGAAGCACGTGTGTCTTGCTTTTTTTTAATAATTTTTTAAATTGTGTCCTCCTTCAGGACAGTCAGAAGATCCTTTTTAAATTACCATGGGAGAGTAGAAACGGGGTGGCAGATGCTGAGGGGACTGTGAGCATCTCTGAACAGAGGGACTTGGGCGTCGAGTGAGGTGGATACACAATGGGGCGATAAACTGGAAGAATCTGATCTGCTGGGTATGGATATGGAATTCCCACCACCCACGGCAGGACCCGGCACCACCTGCCTCGGGCAGCAGCTTCTGCAAGTGCCAGGGAGCCTGAGCCACTATTGGCCCAGAAGATGTCCCCAGGAGGGGAGAGGAGGAGCTGGATGCTCAGCACAGCTTCTCTATAGATGTATAGGGCAGCATAGATAATTTAAAAATAAGAAAAAATTCTCTTGGCTCAGTGAGGAATCTTTACCTCAGTGTGGATATAAAACAAATTAGCTGTGATGCAAACACGAGGCTGCGGCTGTGATTGCTGGGGGAAGGATACAGAAAGTAGGGCGATTCCTCTTTTCATAACGATTTTGGTTCCATTTAAGTTGGAGATCAGATGCTCCCCAGTAAAGATATAAATTACAAAGGCACTAAACTTCAGCACCAATAAGCTCCCCAAATTTATTTGCATTCGTCATCTGGCAGTTTCATTTACAGTGAAGAAACTTTCACTGTGGATCAGATCTTTTTAATATTTCCCCATAACTTCTCAGTGACAATCAGTTTTTCCATTAGGAGAGATCAGACACATAAGTAATACTGAGAGAGCTACATGAATACCAAGTCATTCATTAGGAGCAATGCCACTGCCATGAATGCTGAGTGAATAGACGGTGAGGGGACACTGAAAATTAAAGGTTATTCTAGGTTCATTAACTTCTGCACTCCTTTCTAAAACAAAACCTTGGGTGAGAGCAGCCTTTGACTCCTAAACGGGATCTCCTTGTCCCCTAATTTAAAAAATATTAACATCGGTTAACTATTTCCCCTTTCTGCTTAATGTGTGCAAGAGAAAAAGTGTTTGAATTAATGTTCGTGGAAGTGACGAGCACAGACAGAACTGTGCGTGTGAGCACCTGCTTTGCTTTCCTTTCACCACGAAGCCTTTCTGTGCACCTCTGGCTTGATGTAGTGTTGTAGAACGGTTTGGGTTGGAAGGGACCTTAAAGCTCATCTAGTTCCCCCCCCTGCCCTGGGCAGGGACACCTCCCACCAGACCAGGTTGCTCCAAGCCCCCTCCAACCTGGCCTTGAACCCCTCCAGGGATGGGGCAGCCACAGCTTCTCTGGGCAGCCTGGGCCGGGCTCTCACCACCCTCACAGCAAAGAATTTCTTCCTGAGATCTAATCTAAATCTCCCCTCTTTCATTTTAAAACCATTACCCCTCATCCTATGGCTCCACTCCTTGATCAAGAGTCCCTCCCCAGCTTTCCTGTAGGCCCCTATACGAAGGCCACTATAATAAATATTATAACATATATATAAAAAATAGATGCATATATTCCATGCCTTTTTCTTGTATTAATTAGCCATGAGGACTTTCTGTGTGTTTGTTTCTGTCACCACCAGGAGCAGGTCTGTAGGTCCATCCTGCTCCAGCTGGCAGCAGGAGCCTATGATGCTCCCCAATGAGTCAGGCTTTCTCTGACCACCCTGTGCCACATCCCGCTGTGCCAAAGCAGCTCCCATTTGGCTTGTCTTAGTAATTAGGGAGGAACAAACCTGCCAATTGCCCACTTGCTCCGGCATCCCTGCCTGGTACGGCAGCCTGGGGTGGCACCCATACCTGCCTCGGGAGCCCATGGGTGAGCCGCTGGCAGGTTATCAGCTCTAAATGCAGCCTTGGTTCTCAAACGAGGATCCTGATCTCGGCACCCTAATCCCTCTCTTGACTCCCTTGGAATTGTTTAAAATTAACCTACAGCTGTAGAAAGGGGACAACAGTCAGTCTAATGCAGACACTGATATCACACAATGGTTGGATAACAGGTCCTCAGTGTTGAAATCTAACATTTTTAACTGAAACACGTTTTCACCTGCTCTCTGCTCGGTACTTAACCAAATAGGCAGAGTCCTCTCCTCGGGGTGGTTGATGAGGCTATTTCAAACAGTGCTACTAAAGCCCTTGGTGATTCCTGGATGGAGATCTGAGTAGCTTTAGCAGCTCACTCTAAAGCCAGAAATAAATCTAAAAAAATACAAAGTCTCATGTTTCTACTATTTTATTCTAATTTTCTGTTTGTGTACGTGATCTGTCTTTAGCCAAACAAAAACTGAAAGTAGTTTGGTACCAAAAGTAGTTTGTCTCTGCTGCAGTCTCAAAGGCAGCAGATGCAATAGGTGGGGAAGGGGCTGGTACGTGATGGTGATGAGTGTTAGAGCCTGCAAAGAAAATGTCATTCGACTGGTGAGAAAGAGCATGCTGTCCCCATGCTATTTTCATTTTTCATCCCTGGCACTATAACACAGTTGTGCTTTGCTGGGCTTTTTTTTTTTAAACCTTTGGGTTATTATCCTGTAAATGTCACTCATGTATGAGCGATATTGACGGGTGGCGGTGACGTGCAGATTGGTTAAGGACCAATAGGCAAAACTGGAATCTCCACACATGGATTGGCACATGGGAGGAATGACTGCGTAGTCCAGCCCGTGGTTGTTTAGTTAATTCGTTAATCCCAGACAATTATTAGTTTTCACATCTCTTGGATTTACCCCAAAGCCATGACCATTTTGGTGATGGAGATGAGTGACTATCGAGTCCCCAGAGAGAGCTTTTGTTTGGAAGGGAGGAGTAGAGGTGCTGCGTAAAGGATCTTAAGGGAAATCTGATGGTGAAGCTGCCTGGCTGTTATCAGCAGACTCTATGGGCTGCTTTGTCCATCTTGGTTCAGCCTCCAGAGCTTAAACCTTGATTTAGGGAACCTCTGCAGCTGTTTCCCTCTGTCTCCCTCTAGTGCAGTGTTGAGCACATCCTTAGATTAATTTCCTTCACTTGGGGCACGTAGGGTAGGGCTGGGAACCTGCAAACGCAGGATGCTGCGGAAGATGCCCACTGAGTGGAGGTGACTCTCCAAGTCATGGTTGCCCGGACGAGGTCAAAGCTCCTTCCCACCATGCTGGAGAGTCTCCACCACCTTCCTCTCGCAGGGGAAATATCTCACCAGCCCCTTCGTGTGCAGTGTGGGTGAGTGGCTGGGCTCTGGTGCTGCGTTCCCTCCTGCTGTACATGAATTTCCCTGGCATTCTGGGCCATGGACCTCCTGACTCGCCTGCGTGGTGAGGAGCGAGGTACAACCATGTTCTACTTTTGTTGCTGAGCCTGAATCCATGTTCCTGCAGGGAGGGGGGGGAGAAGCCTCACATCTTATTTTATTTTTTCCTCCCTCTTCCTACATGGGTTAATCTGTTTAGCTTTTTAACCTGTGAGCCAGAGGAATTCTCAGCCACCGACAATGGGAAGCTTCTGAGCTGGGGATGGGGGAGGCGGAGAGGAGAGAGGATGGGGAAAAACGTATGGGAGGTGGGGCTGGCTGGTGAGATAAAATATCCTCCTGAATTTCTGGCTGGAAAATTATGCTGATGGTGGAAGGCGAGAGGTTAAACTGAGACAGAAAAGTTTGTGTCAGCCCTTTTTTGATTTCTCCCTTCTACAATTGCCACCTCCTTTTCTCTCCTTTCTCCCTCCCTCCCCACCGTACCGTACCCCCTCCCCGATTGGAAAGAAGGAGGTTTGCTGTCTTTGTATTTTAACTGTAGCAAAAAGATTAAATTGTTTACGAGCTGCGAGCCCTGGCTGCCTGGATGAGCTGGGAGAGACAAAGATAGACAGTCTAATTCTCCGGTGTACTTTGTGCTTCCGTCCCCCTGCGCTGCCACTAATTCTTTTATCTGGCCCCAACACTCCAGGCATTATGTGCATTCATAAAAAAAAAAAAAAAAATCTAAAAAAAAAAAAACCCTAACTGAAGCAGGCAAAATTACTGTTCTCTGCGCTTTACCTCTGATAACAATCTCTTGAATACTGATTACTTTTTTTTTTTCCCCCAACACAAAGCGACCAACACAAGTTGGTCTTTAACCCTTTATCTTTAGCAAGCAGAAAGACACGAGGAACATCTTACTCAGTTGGAAAAAAAAATAGCATACAGAAGAATTACTGTTATCTCCTAGCCAGAAGAGGAACAGCAGAGATAAGAAAAGCCTGAAGAATTAAAAGGAACGTTGCATTTGGGCTGTAAATTCGTGCTGAAGCTGGTTCTATTTGTCTGTCACTAGGGTTCATAATTTTTCGAGGTTGTTTTGATAGACTTATTGTGAAGACTGCATAGAAAACTCATCAGCATTTGTTGCCTCTGAGCATTATTGTCAGTGGTAACCGCATGGTTATAGACTGGAGGAAGATAATGGTTGAAGTATAAAGGAGATAAAGGCAAAACCTCTTCTCATTAAGGGCTATCTCCACCTCTGCAGACTCTACAGTATTGAGTGACTGGCGCTGGTGCATTGGGCATAAATTATAGCAAAAAAACTAAAGGCAGCATCATTATTTCGAAAAAGTTATAATGACATGCCACGAGCTTAAGACCTATTTACTCCAAAGACTGACAATAAATACAGGGAGAGCTCGCTGTGGAGTGACCAGCGCTGCCTTCCCATTGATTGTGGCCCCGTGCACACCTCTCTGCGGGTAGGCTGCTCCGAAAGGCAGCGTGGGCATCGCCACACCAGGAGGCCATCAGCTCCAACCTCTATTGTACGTACAAACCCCAATGGTTCCCTGCTGAGTAACACCCTGATGAAGGCCAGGGCAGGGACTCATCCTCACCTCAAATATCTGGAGCAGAAATGTCAATTTTTGTTTAGAATTTCAGCTTCTCTTTTGGGGAAAACCCAGCTGGGCAGAGCTTTCCCTGGAGGGTTGGGCTGAGATGGTGCAGTCCGTGTAATCTAAAAGGGGACTGGACAGCGTGAGTCTGTCCCATGCAGGTGGTGGTGTCTTCCTTGGTGCCGTTGCATCACTTCCCTGCCCTTTTGGTTTATTTTTTCCAGATTACTGTTCTGCAAAGTGAAGAAAATCTCCTTTCCAGTGCTCCTCCTGTTGTTCTTTTCCCTCTTCATCCTCAGTTGCCTACAGTTTGATATGTTTATCTTCAGCGTGGCAGGGGAAGAATTATATTCAAATTCAAGCCAGGTCCACAGCAGATAAAGTACACTCCTTTAGTTGTTTTTACTGGGCAAGCTTGTAAAAAACACTCTGTACACCTGTAACACAGATTATCTACAGCTTTCACGGCTACTTTCTAAATTGGAATTAGTTTCCAATGACCCTCAGAGGAAGGAGGATTTTTTTGCAGTTGGAGAAACTGAGGCCAGGGACTGGGTGAAGCTGTGAAGATTTGCTGGTGGCACCTTGCCTTGCCAGAGCCTGGTCCCAAAGCCCTGCTTTAATAACGAAGCCAAGTGCCTTTTTAGTGATTGCGCTGGATTAGCGGCCCCAGAGGCTCCTAATCTGCTATCCATATGGCACACACAGGGCAAGGATCTACCCGCTGATCTTCCATTGTATTTCAAGGCTGATTAGATGGGACAGTCCCCCGAGATCAAAACCCAGTATCGTCTCCCCAGCCCATTCATTTTAGATTTGCTACCGTGGTGCCCAAAAGGATGCAGCTGCCCTTGCTGCTTCTCTCTCCCCTCTGCTCCATGTGGATCAGAGCCCACTCAACGCTCTCATGACATTGCTAAATCCATGTGAATTTTCCATCATTGTAGTAGGATGGCTCATTGGGCAGGAGGAGCTGTCGCTGGGATGGCTGCTCAGCAGAAGACAACCCTGGAAATGGGGTGGTCATAGGATGTCAGGACAGGGCAGCAGCTCACTTGGGGGGGGTCTCTTGGAAGAACTCTGGTGTTGAAGACTTCTCAGTAGCTCTGGGGACATTGCGGCGTCCCTGCCGAGCACCAGCCCCACATCTCAGTGCTCTCATGAGGGTGGAGAGCTGGTCTGTACAGAGCTGACAAAGTGCATCTCGCGCTGTGGGGAGAGGAAGGATGCCTCTGCCATGGAAGGCAAGGCACATGATAGCCCTTGGTATTTGTTGTTTAATCAGGTACGATCACGCGGATGCCTAGCAGCGGATTGACTCCATCTATAATTCTGGAAGAAAATTGTGAGGAAATGTGAATTCTGGTTTCATTTCTGTAGCTTCCTAGTGAAATAGTGCCTAGTCTGCAGGGAGATAAGAAGAGCAATAAGGCTGCTGCACTTGATTTGGAGGCTGTTCCGCTGTTGCCACCAACTTATTGATAATTTTGTGTCTTGCTACAAATCATGGCAGGCTGAAGAGTTGGCTGTTGATATCTGGTCTGCGTTCCCGGCTTCAGCTTCGTCATCGGTACTGAAATTAGATTGTGGGCTTGGTCTCCAGTTCAAAAGCGAAGTTGTGCGAGCTCTTTCTGACTAACCTGAGGTTGAAATGAAGGTTGGAAGTTTGCACTGGTTTGGGGCCAAGTCCCGCTGTGAGGCATTGCAGGTAATGAGCAGAAGCTGTTGTGACCAGGACCTTGGCGAGGCTGGTGGGCAGTTTTCCCCTCCACTGTGCAGGAGGGTGGTGGAAAGAAGACACGCAATTAGATAAAGGTTTGGGCATTTGGGTGAGAAGTAAGGGAAGCTCTGGAATTTCCTTGCAGTGCCTTTCCTGGGATGATTGGCAGCTGGAGGAAAGGAGGTTGTGCTGTAGATACACTATTTGTCTCTCTGTCCTGAGTGGGCTTTCTAGATCGGTGATAACCCCAGGGTTGGCTGAAGAAATGTCACTCTAAATACAGGTATCAACCTCTGCAGAAATATTTTCATTTTATAGTGTGAAATGCCAACAACGATATCTACCTGACGGCTCCCAGATTATAATGTCTCTTCCCTACCAGCATGGGTACAAGCCTTCCATTCAGGTTTACAATAAATACAAACATGGGTTGCAGTAATATTTCATTTTTGATGGCATAGCCGTGGGTTTTGATTATATAAATCAGGCTTTAGAAAAGGAATACAGCTTTGTGACTGACTGAATAAATAATTAAATGCAAATGTAAAAGTCCTTACAAATAATAATAATAATAATAATAATAAAATCCACAGCTTTCGAATGGACATTCAGGATCAACTAGAAAACATTGCACTCTTGGTGTGAATAGGAGAAATCAGTTGGGTGCAGCATGCAGGCGGGTTCCTGATAAACTAATGCTCCTTCACACAATTTACAATCCAACTGAATTCATTTGCATGACAAAATTGGCTCGGGTATTCATGTGTTGCAGCAAGACAAGTGTAACATTACAAAGAACAAGTAACCATGGGGAAGGTTAATGCAGACAATAAGGAAATACAATGACATGAATCGGGTTCTTCTTTTGCCAACCTTTTATCTGAAATAGAAAAATAACAAGCTCCCACCCCCCATTCCTTCTTGGGAATAAAAGAGTTGTTTTATGGAAAGGGGGGGAGGGAGAAAATGTGCAAAGTTGGCAAATAAAGATCTGTAATTTCCCTTTTTTCTACCTCATGGATTTGAAAATGTCTGCACGTGTGTATGCAAGGAAGGTGGGAGAGGAAGAACAGGGTCTCGTTATTTTGAGAAGGCGAGCAGGTTGGTGGGACGTACAGCCAAATGGAGTGGGTCCGTCGGTGAAGGACACGTGGCCGGTAGCTGTCGTTCACTGCCCGTCCTCGTGTAGCAGAGACGTTCAGCTCCGTCAGCTCAGATGGAGCTCAACTGGAACGAGCTTTGTACCCCAGCGATCGCTGACTCCTCGGGAATACCTGGTGGGTGTCATGGTGGCACTCTGGAGATGCTGAGCATTTTTTTTGCAAGTCAAGGAGTTATTTAGATACCAACATGGGAGCGGGTGTCGATGATTACACTCCCAGCTGGCTTCTTGGTGCTTGAAAATCCAGATTACTGTGAAGGCTTCTCTGAATGCATAAAATTTTTTCCCTGTGTGTGAGTTCCCGTGAGACTACTCTGCCATTAGGCACGTGATGCTTGGTGTTAATGTATTCAGGGTTTCATTTGGAAATGAGCTGGACAGAATTCTGCATTGCAACCTGAAAAGCAACTTATTAGATTTTTTATTATTTTTTTTTTTTTTAGTTGAAAATAATGCTTAAAAACCTCTAATGAGTGGAGAATGTGTGAATTGTTCCCTGGCATTTTGGTCGTTAGTTTTACTTTGCAGCTTAGTGTTCTGAGGACTTTCCCTTAAGGACCAAAGTGTAGCTTATTCCTCCAAAAAGACAATTTTAGTGGGTAACAGACTATGCAGAAATCCTAAGCTCATCATCCTGCCTAATGTGTGAGCGCCTGAAAAGTTTGGCAGCCAGGGTTAGCTGCTCACCTTGACTTCTTGTGTGGTTACTGGTGGAGACAACCTCAACCTGTCTCACCTGCCCTGGGCTCCTGTCTTTGAGGGGGATGAATCTCTGCTCTTGCAGGGTCTGTGTTTGGTGGAAGATGCTGAATAGCGGGAAAGCCAGTGTGGGGCTGCAGGTTTGCAAAGCTGCTCTGGTCCCAGTGGTCTGGAAAACTGGCATCTGCTTCTCCTTTGTGGGAGCACAGTTTGGTGGACACCAAAACAGTGTTGGTAGCTCCCGGGTCCCAAAAGCTACCTGGAGAGCCAGGGTGGAAGAGATGGTAAGGTTTGGCCATGGAGGGCTTCCCCTGCGCTCGGAGAAGTCTCTGCTCCCAGACACGGTGGTCTGATGTTGTCTTCAGCTCACAACTTCACTTAGGGTTGCTAGCACCGCGCAAACCTCTTGCAGCAGGAGAGGCTACGTTAAGTGCAAATTCTAATTATCCCAGCCCGGAATTGGTAGGAGAGAAGAGCTGTGCTGGCTAATTGGCTAAATGCTTAGTGCATGGAGGGGGGGATGCTGTCTGGGAACAAGGACCACGTCACTCTCTGCGAGCAGACGGCATCGTTTCCCTCATTGTTGTGGCGCTGGAGTGCTGAGCTCCCTTTCCAGCCGGGATTAGAAGCTCTGACATCGGCACTCGCCAAGTGGAAGGGCCCCTCTTTAGATCAGCTTGGCTCAGCGGCGCAGCAGGCTCGGCCCTCAATTGCCATCTGCAACAAATCTGTAACAAGTTGACAAACGACTAATTTTAATTTAATCTTTCAGTTTCCAACTTAATGATGAAAAAAAAAAAAAAAAAATATCCAGGGGAAGGAAGTGCTCACCCGCATCTTGCCTTCACACCGTTCGCTCAATGGGGGAGTTTCAGTGCAAAAATGGTTAGGAGCGCAATAAGAGCCTTACATTTTTGAATTAAATTTAACCCCGGGGTGCCACTGCTTCAGAGCCTTTGGAGGCAGAGTTGTAAATCATGGCAGCAGATTCTGCTTCTGATGAGCACTTCCCATCATGATGACATTTAAACTATTAATTAATTAGGAGAGAGCAAGATGAGAAGATTTGGAATTCTCCCCTTTGGATAATTACTGTCGAACACATTTGTTACTGTAATGAACGAACAGGATGTGACTTCAGCCCGTGCATTCTCCCTGCTCGTGTGTCTTTTCTCGTTATTACTATTATTTTAGCCTGCCTTAAAAGGAAGAAGGAGATTTTTTTTTTTTTTACTTGCAACCATAAATACGGGTCATCTGTGTGCTTAGCATTTTGACCAAGCCGTGGTTGGGAAGGAGGAAACAGTTGATGAAAGGGACCATCAGATACACCGAGACCCAGTACGTGTGCTGGTCCTCACAGTGCAAATCCAGCTTGTGGCTTCCAGTTGGGTGGCTTTAGGCCATTCAACCCCTTAGTAAGCCCATCAAAGCCGGTGGCAACCTTCCTCTTGAAACTTACTTTGAAAAGAGACCCTGAGTCAGGCACAGGCAGCAGGCTCTTCTGTATGGGCTGAGCCATGGGAGGCTTGGGATCCTGGTGGTCCCTAGGCACGCTGCTGGTCTGATCGAGATGTTCTCCATAAACCTTGTAGGAAGTGGATGCTGTTGGAGACTGAACCATAACAACCAGGATCTCACTGGGCTTTGTGTGTGCCCAGAGCTGTACTGAAGCTCCACTCTTTCTCAAGCCAGCCTTCTGGCTTTCTGTTCAGAAAGATTTTTTTGAAAGCTTCCCTGGTTTTCCCCATTTCTACAGGATTTTTTCCTCTCTAGAAGCAGAGTCACTACTCACTCATGGCATCTCTGCTTCCTGCCAGCAGAGATCCTTGTTTACTTCTCTAGTGTTAATATGCCCTTTCGCAGATAATCAATCTTGCTTGGCAGGATCAATTAAAATGAAGTGGGAATGCTCCACGTACCTTGGTCTGGAAATTTAACTCCAGTTGTACTCCCACGTATAAACCTACATTTGCAGAACTCCTGGGCTAGATTATCACCATCTCCAGTGACTGTAACAGCACTAACGATCCTAACAAAAGGAATACTTTTATATTGACTCTTAGAGGGTAGTTATTTACTAATTACAATCATCAATAATGGCAAAGGTTTAGGCAGACCTCCTTACTGAGGACGTTGGCTATGAGAGCATCAGCAAGAGGCTTTGGGTCACGTAGGCTGGTGTCATCTCAGCACCTTTCTGCCCACAACAGTGGGACACTATAGGATGTCCCAGTGGGTGAAGCAAGGACAGTCCTGCCACGCCAGGGCGGCTGGGGCTGCTTGTGTGGGGCTGGGGGCCCCTCTGCAGCAACCCCCCTGAGATGGAGAGCCCATGGGTGTGCTTTGAGTCACTGGAGCTCCCTGAGAGCTCTCAGGCACTCCAGGAGCCTGATTTTCCAGAGAAGAGTGCTCTCTCGCTGTCTTTAGCTGCAATGACTGGCCCTAGAGAATTATCCTCAGGTGAACTGATGATTTTTTGGCAGAGAAACATTTACATTCCTTATTTTAAGCAGAACTGTCTCTAGGTACTTCTTTTTCATCTTACTCATTTTAACCTTCCAAAGAGAGTTTTTTTCCTCCTGGATGTTTCCGTGACCTATTGATGTTTTTCTGTTTAAATGTCTCTGTTCGAAGTTGTCGTGGTGATTTTTTGGTGTCCTACATGAAATGAGTTTGGGCTCCCTCTAAATTCTTGGTGTATAAATATCCACCTTGAAAGAACTGCTCTGCTTTAACCTGAATACGTGCCGTCGATAATCTCTAAGGGCTCCGACCTTCAGGGCTGCTCTCGCCGGCGCAGACTCTGCTCAGTGATCAGGGAAATAGGGATGTGGATGACTTGAATTTTTTTCATTCGCCAAATTTTCCTTAATTGCTGCTGCTGTTCTGGAGCTGGGAGTTGAGCCTGGTCATTAGGTCCAGCCCAGCCGTGCGCGGTGCTCTGCAGGATTTTGCTAGAGGAGGGTTATTTCCCGGTGCCCTTGACTTTACAAAGGCAAACCTTTGGCGTGGAGCAGAGGGGATGCAGGGCTTTTAGCCGGGCTCACATCGCCTCCTATCTCCTGCTAACAGAGCAGAGAAGCCTTTAGCCTCTTGAGAACATCTCATATAGAATAAAACCCCTTGTGCGTACGAGGGCGTGCACGGTGTTGTAGGTTATGGCACCTTTGCTCGTGGCTGATGAACAGCAACCCTGGTGGGACACGAGCAGCTCCTTCCTTTGGCCACCCAGGGAATTCACAGTTGTCCCTCCTCTGGCCTGGGGAAGGCACCGGGGATCATGGGGCTCTGGTGCCTCCAAGCTTCACCTGGTGGTTAAAATCACATTAAAAACCAGACCCTGTATCAGGAAAGTCGAATGGGTGTTTTGGGCTTTGTCAGGTGGATTTTCACAGGAATTGGATGAGTTTAAGGTCCACAGTCATCGTTAGTAAATAGAGCGTGTGGTAGAACTTTCTGTAATGCAAAAAGACGATCTACAGCTATTTCGTGGTAACTAAACATGTGGGGTTTAATACGAAATATCATTGTTGTCATAAGAGCGTTTTCCTTTTTCCTCAGAACTTTTGTTGCTTGGAACACTGATCTTTTCATAGGAAAGCTGTAGAGGTTTTACTGTAAAAAAACCAAAACAACAGAAACACTGATTTCTTTTCTGGAAAAGGAGATGCTTTTTCCCAGTGGGAAAATAAGTATTTTTAATGTACTCTTGAGGGACAACGACATCGAAATTCACAGGGTGTTTTGTCGTTGCGTCTTTTTTTTTTCACAGGGATTCAGAGCGAAGGGTTCTGGCTTTGCTCTTATTTCTGGAAAACCCAAACAAAACCATTCCTAAGCCCTTAAATGACATCATTCTTTTTTTTTTTTTTCCCCCTCCAAGTATGACTCGTAAATTATTTTGCAGCTCCGAGCTCCCACATCACTGCCTCACTCCAGGTAGTTCAGGACAGTGAATTTGGTGGTGCCCGGAGTTGTACCCGGAGCAGAACGGCCCCTTTGTTCTCCCCTTTGCAGCGGCGCCAGGGGCTTGGGGTAACTGGGGTGAGCAGGGCTGGGCACTGGGAGCGATGGGCTTTGGGAGTTGATGGCCCCAATTCTGCTCCCCCATGTATCGTATAATGAACAAGTTTAATGGCATACCTGTCCCTCCGCCAGTGCCCATGCGAGAGACAGGGACCCAAAAAGAGACGGACAGACATGCTCAGACCCACACCCCCACAGGGAAATTAATACTGGAGGAAAGGTCATCACATGGAAGGATTTATTTTATTTAATAAGTGTTTTTTTTTCCTTTTGATTTTAAGTTCCAGTGATTTTTTTTAAAAATTTGTAATTAATTGGACAGAAAATATTGGGCTGTGTGTGGAAAGGGCTAAATTTGAATCTAAATTGAAGACTATTGGAGGGCTATAGTAGAATTAATTTGTTTGTGCTCTGGTAGCAGCAAAGATGATACTGGAAACCTTTGGAGACAGATAAATGGTTCACATGTGAGTCAGAAAACACACAATCAGTCAGCAACAATCATCTTTCTGGAGATTCTAGATAATCCGTGCTTCAAAGCAAAAACCTGTGTTTTGGAATATTCATTCTCTGATATTCAAACATCCAACTTTGTTCTTCTAATTATTAGTATTCTTTTGATGTTATATCAGACAAGTGCCATAAGGGTCTTAAAAAGGGCAAAATAATTATTTCCTTTATATCTTAATACCCATGTGATGCGGAGGCTTTGGTGGAGAAAGGAGTATTTTTTTTGACAAATCCAAAGGGGGAAGCTTGGCAACATGGTATAGTTGAGTGTAACCATAAATAACACCCTGTGTGAATTCCCCCTTGGAGACACTACAGATCTATTGAACAGGGCACCCTCTCTATAAAAATTGTTCTTGAGAGGTAATAGCAAGCTATACATTATGAAAAAATATAGCACAGGGATTTGCTGTACTTGGAGCAAAACTATGAGAAAAATGGTGGGAGGTAATAAGGGATTGTCGTTCCATCCCATTAGAAATGTGTTTTATTCCAGACACCCAGATTTTATCTTCCCCCTGCACCTGAATTAGAAATGAAACTGCCAACTTTCTGGGATGTGCAAGAATCCACACAGTAATGTGGGTTTTTTCTTTTTTTTTTTTTTTTTCCCTTTTCTTTTTGGGAAGCTAATTAGGGCAAACGTAGATAAAACACACCGTGTGTGTTACGAGCTTGTAAATAACGGAAAAGGGTTTCCTTAGGAAATTAGCACTAGGACATACAGGAAGCAATGAAATCAAATGCTACAAATATATACTGTATTCTCTACATAGATTAAAATACTAATAAAAAACCCTCTAAACACAGTCATATACAGAAGGGAATCCTCTAGGATTTGACTTGCACAATCCTGTAAAAGAAGAAGTTCAGTAAAAAAAAATCCACTCATTTCTAAAGAAATTTCCCAGATTAGATTTGTAAATCAAAAACCAATATATAACATGCAAGAATTGATCTGTTTTATATTCCTCAGTTACATTTTTGTGAAGCACATTTAGAAGATTTAGAACGTATTTGCGCCTGCTGGTTGAGCCATTATATGCTTGAGTTCATACATCTATTTGTGAGGCTATAAAACAGGCATCGACTACCCATGTAAATTGTGTTCTCCACAATAAATTATATGCATACTTGCAAAAATACATAACTGCTGTTGGTTGGCTTACGTAGACTGAATACTAATGATGTTTAAAGTTGTATTGTCCCTCTTCTCGGGCCTAATTTAGCCTCTACATCAAAAATTATGTAGGAAAAAACACTTTATCCTCTCACTGAGAAATAAAATGGCACTTACGGGCATCCACATATCTTTCTTTTATGAAACACCACCATTTTCATACTAATTTTAGCTGCATAGGGTTCATGGAAAAGTCTGTCTCATGCAAACCTCTTAGGAGACTTCAGTGTGTGTATACATACACAGCTACAGAAAATGTATTTTTGTGGAGTTTATATAAATGAATTGGCTTTTAGGCGTGTGATACACGCTCACAGATAGTATAATCCTTTATGATAGCCAGAGTATTTTTAATTCCTAAAGTTCAGAGAGTTTTTTTAATCATACCCCAGGGTTTAGTGCAGCACCACGAAATCCTCGAACAAACTGGCAGCCCCGTGAAGCAACACACAAATGTGGTGCGTCTTCCTCTACCTGCTGCCCATCGAGGCACCGCTGGGTTAATTAATTGCTTTTGCTCATATTTCAATTGTCTTAAGAGCTGTGAAACGTGCCTTCTCTCACAAAGGAGTTGGGGCTGACCCCGACTTCACCATTTTGGGTCATTTATTCCTGAGCGTGAGGTCGCGCAGCCGCTGCCTCTCTGGTCATTTTACATATTTTAATGGCAGCCGACGTCCTCGGTGCAGAAATGGATGAAGGCACCGTGTAACCTCCGCACGTGTTCTTCCTCCCATCTCACCCTGTGCTCTGCTCTCCCCTCCCCTCCCGCCGCGATATATTGATATCATTTCCCTATGTCTTTTTCAGTCTTTCATTAACCTGCCTTATTTATTACTCCCACCACTTATTCTTTCCTTGCCTTCCTGCGCAGCTCTCTTTCCTTTCCAGGTTTTGTCTCCCTCGGTGTATTTTCTCCATTTTGCCCTTTATTCCCTCCTTTCTCCATTCCCTTCCCTCTGTTACAAACGGCCCTCCTTCCTCCAGCTACAAATTACGTGTCTGCTTCTGCAACCCATTTCTCGGCGTGCAATGGATCACTGCGAGCGACCGGGTACCCCCGTCTCTGCCGCTCTGCCAGTGGGAAAAGAGAATTTTCCCGTCCTTCTTCCCTACCCAGGCCGTGCGGGGAATATGGAAGCTGTCACACACTTCCTCTCCTGCCCAATGATGTGTAGGAGAATAATATATCCCTTTTATTGGGCTCGCGACTGGGCAGAGGAATGAGAGAAGCAAACTGCCTCCTTTTTCCTCACCCAGAATATCCTGATTTCCTTTTTAACTCTAACGTGCGTTATCACCGCCATCCCAGCCGTGATTTTGTGGAGCCTTCTCCCGAAAGGCTTCGGCTGTGTCCCTGGGGACAAAGCCCGTGCGGATGCGGGGACGGCACTCTCCGGTGACACGGGGATGCGCTGCTCGGCTGAGAGCGACGGCAGGGCTGCGGGGAGCTGTGCTGCCAGGCACGGGAACGGGCTGGATAACTCGGCGCCGCTTTTCCCACCCTCATGCAGAAATTCAGGCTGTATGCCCAATACTAGCACTGTAAAAATGGCACCAAAAAGCAGGTAGTTTATTTTTCCAGGGGCAACTTTTCCAGCGCTCTGAGCTGGAGAGGGATAAAGGGACAGGTACGAGGGTGTGTGCATCACACAGCACCGCAGAGGATGCGAGTTTTTGCAGGGAGGACAGAGTGTGGCTGCCTGAGACCTGCTCACCCGTCCCGTTCCTGGGTTTCCTGAGACCTGCTCACTATTCCCATTCCTGGGTTTCCATGCACCAGCTCTGGATGGCTGTATCCAAACCCAAAACCTTCAGGCAGAGCTCAGCTCGCAGCTGAAAGCCAGGAGGACCCTCTGATGGAGGGTCGTGATGTGCACAGGTTTGTATGTGGTTAATACACACCCATACAATTTTCGATGTTGTTTTTCTTAGTGTGTGACCAAATTTTTAACTTCTGGAGAAAGAAACTGTTCCTGGAAGGGCTCTGCAGTGTGGCAAAGAGCAGGGGGGCGTTCACGTGGTTTGTGGGCAGCTTTGGGGAGCCAGGTTGTCTGAAGAGCACTTTGTGGAAGAGCAGACGACGCGTCTGATTTCTGCAACCAATTTGTTTGCGAATTGGTGGAAGGGTAGACAAAGAAAATTACACCACGTTCATACCCCAAACTGCTGATTTATTTGTTGTCATCCTTGTGGCAAAGCCTTGGCATCGGGGTGTTGCTTGGGAAGGGGTGGTAGACCATCCTGAAGGAGCGCCCGCTTTTAGGGGCAGAACTGGGCGTTTCTGTACAAACATAGCAAAGTTCCAGAAACGCCCGTAGTGCTGGAAGTCGGCCTGGGACAGGGAGGTGATCGGCGTTGCGTGGCCCTGAAATACATCCTTGTGGGTCAGAGCAAAACACCCCTGAGGCTGGGTCTCATTGCAGCCCGTGGGAAGAGCGTGTGGCTTTAATACCACATTTCAGAGTCGCGGTGGCTGACAAAGTAACCTAGATATCATTTTCCTTTGTGTCAGTTCCAGCCACTAAAATTAGTATTAAGAGACACAGAAAGCTCAGTGGAGTTTTCCCAGTTTATCCTGCGGCTAATCTTTTTATATCTCTTTTTTTTTTTTTTTTTTTTTTCTTTTTTTAAATCAGGGGGGGAAGCCCTTTCATTCTCTGCAGCTGGCATGTCTAAACTACTAACATATGTGCTTCTTATACAACATACAGTAGCTTAGGACTTTTCAAAAACACAGAACCCCTGAATCCAATAAAATTGCAAATTTCACTGTATTTCACAATATCCTAAATAAACATGAACAGCGTGCATTTCTCTTTCTGGCATCAAATATTAATCTGTCCGTGGTCGGAAATGTGCTTTCCATCTTGTGTGCGCTCACATTGGGTAAACACTTGGGAGATTGCTATTCCAGACCTTTCATTCTCTCCTAGAGTCAAGAGCATGACAAATTTTTCTCCTAATTACACCTGCCACTGTTTGCCTTCTAATACTGTAAATCCTCCATCACATAGTTTTTCAGATTCAGGATTAGGTTCCTTTTCTGTCATACAAATGATTGGAGGTGCAATATGCAGTTAGCAATGCACATTATGAATGTTTAGGATGGGTTGGTGTTTTTTTTCCTTTTTTTTTTT
>VXAK01025847.1:367600-381007 GCA_013399435.1 Arenaria interpres
TTTTTTTTTTTTTTTTTAAGCGTGGGATGTACGTGAACAGAACTAGATCCACGTTTAACTTGTGATGTTGAACCAGGACCTCTGGGTTGGTTTTTCTGGCTGTTTTGAACCAGCGGAGCCCTCTCTGTCTGAAAGCACAGCCATGTGCTTGGCT
The DNA here is from genome assembly GCA_013399435.1 of Arenaria interpres. NCBI lineage: Eukaryota > Metazoa > Chordata > Aves > Charadriiformes > Scolopacidae > Arenaria > Arenaria interpres. The sequence continues at coordinate 367,755 of VXAK01025847.1, forward strand.
CAGGTTTTCAGTTTATTTGGATTTCTCTCTGATAGTGGAAATTATATTTTTTCATATCTCCTCGTGTGTCTCGGTGTTTGTGGAAGAGCTGGGCAGGTGGCACCTTCCTTCTCTCTGGGGAATTCATGCCGGTGTGATGCTTTTTAGGACCAGGATAAGGACACAGTCCATTGCCAAGGGGCTTCTTGCTTTGGGGCATTGCTGGGGACATCCCAGCTCGTGGTTCCAGCATGTGGCTGTTGTAGTGTCCTGGTCTGTCACAGTCCTCCTCCTGCCTGGGAGCATCCTTCTGTTGGGAGAGAGCAAACCAAGAGACTTTTGTCTTGATTGGGATCCTCTTGTTCTAGGTAAGGTTAAATAGTGCCAGGTTTCCCCTTCCCTGGTCTGCAAGAGGTCCCTCATCTCTCTCTGGTGGGATGGAGGAGACTGAGGATGCTGGTACCTCAGTTCCAGAAGTGAAGTAGTTCTGGGAGCAGCAGATGGTCCTGGTCTGCTCAGAGCTCCTGGGTACAGAGGGACCTTCATGGGCAGCGTCCTGGAGGCACACAGAATCCAGTGACACGTTTCTGGAGGTTGCGCTGCCTTTGGTTTATTTTGCTTGTGCTTTTGAAAGTCAAAATAGTTAAGAGCAGCCAATGAAGATGTGTGAAAGCGAGTCTGAAAGTGGTGGTGTACCAAGAAACATACCTGCCCTTCCATGAGACTGTCCCTCCACTTTGCCCGTGGGGGAGCGGTGGGGACAGCAGCCTCTGCTGGGTTTCTCCTGCTCTGGCTTTATGTTTAAACTAAAGTCTCCTGGGCAAAGAGGCCGTTTCGCTTTGCTGGTACAAACCCTCCATTAACATGTTGCAGCAGAGGGGCAGAGAAACCGGGCCAGCTCTGAGCTAATCGAGAGTTAATACACAAATGATGAGCTGATGGAAAAAGAGGAGATGTGATATGGGTGAAGGACACGCGGCGAGGGAGAACAACAGCAGAGATGTCCACAGTGCTTGTGTGTGTGTTTAAATTGGCCGAGAAAAGGGGTTTACACCTTACCTTAGGACGCAGGGGTGTCCCAAATCCAGCGTGCACGCCGTGCAGTGTGGCAGGACACGGGCGACGTGCATCGTTCCTGCACTTAAATTAAATGACACGAGTATTTTAGCGTGTGGCTGAGGAAGGTCAGGTAATGCTGGTGGCTGCGTGGCCGCGTGGAGGGAGAGGATGGGTTTGTGTTTGCACTATTTTTGCTGCCCCGGTTTGCGGCGTGTGCGGGGAGGCTGGCTGGTGCGAGCGCGAGGGATAAATAGAGGGCTCAAGCCGAGAGAGATGGAGTGAAACAATTTATTTGATTACTAGGTAAATAAGCTAAGCTCCTTGTGGATAGATGCGTCCGTGGTCGCTCCGTGAAGCGGTGCGTTTCTCTGCTTGCCTCTGAGCGCTTTTTTAGCCAACTGCCAAGGAGACAATAATTCCTTCCCTCCTAGCAGGCTTCAAAAAGTTACCTATTTTTTTTATTGGAAACTTGGGGAAGGAGGGGAGGAGTTTGCTTGATTAGAAATCAGTCTTGATTTTCAAAATATAAGTTAAAAAAATTGCCCTCTGCCTGATGCGTTCCACTACCAGACTTTGGATATTTTTGATTCCATTTTTCTTTGAAAAGCTAGAAGATTGACTAAATTAACATTTTTCTTGTGCAGTTTTCACTTTGTTCGGAAAGCTCTTGCTCACAGAAAAAGCTTTTTATTTATTTATTATATAAAACCCCCATCTTTCTTATTGTCTGCATCCCTCCAGGACAACTCCTTGAAGGTACCCTACAGAATGAGTACCCCCAGGTACACTCAATACACATAATTTAACATATATATATCAGGTTGTTACCGCACCCCAGAACAACTGTGAAAATACTACTTTTGTAGCAGAAGGGTAAACCTGTGTTTAAAAGAAAAAATCCACTCTTGGTTTTGTAATGCTCCGTGACCACAAAGGGGATCTCTTGCCATCCTCAGCCCACCCTGTTTTCATTCCATTCTCCTTCTACTCCATGATTCGTTTAATTAACAGGCTTTCAGCTAATGCAATTTACCAAGCAAGAGGTTACTGTCATCTGGTGGATGGGCAAAATATGGCAAAATTGCTGTTAAACGAGAAAGGGGATGTGGCTGAGGGTCAGGAGGGGCTTTTGCATCAAATCCTGTGTTTATTAGAGGGAACCAAGTCTTGGCTGGCACGGGGATGGGTTTGTGGCTTGGTGTGGCTCCGTCGGCTGGTCCTGCATGTGGATTCCAGTCTCTTATGCTCCCAGTAAAGGGTTCCTGCCGCCCTGTGGGGATGATCAGCGTTTCAGCCTGGCTTGTGTGTCGGCTTCGGAACGGCATGTTCCAACCGAAACTGCGCTTCACCACCGGACCCGCCTCTGGGCTGCAAACAGTTAACTAGAATTGTCTCTTTGGCCGAGTTTCTCTTTCAAAGGAAGAGGTTTGGGGGATGTTTTAGCTGAGAATAAACAATTCCCTTTACGTTTTTATCCTACAAGTGAAAATTTTCGATTTTAAATTAATCTTGTGCTCAAACACAATATTAGAATTCAGGCTCCTCCGAAAGGAGGATTTGAGCTTCTCGTTTCTCTCTCGGATGAAGACTCCAAGTGCCAACTTTGGTCCCAGCGTGAGTCCCGGGGCAGATCAATCCTATCATAAAGCTGACACGGCCTCATCCGCAGCGCCCCGGCCAGCGGCTGTAAGGATGGAGAAGTGCCCGCGCTCTTGCAAAATCCATTCTGCTCGGCCCTGGATTTCTTCCAATCCTCCGGAAAGAAGCAAACGGCGGCCGCTGCCACCGAAATCCGATTTGTGCCTGATTGCCATCCCAATACCATTTCCAGGGGTGACAGGCATGTCGGAAAGGGCTGGGCTGAGGCCAGGCTGGGCACCGGCTGCATCCCGGCCGCGGTGATTTACGGCGACCGGCCGTGGCGGGGATGGTTTGTGGCTGTGACCTGGTTGTGACCCCGGCAGATAGCAAGGCAACGTTTCCGTGAAACACAAACAAAAGGTTAAATGCTCCAGTTCTCAGCTTAGACAGAGCCAATCATTCTGAAGAGTCTGCGTCCCGTGTTCCCCCCCGCCTTTAATTGGTTCTTTATTTCATGTAATATTTCTTTCACTTGCTTGCGTGTGCGTTCTCTCCCTCGCGCTTGTACACGCAAACTCACCCGCTCGCCCTCTTTAAAACATCTTAATAGCAGCCACTTTAAAACTATGCAGCAGCTCTCTTCTAGACCCCTTTACAACGGGCTGGATAACATCTCCATCACACGTGGCAAGTTTAATGAGTTAAATCTCTCAAGGGTTTCAGCGTTTGCTTCCAGGGCTGCAAACGTGATTGCCCTATTTTATTTTTTATTTTTTTTTCCGGGGGTGGACAGGGCTGTGCCTGGCAGAGGGCTCTGGCTTCGGCAGCTCTGGCCCTGGTGCCAGCGTGGGTACCACTGAAGCATCCCTCCCTCCCTCCCTCGCAGCCTGCTAACTCTGCTCCCGACACAGGAATGAGTCAGAGACAATATGTTGCGGATCAGCGGTGGAGGGAGGGAGCGTGTGCGCCAGGGAGCCGGGAGGCACGGGAGCATCGCTTTTCTCTTCTGCCCTCAGCAGGGAGAGGAGAAGGCAAGCTGGAAGCACCTCCAAAAATACCTACCAACCCGTCTGCTCCGGTGCTTCTCCAGCAGGAGAAAGCAAACACCAAAGGAACAGGCCGAAAAGTATACAAGTTTTGTGCTTAAAAGCTTCTGTTAAAAGTTACCTTCTAACTAACGATACAGTGCCTACTGTAGGGCCATCAGCCCCGTGCTTTTTTGAAGGTGCATATGGTAAAGGTAAAAATGGAAATGTTCAAAGTTTGTCTTGAGAACGAAGGATGACAGAAAACCAAAGGCAGAGGGCTCAGCTTTGGGCCCTCTGGCTATAACTCTTACAGGAAAGGGTTAAAATAATCAGCATTTAACTCAGCAGACACTGGTCTTTGCCTCACACATACCTACCTCACAGCCGATGAGCTGGCTCTCGGGCAGGTTAGTGACATGTCCCAGATCAGACAGGGGATTTGGGGGGGTTTATGCTAAACAGGAGCAGCTGTGATGGTCCAAACCGCCTTCCCATCACCAAACTTCCCCGGTTCTGCAGAGCTGGGAAAGAAAACCAGAAGGAAAAGCCAGGTGTCCTCACTTGGCATGGTGTTGGCTGTTCCCGCTGATGAATGAGCGCGGTCCATAAACGTTGAACTTTGATTAATTCCTAGTGTCCAAAACCTGCTAGAACTTGGCCATTTGGCCTCATTGAAAGCGGCACTCAGATGTCACCCTGATAGGAAAAGCAGAAACCACCTACAGCAGCAGCGGCTGTAAAACATCGGGAGGAGAAAGTGACAGCTCGGAGTCATCTCACTTACCGTCCCTGAAGGGCTGTGCCGGCATAAAGCTGCGCGGCATGAAGGGATCCGCTCACACCTTACAGCAGCAAAGCTATGATGAATTGAACTAAATGAACTGAGGCAGTCCATAAAAAGTGTTTGCCTTCTTTTTAGGCCTGGAATTGGCGTTTATGAAGTGATTGTTCAAGATAAACAGGAGCTGCTGCAATAAGTTCAAACTAGTTTAGAAAACTATATATCCATAGCCCATAAATGGTATTTTTTTTTCTCCCCTCTGAGAGCTAATGTTTTTCCTCGGATTGTTTATGTTTTCAAACGTTTGACCTGAAACGTCAGCAATGCTAATGACATTTAAAGGTAATATCGTGGATTTATGATACTGTCATTTAATTCGGAGGTTTCAAAATGCCAGATTGAGCATTAATTTCTGCTGTTGGCCGGTGCAGCAGGTCAGCGTTGTCCTTGGTGCCCTGAGCTCGCTGTGACTCGGCGAGGGTATGGCCCCAATTCGGCTGCTCGGCTACTGAGTTTGTTAGAGAAGGGCCCTACCTTCTATTAGAAGGTCCCCTTCTATTAGACAATACTCTCGTTAAAAGCGAGGAGTTGTATTTGCCCACACGGAGCTGGGGGTAGGGTGCTGTCTAAATACACCGTGCCACGGAACAAAGGCACTGTGATTCCCCTGGTGAATATTAGAAATAGATGCAATACGTACAGAGCTTTTCAGAATACTGTAATTATATTTATCTTCCTGCTCGTGCTTGTAAATATTTTTTTTTTTTTTGGTGGAAGATTAAAGCCAGCATTTTATGATCCAGGCTGCTTCCCCCCATCCCCTTCCCGCAAGATGTTGTCAAAGGCTTCCCGCGTGTCACTCGCATTTGTCAGTTTAAAAGGTGTTGCCCTGTTTGCCGTAAACCAAAATATGGTGGCAGTAGCCTTTCCCTGCAGTAAATTAACAGCTGAGGCATCAGCTGAGCTCTCCGTGGCATCAGCCACGGTGACACTTGGCCACTGCTTGGCCACAAACGGCCACTGCAGAACTTCTAACCAAGCCCCAGCCGGCGTCAGCATCCTGGGAAGCGTCACGACTGTCACACAAATGGTTACTCGATGCTGTGGTCCTTCTGGAGGAGAGGATGGGAAATAATTGAGGTTCTAAAATAAGCAGTCGCTCTCTAGTTAGTGTTAATGAGCGAATGAGATTTAATTAATTTGGTCCAGCAAGTGGGTCAGCACTTTCCCCAGCCAGAGAAAAGATATCGTGGATGGGGAGCACGGCAGAGGACGCTGCCCCTTAAATAAACACCTCGGATTTTGAACAGTGGGGTTTTGGCTTAACTTTATAACCTACTCAAGGCAGTTGGCTGTTGCAATTTGGACCTTGGAAGACACGGGATAAAGAAACTCAATCACAGAATTACAGAATCACAGAATCATCATGGTTGGAAAGGACCTCTGAGATCACAGAGTCCAACCACACGCACAGAAAAGACCCCCACAATCTCAGCCACTAGAGCATGCCCTGAAGTGCCACGTCTACACCTTTCTTAAATACCTCTGGGGATGGTGACTCAACCACCTCCCTGGGCAGGACCACTCTTCCTAAGATCTAATCTAAACCTCCCCTGCCACAACTTCAGGACATTTCCCCTTGTCCTGTTGTTATTCCCTTGGGAGAAGAGGCCAACCCCCACCTCTCTACACCCTCCTTTCAGGGAGTTGTAGAGGGCAATGAGGTCTCCCCTCAGCCTCCTCTTCTCCAAACTAAACATGCCCAGTTCCCTCAGCCTCTCCGCGTGTGACTTATTCTCCAGACCCCTCACCAGCTTGGTGGCTCTCCTCTGGACACGTTCCAGCCCCTCAATGTCCTTCTTGGAGTGAGGGGCCCCGACCTGAACACAGATTGGGTGGCTGATGCGGTGGTTGTCTGCCAGCCCGTTTCTGTTTCGCCTAACACAGATAATTTTAGCTTATGTGAAATTAAAATTCTGTCCCCCTCCCCCCCGCCTCTTTGTAGCTCCACTTCTTCTCACTCGTCAAAGTAATAAAACGCTAACTCCTCCTGGCTCTGCCTCAACGTGAACGGCGTTAACGTGGCACCAAAACAGCACGGTCTGAAACGCCGGCTGCCGAGGAGCCCGAGTGCAGCCCCGGGGAGCGCTGGCCTTGACTTCGATTTCTCACTTCTGCTTGGCGTTTCTGACTGGAGCTGGTGTGTACCCGCCACCTTTTATTTAAGCATAGGAGGGTTTTTTTTTAAAATTTAAATTAGATCTCAGAAAATAGATACTGTGCACCTTTGTGTTGGTAAGAAAAAGAAGTGGTGTCATTCATGTCAGATAATTGGTGGTTTTAGCTCTCTGCAGAATAAATTACAGCAGTCATATAATGGCCTTTCATCCAATCGCTTCTCTACTCCAGATCTAGACTTGAAATGAGGTTTGTTGAAAACATCATTTCAGGGATTATTGACCACAGCAAAACCTTGTTGTACATGTTCTTTGTATGTATTGAAAATACATGAGTTAAAAAGGTAATAGTTGGTGCTTTGCCAGTGAATTGGAAGCTGCTCCCCGGGATTGGCGGGAGGTAGGAGGCTCTCGGGGGCACATTCAGTCTCTCTTCTCCCTCCAGAAAGAGGATGGGAGGTGGGGGCTCAGTGCTCCGGGCAGGAGAGTCCCTGGGAAAGAGGCTGCACAGTCCTTGGGATGGTTTTAGCAAGAGGAGACTTCATTTAGCCCATTTGTTTGACCAATAGGTAACCTGTCGGGGATGTTTTGATGTCTTTGACTTTGAAACTCTTATCTTCTGTGTGTTTAAATGATCGTTGTTTAGGTAATATGTAAAAAGGCAGCGTGGATATGACGAGTGAGTTGCACGGGTTGCTCTTTAGGGCTTGATTGCCTTTCTTCTCATAGGTATTGTCCCTCATTCCTGCAATCCTTGTCCCTTTCTGGGGCCTCTCTGTAGTGGAGAAGTGCATTAGGATAATCTCATATCAGGTGCCAAAGAGTTCAAACCAATCTTTATGTGAGAAAAGGTTAAAAGACAATGTGGTTATAATCTCCAAATACCAATGCGGGGAAGAATAAAAGACAGTAGAAGACTCCAAAACTGAGCAGAAAAAAAAAAAAAAAGAGAGAAACGTGTAACTTGGTTCCATGGTTGGAAACTGGTGGCAGACAAGTTCAAATGAGAATTGAAGTGTGTGTTTTGACAGTCACAGTAATTAAGCACTGGAGAAAATTGCTAGGGGATATGGTAGATGCTCCATCACTCACAAGTTTTATAAATAAAGGCTGAATGTCTTTATAAGACAAAATACCATTTTTAGGGGGCGGGGGGGGGAAGTTGTGGATGAGTCAGAGGAACTGTGTATATTAAATTTCTGGGTCTGAGTTCAGGTTGTCCTCGAGGAGCTCCATGGATCTCACTGGCATCTAAATCCAAGGACCTGCTCGTTTGGAGCCCTGGCTTTCGGGCGATACAGAGCCCGGTATTGCCTTGCGCTCCTTTGGTCATTTTTCACTCTTGCAAGAATTCAGGGACTTGCTGGCTCCGAGCTGAACAAAGCCCTGCTTGAGGAACATAATAGACCCCACCAAAGCTGAGCTGGTCTTGCAGCACTTGTCACGGAGAGTGAAACAACTCTGATGGAATAATTGATCATCTGCTTGACTAAGGATCAAAGCACCTGAAACTTGGTCACCTCTGTCTGCCATACCATGCCCTGAAAGAATAAATTCTTGAAAAATAGTCTTTTCCACTTATATTATTTACTCCCTTTTCCCGCTTATTCTCATTTCAATCTACTACAAGACCTGACAGCTCGGAGGCCCGTATGATGGTGGTACAGCCGCCACCATTAGCTTCTGCAGCTCTGCTTTTCTAAAGCGAGCCAGGGGATTTAGACGCCCAGCTTTGCATACGGATGAATGGGAATGAGGTTTGCCAGGCTCCCGAGCAGCTTGGGAAACTCCAGCTCCTCCTGTTTCTGTTTCGCTATTTAACTTCTGGTACTCGGGGAAAGTTCCCCGAGCCCCTGCCTGCTGAGACCGAGAGGGAAGAGCCTGCCCAGATGCGCTCGCTCGTTTATTTTAATTTAGCCCCTGTGACAATTTCCCCAACCGCTGCCGAGGGGGAGGAGGCGCGTTGGGTCTGCGTTTGTGCGAGGGAAGTGCTTTTCTTGCCTGCTTGTTTTCCCTTCAGCCAGATTATATGACCCCTGCCGACAGGCTGGGTGCTAGTAAAACCAGAGCCACTGTAGCGCGCGGTTTCGGTGCTGATGTAAATGAGGCCCGTATCTTTTTATTTCTCCGGAAAGTGCTTCTTACACAGTGCCTGTTCCAGAGCTCAATGGCCATCTTTTATGCGGCTGCTGCTGTTCCTGGAGCTAACGGTTCCTTTGCTTCTCGTCTGTCAACCTACTGTGGCTGCCTCGCATCTCCCTCCTGCTGCATTGTTCAGCTGTTTGGAATTCGCTTCCAAAAGGCACCGAGTGTATTTGTTTTAAATCTCCAGATGGATACTCGCTGTTCCCAGTTTCTTTTAAAGCTGTATCATTTGGGGAGAGCATCTTGTAGCCCCTAAGGAAATAATATAGGCAGGGTGAAGAAACAAAAAAAAAATCCCCTTCTTTGCTTCTAGGTGGAGTTCGCATCTAGCAAATCAGAAATAAAATCTCAGCACTTTGAGAACCGCAAAAATTTCTCCAGAAATAGAAAATGGTTTTATCTTGTGTTCTCCCCAGTTCGTAGTGTGTGGATGCGTGGCAAAAGCGTACTGAAACTGTGACTCTGCCCTTCTGATCCAAACCTGCCTCTGGAGAAATTTGTGAGGCAGGAATAGGATCAGTGGAAACATCTGATCCGGAGTGAGGAGGTGGGATGCCAGATGCAGTGATCCAGTGCCCAACAGAGCTACAAGTTCTTGGGGAGTTTTTTTCCAGAGGTTGCTTGGGGCTGGAGCAGAGATCTGTGTGGATGTACATACACTTCACCGTGTCTTTGATACAGCCTAATTTGCAGAGTTTGAACCCAGAATGTGGATAACAGAATGATGGCCAAGCCCAAAGCCCTGGCAGTCCTCACTGAGCTGTGTTGTTTCAAGAAATCAGACTTTTCTTGCAGCGAATGTTTTTCCAGCTGCCTCTTTTCCCTTCTTTTTCTAACCTTGGTAGTGAACCGCGCGTGGGTTTGCTCTCAGAGCTTTCCCAGTTCGTTTCACTCGGTCTCTCCCTTTGCATCCGTTGATGACAGATTACCATTCGGACGCAGATATTTGTATGGGTACAACTACGAGCGAGGTGTGTTTGTGCCCAGGAGTTATCCATCAACCAGAGGAACGACACAAAGGGTCTGACGTGTTCCCCGCTCATTCATCCTAATGCCTTTGAGAAATCCTGGTGGCCTCGTGCTGCTCATCCCAGGCCCGAGCCCCAAACCCTGGCTCAGCTGCTGCTTCCCAAGGTTGGCTCCGTCCTCTTCTTGCTTCCCTTTCTCATACTAGTGACAGCCTGGACCAATTATTCCCTGCCTTCCCATTGTGAATCAAAAGTGCTTCTGAGCTCTCTAAAGGCAGAAGAGCACCAAAGCCCAGTAAAAGTCCATCCATTCTGAGAATTGCAAAAAATCCAGCTATGCAGGTTAACCCTTGCAACTGTGGCATTATCTAAACTTTTGCCTGAATGGAAAATACCTCTGTTTATAGAGTGAGAAAAGGAGGTGAGTTCTCTCCTCACAGGAGGCATGTCGGGGTGTCAGGAGGGAGCCCCAGGCAGTGCCAGGTCTCAGTCCTGACTGTGTATATAGATGTGGAAGAGAAAAATAGCCTTTCAGGAGGATCAAATAGTGGAGTTTTGAAAAAAAATCTGGTTTGATTCAAAGGATTAAAAAAAAAAAGAAGGCATAAACGTAGTTTTGGAAGGTGTAAAGAATGACAGTGTGGGGCTGGGACGCAGCGGGGAGGGTTTCAAGCCAGAGCAAAGTTTTACAGCCACGTTATAAACCCTGCGAAACAGGGAAGGGGTTGAGAAGAAACCTTGACCCTTTTGGAGGCTACCAGGTGCTGTTCTGGCGAGAGCGTGGTCTTGCTGTGGACTTCATTAGCCAAAGGGAAAACGTCTTCATCCTCCGCAGCGCTCCCGGGGGACTCGGGTTAATAGGAACCAGATCACGGGCAGCGCCGAGACTTTGTCAACTCTGGAGAAACAAACCGCAATTTGATTGTTCCCTCCATGAGGAGATCAGGGAGGAGATAGGGTCCAGCTGTCCAGCCATCTAGGAGACTAATTAGTCCAATTAATTAAGAAGTTGCTCCATGTTTCCCCAGTGTCACACAGGGCTCTGGGAGGGAGAATGACAAGGGTGTAGAGAGCGAGAGGTCATAGGGAAAGCTTAATGTCTGTTGGGGTAGATACACAGTAATTAAGTGACAATAGACAGGAACTTTGCAGCTAGAAGAGTGCTAATTAAAACCTGTAGGGTACTATTCTCCCTCCGGGTATGCAGCATGTGCCCCTGTATCCCACTGGCATAAATGGGACCGATCCAGCAAGGAGCAATTTACTCTGTTCATACTCCAGCAAGTCTCTTGCTCGGTGGCTCTTGCTGAGGTGCTATGTCACAAGCAGCATATGCGCCCAGGATCTCAGACGGCTTCTTACACCTCAGGAACATCTATGTAGAAACCAGACGTTAGCTCCATTTTATGGATGGGAAGACTGAGGTCTGCAGCAAGTGCGTGGGCTCCTCCACAGCCAGAACTTCCCACGGGGAAGCTCAGAACGTTCCATCCTTCAGCAAGGAGCGACTGGTTTACTGGTGACTTGCTCAGGGGGTCTTTCTGTGGTGAGGTGACTTGCACTTTTGGGTTTATGTGGATGACTATATGTCCTAGCTCATTCCTACAGCTCAGGAAGATGATTTCTTCTCTTAAGTATTTGGTCAGAGGTGATGTGGCACTCCAAGGTCATGGGCAGCCTCACGGGCAAAGAGGAGACCCGATGAAACCGAGCAGGATATTTGCTTTTCTGCCATCCGTGTGCTATTCATACTTTATACCTGCAGCAGGGAGAGCCATCCTCAGTGGAAACCCAAGCAACAAATGTTAACATTTCATGTTAAAACCTCAGCCAATCCACTTTATAATCCAGACACGGCGTCCTGAGTGAGCATTGCTGTTGGATAATCACACAGTGGTGTGGCCTTTTGCCCTCGTGCCTCGCACAACACACCCGAGGCGTGAGATTAGGCTCCAATAATAACACACCCCGTTGTGCCTTTTTGCTCAATTGATAAACCTGCTGTATTAGGAGATATTGTCATAAAACTGAATGGCACCCTGTAAACCTGAATCACTCTCTCTTCCTGGTAGCCAGGGAATTAGATGTTCTAGCTCCTGTCCTGGCTTTATTTCATGTCCGCAATATGCAAGAGACTATATAAGCTGCTGCTTTATTGTTTTTAAAACACTATGAGCAACACCGGTGCTGTATAAATACCTGTTTTATATACTTTGTCTGATTCCCCTCTCACTCACTGCTGTGTAACTCCACTGACTTCCATGTGGGTCGTTTTTGCTTTATATCCTGGCCGGAAAAGCAGAATTTTACCCCTTATTTTTCTGCAGAGAGCGTGCAAGGGGAGGCACTGCGGCTGTGTATGTGGCTCGGCGTGGGGTTAAGTCTTTCTGTTGTGATCCTGGGTAATAAATGTGCAAGAGGCGCTTTGCCAGAGGCACGTGTCCATGTGAGGTGGACACCCCCGCTGCTCCTGCACAGTCTTCAGCCCTTTGCTGGACTTGCTGCTTGAGCTGCAAATCCACAAACAGGGCAGAGAGAGCCCAGGGATGGAGAAAACGCTGTGGCTGGGGATGCTCCTGGAAGCTTTTTCCTAATAGAGACGGCGAACTAGAAATCGGCTCTTTTTTTCCCTACAAATTGGCTCTTTTTTTTTCCCTACAAACGCATCTGTTTCCCGACCCTCCCTCCCCACCTTGCGATATTTTCTCAGGCCGTGATTCTGAGATGCTAAAGTTGAGGTCCGGAGCGCCGAAGTCCAGCGGATTTCCATAACAGAGCGGCACCCCGGGTGCCCTCGCTCCGTAGCAGATTGATTAACAAAGCCTCGCGCCGGGGTGGCCGCCCGGGGCGGCTCGGTGGCCCGTGCGGTGCTCCCCGCCGGGCGNTAACCAGGAAGTGATACAAAAGGCACATATGCTCCTGTGTCCAGTCCTGTCTATTCATATGTGTGTTACTTAGCCTAATAAGGATTAGACTTAATGAATTGGAAGGAGTTAACAATATAAAGAGGCAATAGAAAAAGGCCTAAGTAGTCGTAATTCCATTTCATGTAGCTTTGGTGTTGCTTTGCTTTCAGTGAATAGGTGTAATCCTCTTTGAAATCAAAGGTGGTACAAAGTATGAATTTAAATTTGACATTTACAGCTCCTGTAAGATTTAGTATTCCAGAAAGGTTTGCTCTTCAAAAAAAAAAAAAAAAAAAGGGANATGCTCCTGGAAGCTTTTTCCTAATAGAGACGGCGAACTAGAAATCGGCTCTTTTTTTCCCTACAAATTGGCTCTTTTTTTTTCCCTACAAACGCATCTGTTTCCCGACCCTCCCTCCCCACCTTGCGATATTTTCTCAGGCCGTGATTCTGAGATGCTAAAGTTGAGGTCCGGAGCGCCGAAGTCCAGCGGATTTCCATAACAGAGCGGCACCCCGGGTGCCCTCGCTCCGTAGCAGATTGATTAACAAAGCCTCGCGCCGGGGTGGCCGCCCGGGGCGGCTCGGTGGCCCGTGCGGTGCTCCCCGCCGGGCGGCACGCTGCTCGGC
>VXAK01025847.1:381432-402886 GCA_013399435.1 Arenaria interpres
AAAAAAGGCACACCATCTGCTCCCCGGGACCGTCCCTCCGCGCGACTCCGGCACAAAAGTTTCGTGGCAGCGGGGCTTTTCCAGGCCTGGGGATGGGCAGCATCTGGGAGTCGCACCTCTACCCTTTGCGGCTCCCGCACGCGCCGGGTTGATTTAAACCTGATTAGTTTGCAAACTGGTGCATGTCGTGGGTTGCTGGGGAGCCGTGGTTTGAGCCTGTGAGCCCTCTCGCTGCGATAAATATTGCCCGTGCTGCGCTTAGGAGAGGGCACAGCCGCTCGTTTGTCCCAGCATCGTCTCCGCTGCAGGTGCCCGTGTTGCGTGGCCAGAAGGAGCTTAAAGTCAAGATGGGACCTACAGGAGAGGTGGGGAGGGACGCTTGATGAGGGAGTGTAGAGATAGGATGAGGGGTAACGGTCCTAAACTGAAAGAGGGGAGATTTAGATTAGATAGTAAAAAGAAATTCTTTGGTGTGAGGGTGGTGAGAGCCTGGCCCAGGTTGCCCAGAGAAGCTGTGGCTGCCCCATCCCTGGAGGGGTTCAAGGCCAGGTTGGAGGGGGCTTGGAGCCACCTGGTGTGGTGGGAGGTGTCCCTGGCCAGGGCAGGGGGTGGCACTGGTTGATCTTTAAGGTCCCTTCCAACCCAAACCGTTCTACGTGATTTCCTTCTGCCGTTTCTGTTCCCATGCGTGGGAGATGCCGATGAGCCCCGTTGGAGGCACCCGCTGGCATCCTGTCCGCAGCTCGTGCCAGATGGAGCGGAGGGAAGCTGTATCCGTGAGGCTGCCTGGCTGCGATCCCGCTGGGGACACGGCACCTGGTGGCATCGGAGGCACCTTGGCTGCGTTTGCCCCGTGAGCGACGCTTTGGCCACTGGCACACTTCATTTTTCTTGTAGGTTTAGAGAGGAATCGCTGGCCCTGCATTATCCCATGGTGATGTGTGTCACGTCCCACGGTGATGTGTGTCACAAGCAATTTTACTGCGTGGAGACACACGGGTGTAAAAACAGCCTAAGCAGAAAGAAGCTCTGGGGCCCCTGGGGGTGCCTTCTGCTGTTCAAATCAGCAATAGATGGAGTTGTCTTACTTTCACCTGGGGTATGGGATGCCTGGAACGAACACGGAGCTGGGGGCCAGGACCCCAGGTAAATGCAGAGCACTGGCCTTTTGTCTCCCAAAATACACAGCAGAAAACATCTTACAGCTTTTTAAAACACCTCTCCCATTTAGACCTTCCAGTGCTCTTGCTGTACGCTCAGCTTTAAACCAAATCAAGCTTCCCCTACCTTTGGGAGCAGCCCCCCCGGGGGCACCCAAACGTGGGACTCTGGTGGCTGGAAAATTTAATAATAAAGTGGGGGAATTTAGGGTGTGTGAACTGGCAGAGATCACTGGGCTGGCGGTGCTGGCCTCGCCGCTCCTCCCGCTCCCCCCTGTACGGCGTGTGTCAAAGCTGTCCTCAAAGATATTTTTTTTTTCTTGCTCCTGAAAGCAGACAGGCTTCTGCGTGGAGGTGTCATTTGCTGCCTGTCCCTTATGTCATTGATTTTTAAGTCGTTAATTAACGCTAGGTGTCAGCCTGGAAGATGAATTCTGGCCCTACTCTCCCTTCTCTTTTGTTTTTTGGATTGTAAATGTTATAGATCTCCCATGATGGAGGGACGAGGGGTCAAAGGACATGAGAGCATCTCTGCATATGTGCACACAGTCCTCCCGAACTGCCCATCTGTATCACTCAGTAGATGGGGGACGGGTGGTGGTGGGGGGGACACACACACATCCCTTTTGTTGCCTGTGTCACTTCAGATAGAGACGTACCAGCTCCAGAGGGATGGTGTGGCTGGGTGTGCAGGCACACACACACTTCGGCTGTCGGGGAATGCTCTCAGAGCACGGTTGTGTTTGGAGCCCTTCGCGGTTGTCAGTAGCTGTGCTCTGGCCTCATTCAGCAACAACTTGAAATGGAAGCCGCCGGTGGGGTTTTCCAGGCCATAGCCAGATGGGATCAGTTTGTTCTTCTTAGCACAGCTGCGTGGAAAACCCCATTGTGTTCCCTAGGGCGAGCTGTGGCTGGTCTGCCAGGGCTCGTCCTTCCCCGAGGGATGGTGGCCATCCCTTGGACAGGCTCTGCCAACAGCGGTGATGCTGCTGTGGCTTCCTGAGCTCCACGTGCCTGGGTGGAACAGGACCCTCTGGTCCCCTGTGCCACCAGCCCTGTGTTTCATGAACTGATGTGGTCTGGGCCACCTTGCCTTGGTGTCACCTCCTTACACCCTTTGAGGGACAGCAGAACTCTGTAGCGGAGCTGATCTCTGAAAAAAAAATAACTTGGGCTGAGAGTGGACTCAATAATCATTTCAAACTGTACATTGCTATGAGCTGCAGTAAGTGGGAATTCTCAGTATCACGTCCATCATCCTCTTTTTCCTAATCCTTATTAATTTGCGGCACATCCTTGCTCTCTGCAGACACTGGCTGCTCGAGACGGCTCTGAGGAAGCGGATTTGCTTGGGTTTTCTTACTTCGGTGGAAGGAAAAAGAAACAGAGAGGAGGCAATGCCACTTGAAAGGCAAACTTTAAACACGCCGAGCCTGTGTGCGCTGTGCATAGCCCCTGGACAGGATACTGAGGATAATAATAGCGAAGCGCCCAGTTTGCGTGGTGGGAGCGGTGTGTTGGGCAGAAGGGCATTTAAAAGGATTAAGGAAACAGGTACTCGGTGATTTGTGAAATCTGATCCATTCCCAAAGCCCCAAAATGAAGTGTTTTTCTCTTTAGAGACCCCTAAGGGTAAATATAATCTTTACTGGGGATTGTCAATGGTGTTCCCCATCCTTCCCACTCCCCCCCCCACCCAAAAAAAAAAAAAAAAGAAAAGGTGAGAGGTTTTTGTGAGAGCTGCTGGCAGAGACTTCATCCTGGCTCCCCTCCCATTCGGTGCCTTGATTTCATCAGGGGCTGAGCCTCATCCTGCGGTTATTGTGCTGCTGTTGAGGGACCCTTGTGACGGCGTCACTTGGTTTTGTCAGTTCTAGCTGCTGCCAGCGTAGTATAAACAGTGCTAACGAAATGTGCAATCTGATTTTGGAGCATTTCTGGCTCTCAAGTATCAGTAATTCTGTTACCAAATTGCCTCCCTGGCATCATGTTTTATTACACCATGAAGTGTATGAAAAGTCTCGGGATTCCCTCTGGTTTGTGTTCCTGACACGTTTTTTTTATTGTTTCAGAATATCTTGCATTTTGTTTGATTTTCTGCCCTTTCACTTAATGTTTGGTTTGTCAGTAGTTTGAGGAATGGATTCTGAAATCCTCTGCCTCTTTTGCCCGTCCATGGGGCGGGAGGGGACAGGTCCAGCCCGGCGGAGGCGATGGGGAGCCGGGCAGTGCTGCCCACGCTCAGCGCTTGCAAACGTGCAAATCGGCACCTCTGCTGGGTTTTCTTTAAGCAAAATCTTGAGGTTACCAGGTTTTTACAAGAAAAATGCCCCACGTTGCACACCTGGGCAGCATGAGAACTTACCCCCAAACAGCAAGCGGAGCCACCTTGGCTTGAGGTTTCCCTTCCCTACACGGGTAATTCCCGATGCCACCGTGGCCACGTTGTTCTTATGCCCTGCCAGGTGGGCACGTTGCTGCCCTGTCGCCCCGGTTTCAGCCCAGTGGAGCAGCCTTTGCTCTTGATTACAGCGTATTTTTCTTCATTTATTCCAACAGAACAAGTTCCCTTTGGTACCTTTGGACAAATCCTGCGCCATTACAATGCCACCTTATTGCCCTGGTGGGTCACTGTTATTTTCGCGGAGTGATTTTTTCCTTTCTGCTGTATTTTTGGCCACTGAACGCGGAGGAGAGCTGTGTCTTAACGCTCCTCTTCCTTCCCATCTCCTCCAGGCAAGGAGAGGTTCCACGCTTCAGGTCACTGCCTGCTCCCTTCTTCTCTCTGGAAGAAGGAAAATATCTCCCCTTGGAAGCAACACAAACAAGAGGGATGAGTGGGAGGAGGAACCGCGCTGCTCTGTGAAAGTTTGGGGTGTTTGACTTACAAGAGACTGTTGATCGACGGATTGTAAAAAACGACGACACTGTAAAAAAAAAAACAAAAACAAAAACAACCCCTGGGAGCGTAAATGGTAAATGAGCTTTGGAGAGGGCGATGCTAAATTTTCCCATGCATGGATTTAAAGCAGGCTGAGCTTGTTTTCTAGCTTGGAAGCTGATCCAGCTACACACACTGTTAATCCACTGTCCCCTCGCCGTACTGTAAATCAATGGGCAGGTCACACGCAGAGTGTTCTCGTACACCGGGGTTAAGAGCGGGCCTCGCACCCGGTGGCTTCAGGTCACTCCGGCATCACGGGCTGAAGGTTGATGCTATCAGTGGTGGGATTTTGGGGGTAAGCTTTTATTAAGTGGGAGAATAATATCTTTCGTGGTCGAAAGGGTTTTTCTGGGAGAGCTTTGGGTTGTGCAATTAATCATCAACTGTGTTTTGCTCCTTTTTCCTCTTCCCCAGAGGACACGAGGAGCAGAGAGCTAAGGTCATGGAAAGCCCTGTTTCAAACAGGCAGCTCTTGGCTGTCATTCATCCTCGGCTGTTCAGAAACCTTAGCCTTTCTCTATAGTTCCGGTAGATTTTTCTCATCCTGCCTCAGTTTTCCTCCTGAGAATTTCCTGTTTTCTACATATTTCCTATTTCTCCATATATATACATAAATACGCGTATCCATGTGGAACATCATAGAAGCACTGAAAAAATACAGAAAGTTCTTAAGTCAGGCTGTTGTAAACTTGAGATATGGTCCATGGTAGTTTAGAAAGCTCACTCCAGTCTTGCAGGAGACTCTTGGGATAATGTCAGAAATTTGGGAGCAGAGGCTCCAGGCCACATTCAGGGCTGGCCGATTCGGGCATAACAAAAATCCACCCAAAGGAAATGCTTGACCGAGCTCCTGGGTTCCCTCTGACATTCACTCACGCCAGGAAAACACAAATTTGGCTGAACCTCTCGGTCCTGTGGTCCCGTGTGTGTGCTCTCCTCCTGGGGAAGGGGTTTGTTTGAGAGCAGAAGGATCCCCCTCTGCGACTAAAGTTCACCCTTGTGCATAAATCTCTGCAAAATCAGGTTTCCGCTGTCTCACAGCACACAAATGCCTTTGGGGGCACTCTGATCTGAGTCGTGGGGTGACCCTGGGTACGATAAGTCCGGTCCTGCTGTGAGAATCCATGACATGAGGTACACTCTGCTTGCTCCCATGGTGAAGGATCTCCTGTAAAGACAACGCTGCAAAGCACGCGTTACCCTAAATCAAATGCTGGCACACAGCAAGGCCCCATTTTCAACAGGACACCGGCTCTTGAAAATTTACAGTATGCTTGGTTAAGGCAAGTAATTTTATTCCGTAAGCAGCCCTGTACCGTGGGGTTAGTGCAGTGCTGCCAACACAGGCTGTAAATATCTCTGGACAACAAAACTATTCATTAAAGAAGCGTACCTTCAGACATATAGCCTTAAGTTTGCTGACGCTTAAATACCCCTCTCTAATGCTGCTGGTTATTGCGTCTGACGGCGGCCAGACCCCTCTGGCTCCCTGTCCCCGTCTGGCACAGAAAGTGGGGAATCTTTTGCAGGGATGTGTTGCCACTTTGTTAGCCAATTCCTCCCTTCCCTCTGCTTTTAGATGTCCTTAGCATGACAATATCCCGTTATCCTCCTGCCATCTCCCAGCCGGTGACACGGGGACTCATACTCAGATCTTTCATCCGAGTCTTGGCTATTTTCACCATTCAGAACAAGGCATTGTTAAAGTGACATCTTAATGCCAGTTATCGGATTGATCTATTACCTGTCTCCCTACATAGGGATGAGGAAAAGAAATGAGAGAATCCTTTAATCATTGGAATTGGAGAAATATAGCTTAAGAAAACCTCTAACACCGAACAACTTATTTTAAAAGTTAGGGAGTTTCGTGTGTTTCACTTTAATAGATGGGTTTATTCCAGCAGAAGGAGAGGGCTTTATGTCCCTCGGACCCACAGAGGATTAATGCCATGGAATCACGTTCCACGGGTGTGAGCAGGGGGTGAGACCACCCCTCTTTTTAGTGAGCACAAAAATCCCACCTTAACAAAATTTGCCCCTTTGTCTCTTCAGACCTAAAATGAGGCAGAAGATACGGGAGGTCTTTCTGAACGGGCTGCAGAACCAGAAGTTCTTCCCACGTAGAGGCCAATTCAGCACCTTCTACCAGTTCCAGAGTAAATGAAATTGTATAAATAATAATTAACAGTAACAAATCTAAAGATTTAGGAGAGACATGCAGGAACAACACTTAATGGAGAGACAGGGCATCTTTCATGGAACGTGTTAACGAGGCACAAATTGATTGCAGAGCCTTGTTTGGGATGGATGCGCTTCCCCTGCGTAATGCCTTTTCCAATTTTTATCATGGTTTGGAAACAACTCCTTGCCCTTCCATATTGTGGCTCTTATAAACAAGTGCTCTGTTTAAAAATACGTGTTAAACCGTGTTAAGTAATGTAAGCAAATAACACATGTGCTGTATTGGAGATCCTTTATGCTGGTGGATGGAAGCTGGTTTGCATACTGATTTGTAGCTCTGCCTTCGCTGCTTCTGGCACCTGATCTTTCTTGCAAACGAGGCTATTTTGCCTCAAGGGTTCTCTACCGATTAAGTAATAAATAAATAAGGATAAAACGAATGTAGCCTTGCCTAAAATAATTTTGGAGGTTAAAAAAAGAGAAAGATGGAGGGGGGTTGCTATTGATCTGAGCTATTAAAACATCACAGCTACTTTTCAGCATTAAATGGCGATAGGTTTGGGGGGTGAATATGGAGAGAAAGAGTGAAAAATAACAACCGTGCATGTGATTAAGGGGTTTATTTGCTAGTGGGGATTGTTTTGGTTTGGTTTTTTTTCTTGACTATTCCTTACTATCATCAGCAGTCCGTGTGCTTGCAGAAATGTAGCAGATTCTGCCAAAGTCGATTCCCTCTAATGAAATGTTGCTTTTCAAAATCGGGCTTGCAGGAGTTTATTTTTGGAAGCCCAGAAAGGAATCCAGCCCTAAATCCTTCTCTTCTTAAACTCTCAGGTTGCAAGGTCCGGGCGCAGGGGTTTGTCTGATGCGTTAAACCTGACACCCTCTTACCTAATGGCCTTCAGATGGTCCCTGCGATAGCCTTCACAGATAAGCCGCCTGGGCTAGTGCTGCTTTTCTTCCAGCCCCTGCTCCCTGGCAGAGCTTGCCCACGGCTACCAGCAACAGCCAGGCAAATGGGATGAGCTGCTCCGAGCTCACCAAGGGGGTGCTTGCTCTGCGCAGGGGGGATGCTCAGGGAGGAGATGGCATTTGGGGCGATGCTTTTTGGTGTATCTCACCTGAGATGTGGCCGGCGTTGCTTTATCGGGCTCAGGTACGAGGAACTCGGGCAAAATGCTTTGCTTGAGTTCCTGTGGTGGATCGTGGCTCCTTCCCCATCCCATCCCCGTGGCCTCCATGCCACCCGGCTGGGAGCGTGCCAGGGAAAACTTACTTGTGCCACAGAAATAACTGCAAAGCGCTGGCAACGTTGGCTGTGGTCTGTGTTTGGAAAATAAAAGGAAACCAAACTCTATAATACTTTATAGCTACTGCCACGGTGTCAAACCCTACTATAGTATACTGCGGTGCTTGGCTCGTTGTGAAGGGTAAGCCAAGGGCAGGCAAAAGAAAAAAAAAATCCTTGTTTTTTAATGTTATTAAACTTCAAGTATTCCAAGTTGCTACAAATAATAAAGAGTAAATTTAAAAGGGACTGTGAAAAATGGGGCAATGAACATCTGTGCGATGTTGATTTATCCGGTAAAAATAAGCAGAGGAGCGAAAGCGGGAGCAGGAGTAATTTCTGAGCGGCGCCGGGCGGTTGCAGGGAGCGTGTTTGCTGCATGGCAAAGCGCAGCGCGGTGCTGGGGCGAGAGGCGAGAAACCCCAGCCTCCGCCGCCGGGGCCTCTGATGTTAATCTTTGTGATGGGGAGGGAAATATTGACAGCAGGATGGTGCTCTCTGGCTTGAATGACAGGCCATATGTTTGTGAAATAGACTGAAGTACCGAATAGAAAAGGCATGGGCAAGTGGAGAGAGAGACGTATTTTCTCTTTACATGTAAAACTTCCAACACTTGGCAGGAGCCCAGCAACAATTAATCAGCGGGAGCCTTTTAGAAAGCCTCTTCCTAGGAAATAAGGGTACAGAAAAATCCTTTAAATTAAACATAATTTAAAACAAAGTAGTGTGTCAATAGGGGAGGGGGGGGAAAAGTGTGGAGAATGGACTTAAAATAAATACAGATGACTTGGTATAAACCCATCAGGCCTGATCCTGCTCTGGCACCCGTCTGTGCCCCCGTATCTCTCTGGACCTCAGACTTTTGCACAGGGATGAGCAGGACGGCGGGAGCTGGGGGGGCCCTGAGGGGCTGCAGGTGTACACCCCCTGGGAGCCCCTAGCCCCAGGACCCCCAGCGTGGGAGCCCCCCCAGCCCCAGGATCCCCCCATCCCTGGGACACCCCCTATCCCTGGGACCCCCAACCCTCGGTGGAGGAGCTCACCATGCAGCAGTGAGCAGGAGAAATGCTGCCGGGGGGAGGGAAAGG
This sequence comes from Arenaria interpres, assembly GCA_013399435.1. Lineage (NCBI taxonomy): Eukaryota > Metazoa > Chordata > Aves > Charadriiformes > Scolopacidae > Arenaria > Arenaria interpres. The sequence goes on from VXAK01025847.1 coordinate 390,094, forward strand.
AGGGAGGAGATCAGATTTCTAAGCACCCTTGAAACCAAAGCTGCACTGTTTATAAACTTCCATAAATATTAATTGATATTTAATAAGGTAGGCAAACACAAGGGAAAGTATTGTTTTGGCCAACTCCTACACAGCGATCCCAGCCAAGCGTGAAAGAGTTTGTGTAACTTTCCTCGGGGGTTAAGAGCGGGTCACCGAAGGTCCTTTTTCCTGGCCGGTGTCCCAGCTTTTTAAGCTATAAGGGAACATAGGAGGCTCCTGGGAATTTAACCCAAATACCTGCTGTCTGCAGGGTGAAACTACTTGGCTGCACACAGGGAAGGGCAGAGCCCGGGACACGGGCATCGCTCCGCACCCAGCCCCGGCCGGGGCTTTCCGGGGGGATTAGGCTGGAAAAGGGGTGACTGTTTTGTCAGATGGGAAGTCTGATGAGATAATCAGGGCTGTTAATTGATATGCTTTCCCACATAACTTGACAGTTCAAACAGGTGGCGAATAGCCCCTCCGCTAATTCACATCGGGCTGCTGTCCCGCGCCCGGGCTCCGACTCGCGCAGATAAAATGACAGAGAAATAGGTCAATGTGGAAAAAGGAAAAGCTTTGCACTCACCCGCGGCCCTCGATTCCCACCAACCCTACTCTGTAATACAAGTCCCTTACACGGGGCTCCTTTCCTTAACCTGTACTACCAACGGGTGGAGCAAAATGCAAGGGAATGCATTTCCTCCCTTGATTTTTTGGTGACTTACTGGGATTTTGCTGCCAGCTCCAGAAAAAAGAATCATAAAAATATTTTGTAGTTTTATTTCTCGTTCTCCTATCACGCATGGGCTGATTCATGGATTTGCGCTGAGACTTAGAGGCAAAAAATCAATGTCACATAGAATGGAGGCTGATATTATAAAATTAAGATCTAAGATTTTCTGGCCGTTAGAGCTGCGCTCGGAGTCAATCTGTTATGGCGGCGTGGACTTGTAGTGAGTTTGGGGAGGGGGGGTTCAGATCTGAGCCCTTTTCTCTCCAGCTCCTCTCTCCACAGTGTGGGAATGATTCCGACCCTGCTCCGTGTCTGGGCCAGCGTCTGACCCCTCCTCACTGCTGGCCAGGTCGAGCTTTCGAAGCCACTGGTCCCCGGGTTATTTCATTACCCTTCTGCATGGGGAAATCACCAGTTCTTCAGGGAAACATCTCATCTGAACCCGCAGCTGGAATGCAAGGTTTCAATTTCCCAAGGAAGTTCACTTTTAAGTAAATGGATGCAACGTCTATTCTGATTGCTCACGATTTCACCCTATTCCTGTGATTTTCTTCTCATTTGTTCGGGTGGGGGTAGCGCATCCCGTTTGTTGGCTGCTGAGATGCCCTTTCGGAGTCATTCCTCAGGCAGCGACAGCAGCCAGGACCCTTCTCGCTGCGACGTGCAGAATAATTGAGCCAAGGGGAAATTAGATCAGTTTGAAAAACACGATGGTTCCAGAGCATCAAAGGAAAGTTGGAGATTTTACGGAGTTGGGGGTAGAGTTATTTTTTTGTCTTGGTTTGCCTTTCCTTTTTCTTTTCTGTTTCCTTCTGTTTTGGGGGGGGAAGAAGCATCTCCACCATTTAACCAGATGCACTTCTCCACTGGTGAGCATCGCCCCGAGTTGGACCTCATTTGGGAAGCGCTTGGCATCCAAAAGCAAACCCCGACTGCAGAGCTAAACGTCGCTGCCGGTATTGGAACGGCAGACAAAGGCAGCTTTACAATAGTTGCCTGTCTGTCTCGAGTTCACCAGTTTTTAATTACAACACCCCACAGTGGAAATTTCACAAAACATTTTATCCGTGCGTAAAATTTAATTAAACAAACAGAACCCTAAAGAAAGCGTTAACATTTGTCACAGCGAAAGCTGCGGCGGGGCAGGGCGGTTCCCGCTCTTCCACACGGGTTGTGTCTCGGGATTGACGAGGGGGTTACCTTTGAGGCAATGCAGATGGGAAAATCAAAACGTAGGGATTAATCCCCCTCTCGCCAGATTATGCCGAGGCGCGAGCAGGTGGCGGGGGAGGCCGAGCCCTTTCCATTTCTCATTATGTGGCAGCGCCGGGGTCTGCGGCGCCGGCCGAGCCTCCGGCGAGTGTGTTATGTGATATAATTGTGAGATGGAAAACAGTGAGGGATCTTCTGCCTTTGTATTTCAAAGGCCACGGTGGCATCTTTATTTGATAAAGGAATTGGATTATGTCTAATCCCCCGCACTTGGAGGCGTTTTATTACTTAGGAAACACTTTCTTAAAAGCGTCTTCGCTGCTGCGAGCGGGATGTAAAATATCACTTGCGGGAAAGTCTTATCCTTGCGGGAAATCTTATCCTTGACAGGACAAGAGGAAATGGGCACAAACTTGAATGTAAGAAGTCCCACCTAAACATGAGGAGGAACTTCTTTCCTGTGAGGGTGGCAGAGCCCTGGAAGAGGCTGCCCGGGGAGGTGGTGGAGTCTCCTTCTCTGGAGACATTCAAACCCCGCATGGACACGTCCCTGTGGGACCTGCTCTGGGTGGACCTGCTCTGGCAGGGGGTTGGACTGGATGGTCTCCAGAGGTCCCTTCCAACCCCGTGTGATTCTGATTCTGTGATTCTGTGAAAGCCAAGGCCAAGTTTTCCAGGGATGAACAGAAATCCTCAGTGCCTTTCTTTGGGGCCTGGGTTCAGACTTAAGGCATTTTTTTTATTAAGTCTCAATTCTAAAAGTAGAAGCCAGGCCGTGCCTTTTAATTAGTGTCTGACTAAGAGCCCAAAGCTGGAGCCACCCAGCTTGTTAGCCAGGTGCTTAAATCAGTTTACGCTCTGATTCAGGATATTGTGTAGGAATTCAGATTCTTTCATAATGAATAATACATACATGAAATGTGAGCTCTGTAAATTTAGGGAAACGAGCTGTCAGGCTACCCGAGGAGGACAAATGAAGAGGCGAGTGCCATGAACACAACACGGCCTGCATTGTCTCGGGAACTTCCTTTGGCACCGGTGCCGGGACACACTTCGCAGATCAAAATAAAAGCTCAAAGGGGAGAAGGGGAATGACGTGGCTGGAGGGAGGGCGCTCGGTGGTTTAGGTCGTTTGTAACGCTGCAGTGGGCCATGAGGGAGGCTCCTGTGGGCTTTTGGGAGGAACGAGGTTCAAACAGCACCGAGTTCCCCCAGAACAGGCTCAGCAAACTTGCTCGGAGCTGTGAGCGAACTTGCTCGGTCCCTGTGCTTTTGTATCCTCCCTGTCCTCGCAGCAGAAGTGCTTCCAAGTGCTGTCTCATTTTCAGTAGTTGAAGTTCCTGAGCTGGGTTTCGTTGCTCGCGCAGATCAGCCATACTGGGAGAAGCCTCCCTCACCCCAGTGAGCTCCAGCCTTTTAAACCAGGGTGATCCCTTCCCTGGAGCCGGGTGTTGGTGCCGCCGCAACCAAACCCCTCTCACCCCGTGCAGGCACCTGAGGGCTGGGCAAAGTCCCCTGAGCTTCAGGCAGGGCTGGGAGAAACTCTCTGCTTTCATCTAGGGTTGGCACTGAGTTGTGAAGCTTTTTCGGCTGGCAAGATGAGAGGTGTAGAGCTTGAAAAATGAAAGGTCTGGTGAGAAAAGCTGGTCCGTGCTGGGGCTGTGCCCAGCTCAGTGCCCAGCTCAGTGTCCTTCTGCTGCGCTTGCACCCGCGTCTGCCCAAACCCTCTCCTTGGCTCCAGAGAGCTTCTCATCTCTGCTCTTCCATGTCCTCATATTTAAAATTAATCTAGTGATCCTTATCTCTGTTAACACAGGGGGTTTAGAATTACTCTGGGCTTTTTTTCCCCCCTTTAAATTCTCTTTAAACATCAGTTGTGTGGCTGAACGGCCAGGTTCAGAGTATCACAGTGTGAGGTTTCTGGTTCCCTTTTTAGAGGGGCTTTGCTGGATTAGGGCGGGCAGGCTGGAGCCTTCACTTTAGCTCCCTGAAGCTCAGCTCTAGAAAGCAGTGGTGTCTCCCACAGACGCTCCTCGTGCCTCTCGCAGGGGGGCTCCCAGGTGGGAAGGTGGGTTTCCCCAGGCTCCTGGAGAAGCTGAATGTCGCTTTCTCCAGAGGAGGCACAAAACCAGGTCCACGGGTGATAGATATTTAAAAGGGGATCCCTTTCATTTCATCAACTCTCTCTTAAATCTGTGTTTGCCTAGGGAATGCCCTGCGCCGTGATCTCCTCCTACATGCAGTGGGGTTAGGAGGGAGGAAGGGAATGAGGGAGCATCGCTGACCACCATGTGGCCAGAGCATCCTTTGCCCCAAGGTGGACACACTGATTTGCTGGGATGCCACGGGTACCCAGGGTGGAGGTGGGACCCGAACCCACCTCTCCAGCATTTGGACCTAAAAGCTTTTCTTCTGCTTCCCTGAGCAGGCTGCCTGCCTGTGTGGGAGATCCATAGCCTTCTCCTGACTGACCAGTGGCCAAAAGCAGAGAAGCATTTTATTCCGGAGGCTGGTATTTCACTATACAAGCGCTTTTGAAATAAGGAAAAATGGGTGGAAATTGCAGTGGGCTTAGCAGACAAAATTGAGCAGTTGACTGTGGCAAGGCACACAGTACTTAAATGCAAGAGCTGATCTAATCGTTGTTCTCGAGGAAGCTTTTTGCTGCATTTTAGCACACAAAGCTTTTCGTTTTCTCTTTTGTGGCTTGAGCTGCTATTTAAGAAAGCAAAAATCAATAAACCTTTCCAGCTTTCAATCTTTTGCCCCAAAAGGTGTTTTTTTGGGTAGTGTTTTGTCATTCATAAGCTGTGGCGACAAATCCTTGACATCATTCGTGGATAATATCGATCAGCTCTTCCGTTGCGCCAAAGGACAAATAGAAATCATTTATCTGTCTGGACTCCAAAACAGCAAAAGACAAAGGGCTCTGCCAGCCACCCATGACAATCAGCAGCTGAAGGTATTAGCAGGGGGTCAAGTTCAGAGGTCAGCGGTCAAACAGGTTGTCATCAGTTTCTCACAGCTATCAGAGTGGAAAAACCCAGCTGGTTCTTATTAGCCAAATCCGGGGAGGCTGGTGGTGGTGGGTGCTCGGTGGCTTGGGATGCGCCCGCTCCAGGGCACTGCCGTGGGGAGCGGGGCCACTGCCCTTTCCTTCCCTTCCTAAGGGAGAAGGGGTTTGTTTTTATTTATTGGAAATATAGAATCATAGAGTGGTTAGAGTTGGAAGGGACCTTAAAGATCATCAAGTTCCAACTCCCCTGCCCTGGGCAGTGACACCTCCCACCAGACCAGGTTGCTCCAAGCCCCCTCCAACCTGGCCTTGAACCCCTCCAGGGATGGGGCAGCCACAGCTTCTCTGGGCAACGTCTTCCCGTGCCTCACCACCCTCACTGTAAGGAATTTCTTTCTGGTATTTCTGGTATCTAAATCTCCCCTCTTCCAATTTAAGACCGTTCCCCCTTGTCCTGTCGCTGCACTCCCTGACAGAGAGTCCCTCCCCAGCTCTCCTGTAGCCCCTTCAGATATTGGAAGGCTGCTATGAGGTCTCCCCGGAGCCTTCTCTTCTCCAGGCTGAACAACCCCAGCTCTCTCAGCCTGTTGAGATATGGGGTCTGAACTCCACCTTCACTCTGCTGGGACCAAGGGCCAGGCTCTGACAAATCATGGGAAGCTGCAGTTTTCCATGATCTCATTGCTCTGAGCGTTCCCAGGATCCATTTGGTTTGATGTTGTTAAAGGGTTTTGTTCAATCTTCTGCACTTTCTTTGGGAACAGCCTCTTCTCGAGCCAAGGGTCCTATACCTGTTACTTAAATTTGTCTTCTGTAAAGGTCTTTGTAAAGGAAGGCAAAAGCTTTGAGATGACTGAGCCAGGGGCAGCACCCCAACTCTATTTCATCAGGTGCGCATAGCACATAGAATGGAAGTATGGGTTCTACCTGCATAACCTTGTTCTCCACTGTAGTGCCAGCAAATTGGAATTAACAAACATTTCCACCAAGCTAAAATGCGATGCTGTATGAACTCAGTCCCAGGGGGAGAGCTTCCCTGGTGGTATCTCCCCAGAGCTACGAACAAGCCACTGCCAGCCCCGTGCCTCTGCTGCGCCTGCAGAGTCTTCTGGCCCCGGTGTCAACACTGAGCCTCAAGTCTATGAGATGTAGAAGTAGCAGAAAAAGCAGCTAAAGAAAACTGGCTGCTAATGGCTTTGTATTTATCTGCAATTAAAATAGACACCTATACGGTCCTCCTTGCTCCAACCCCATAAAAACGTGGGCTGCTCTGAGTTTTATGGGAGACCCTTGATCCATCGTTCAGGCGACTCCAGCACATGGCCCCGGGCATCGCAGCTCTTCGTGGGGAAGGTGCTGGTGTCACACACGGGGCTGTGGAGGCTTTTACACACGTGTCTGTGCACCTGGCTTAAAAAACAGATGTAGCGATGGATTGCGTTAATATTTCTTGTTGATAACAGGGTCTACTCTTCAATAGCGGCTCCTCTTTTTCTGTGCCATGAATGCTGCCGTGGGCTCTCTCCCCCTTCCCTGTCTCCGTCTCGCCGCAGTTGTTCTCAATGTTTTTATTTTAAGGGGGCTGGCAAACAGAGATTCATCTCGTATTTAACCGCGAGTGCCTCGGCGGAGTTTCACTCTGAGATGATGCTCCTGCGATATTGACACCTGGTCCGGGCAGCCTGGAGAGAGACCGGCTGTACACACTCGGAGGGACATTGTACTTAAGCTGTGACAAGTTTCCTTCTATTCATCAACAACTAGTTGAGGCAACGGAGACTTTCTTGCAAGAAAACGGGCATCTTCTGTCGCTGTAACGAGTCGCTCTCTTTGCATTTTAGATAGATAGCTGGGGAAGTACTTGTGCAAACATCAACTCCCTCTGGATAAATAAGCCGAGCCCGCAGCGCTGGGAGCCACCGTCGCTTCTCCATGCTACAAAGTCGATGTGGTAAACGCAGTGCTTTGCTTTAAATTTCTTCTCGCAGATAGAAATTCTCCCTTTTTATTTTATTTTATTCTCCCAAGGACACTGTCAAGGTCACCACGAATCCTGATGCTCCAAAGAGTGTATCAGGGATACAAACCCATTTCACCAGGCTATTGTTGTATGTATCCTCCTGTGCATCCAACTTCATTTCCACTTCAATTTTATCAACCTTCCGCTGGAGACTCAAGGAGATAGGAAACAAGTACTGACACGAATTAGCCCGGAGATTGACTGATATAGCTCAGCCCAGGGAATCCTGGGTAAAACCTTCTCTGGGCTCTTTCTCTCTTGCTTTCTCTCTGCCTTTTTTTTTTTTTTGCCTTTTTTTCCCCCCCTCTTTTTTTTTTTTTTTTATCCACTACAACTGTCTTTGTCAGTCACCTGTCAGAGATGTCACCATTCCTGTCCAGGATGACAGACGGGGCGGGAAGGCTTTTGATGGGGTAATTTGCCAAAAATACCCAATGCGGCGTATTAAAGATGGCAGCGGGTGGCAGAGGCTCCAGGGAGGAGATCCCCGATAGGCCACCGCGGGTAAAACCAGCTTTTCTCCTCTCAAAACCGCTGTGAACCCCAAAGGTGCTCCTCGTTTTGCTTTGGGGAACGCATGGAAGAACTCCTTTACTATCCATCGAAGCTCTGAGGTTGTCTTGGGGTGCTTAGGGTTGGTTGGGGTCACCCAACCCGAGGTGTCCAAGAGGACACCCGACGTCCTCTCTCTGCCTGTTTGTAGCCTGTCATCCCTCACCACAGGGCTTGGGGTGCCGGGAAGCCTCCTGGATGAGTAAGGGTGGCAGAAGATGCTCTCAGTGATGCATCCCCAGGGTGATAAACAGGCTGCTGCCTGTGATAAACAGGCTGCTGCCACGAAGGGTCCATAGAGAAGAGCAGTAGAGTATCAGCTGATGCTGGTGGGGGTGTCTACAGGCTTTAATCGATGGCAGCAAGGCAATTCCGTAGCATCCCATCAGTGCTCCAAGGGGGTAGCTCTCAGCTCCAGCGGGTTGCAAGGAGAAGACATGGCTCCCGTGCACGATGGGATGGGGATGCTGGCACATCCCGGGGCTCCACTACCTGCCCTCCCCGCAAACTTCAGCCCTGCTCCTTCCTCAGAGCAGAGTGGTAGGAAATTTATGCCCTTTGGGTTCAAAAGAAGGCTCCTAGAGGAAAAGAGAGAGAGAAAGAGAATGAAAATGATTTTAATTTTTTTTTGGCGTAGAAATGAAGCTGATATTGAAAGTGAGTAAATTTTAATGAAACGGTGCAAAAATGACATCATTTACTCAGAAATCATTAATTTGTCAGCATTAATATTTCAGCTACAACATTGCCTGTCATTCTGTGCCAGCAATGACTGATAAATCTATAAAAGTGTGCTGCTAATTTACTGAATATTTATGTGCAGTGTCATTTGCAGAGTAGGATTTGAATTTATTTCACTCAGTATTCAGCTGGAGAACATTTCTAGCAAACCTAAAATGAACAGCACCGGGCTGTGCGAAGCGAAGCTGGCAAAACTTCTTAAATAACATTTTGCAGGGGAGGGAGGGCTGGCAGGAGGCTGCGGCGTTTCCCTCGGACGAGGCTGGGGCGAGACGGGGGTCCCGGCCAACGCTGCGCGGGTGGCTTGGGACAGGGGCACGGCAGCTGCCAGCCCCGGGGCTGTGCTGACACTTATTTATCACATCTCTAACATTTTTCATCTCCAGACCTCCTTCGAGGTGTCAGCCGTATCCGTTCCACCTCCCCAGAGGGATGCCCGCGTGTCGGGAAGGAGCAAACGTTTCCCAGAGCAGGGGTTTGGTGAGACTTCGTGTGTCGGTTTGGAAAAATGGGTAGAAAGTTTGCAAAGCTGGGGTGGGAAGTTTAAAGAGGCTTTAACTCGGGAGATTTTGGCAAAATTGTGCAGCTGAGGTGGGGCTGGTTTGGATCAACCACATGATGGCAGCTCGGGGTGCCTCTGGTCAAACCCTACCTTGTGTGACATGGGGCCACCAGCAGAAGACACATTGGCTCCCCAGCATGGAGGAGAGAACACCCACGGCAAGCTGGTTTTTTGTGGTGAGGGTTATTTTAATCATACTGAAGCCTTCCTGCAGCTCTCTCTAGAGTGGCCTCAGCTCCTCTGAGTCAGTGCTCCGATCCCTGCAAACCCCCCAGGCCCTGATGGTCCCTGGCGATGCAGCAGGACGCAGCACAAACAGCGTGTTTTGGGAGGGGGAGTGCTTTGGATGGATAGCTCGGTCACTGGAAAATGAGATTTTTGGGATGACAACCGATTTTGGTTCAGGCTGAGTTTGGATAGTGCTTCCAGGCAGAAAGAAATAAGAAATGAAGTTTTTTTGTGTCATGAAAGTCAAGTTTCCCTTTGGCAACCTGAAAGTGGGAGTTTTTGAGTTTTCCGTTTGGAAATTTTGGTTTTGGACCAAATTTGTCAAAAGTGTTTTCACCTTTGACATTACGGATTTTTTTAATTAAGTAGGAAGTTTCATTTTGAGTTGAATAGAAGGGCGTTAGATTGGGGGTTTTTTTTGCAAGACCAAATATTTTGCAGGACCAGAGGGCTCTTCCCTGTAACCGCTGGAGCCATAGAACAAAAAATGCTGCTGCCTTAACCCCTGAAGTGTAGATGTCAAACACTGACGGGGAGGCACAGGAGAGAGGAGGGGCTTCCCAGGGCACCCAGGAGCCTGTAAGGTGACCAGAGCCAGTTCTCCAGGCATCGTCCCCACCACGTGTCCCCATGGTTGAAGGTGCTGGTGGCCACTCCTTATTCTTGCACGGGCGCCCAGATGTGAGTGGTGCAGCCACTGAAGTGCACGTGATGGGCTGGGCTGTGTCCGTGCCAGCATCATCTTGGACTTGCTCTGAGCCTCAGGAACCTCCTGAACGTGAGCGCTGCTCACCGAGGGCCATCCGTTAGGCTGGAGACCACAGGAACTGCTGGTAATTAACAGGCGTATTAATCCAGTAGAACACGATAGCCTTATTATAGTCACATTTTTCACTTTCATCAGAATAATATCGTATTATATTAATATTTATTTCTCGCTAATGGGCTGTAAAATGAGCTGGGTGATGTTCGTGGTGGGATGCGGTGCTGGAGGGTGGGAGCAGTGGGGCAGGGGCAGAGGGACACATCGTGAAGAGCCTGTTGCCTCCAGGATCCCCGGGGATGGGGGGAACCAAGCACATCTGTCCACGCCGGCATGGCCTGTGTCCCCTCCCTCTTCTTCCTTACCCAAGTGTCGGGAATGATGCGGCCGGTGGGAAATCACAGTGCCCCTGATGTCACAATGCCACCAGCCTGTCCTGGTGACAGTTTGCACGGTGGCTTTTGCCCCCAGTCTCAGGAGGTGGGCACAGGGCAGAGGGAGCGCAGGATAAAGAGACGATGCCGACCCTTCAGGTTTGACGGGTTTGGGTATGGCTGTCAACAAGACAGAGATTTACTTTAAAGAAGGGAAAAAAAATCTTGCTTACTTTTCGCCACTCATATCTATTACTCTGGAAAATAGGAATGGTGTGAGAGCAAGGAATAAATTCCTTCTAAAAATATATTGGGGGGATGCACTAATTTCCTGTGGCATGTGGATGAGGGTAGGAGAATGAATTTTAAGCTTGAATCATTCTCCAAAATGGATCTTCAGCCTTTTAATTGTTGAGCGTTGGCACAAAAACATATTATTTATGAAGCTGTGGCTTGGTTCTACATGGCCCCTATGCCTTTTTTCTTCTTTTAAAGCAAATCTCATTTATTTCTTCCTAAAAGATGCTCTAGAATCTAATATGAGCGTTATGAATATTTAATTTTCAGAGCAGGGTTTACACAATACCAGAGCGTCTGGCAGCTCGGCCGGTCCCTGCACAACAAGCCCGGTTTGGAGCTCCAGCAGATCTGCTTGAGTAAATGGTTGCCTTTCCAGCTCCTCTTGGTTCCTATCTACCAAAACTCATCATTTACTGCTGGTCTCAGGCTGCTTCATTCCCGTGACATCCGTTTCTATAAAATTCCTGTGTGTCGCAATAGGCAACAGAAGCGCAGGAGGCACCGGGGAGACCCCGCAGTCGTTAGAACTTTATTGGCTTTCTTAAAAGTGATATGATAATACAGTAAAAACATTTCACAGGAGAGAAAAACTCCCGCTCTTCAGCTTAATCGTTAGTAAAAAATTATTTCCTACAGTGTTAAAGATCTAATTGGTCCAATCGAAAGGCAAATTAATTATGGCTCATTTGAAGAAATCTGCATGTGTCCTAGCTTTTGTGCAGAGGCTGCGTGTAAAAGCCACGGCATTCCCGAGGCTGGGAACGCTGTCCTCTGCAACACCAGGTGTATTCCCTCAGAGGGGACTTAGCGCTGCTTGGGACATGGGGAAGGACAATAATTTTATTAATTTTGTTTTTTAAACCGGCAACACTCTGATTTTCCCCCATCACTGTTTGGGATTTCCCTCTGAAACCAAAGAAATGGGTTTGTGCTGTTAGACCAGACAGCCCAACTCCCATGTCCACACCAGACCAAATCCCTTGTCTTCTGGGAAAATGTATTATTTTCTGATTTAGAAAGTTTGTGGGATCTTTGACAGAGGAAGGAACATTTTTCTGTATGGCTTCATGCAAACCACTGAAAATCTCTACCTTTTCTCTTCTGTAAAATCACGGTCCTCGTGCCACTGGGTGGGTTAGGAGAAAAAATTAATAATTAGTTCAAATCGAAGGATGCTTTGAGATTTTAAGATGGACATATCTGGACCTGTGCCTGCTGTTGTGTTTTACATAGGTTTATCTCCTGCAGGGGAGGGTAAAGCACATGCCAGCTCTCCACCAGCTCACAAACCTCAAAGCTTTACTTTATTAAAAATATATTGAACATTTTATACCAACGAGTTCCCACAAAACACCAACCTGCCTCCATGCCTCATTAGTCCCAATTTTCTAGAACAGAGTAGATATTAAATGATCTGACCCCCAGATATACTGCAAAAGCACTTTTCAAAGGCATTTCAGGAGTCCTGGGCCCTGCATCGACCTGGTACCCTGCTCCCTCACCCCCCCACTGCTGCAAAGCAATTGCGTGCGTCTCCGATGGGAGGGTTTCTGTGCTCCTGCACCAACCAAATATTTACTGGTGCTGGATAAGGCTGAGTTTTGCACCCATGTAGCCAGCTGGGTGCTCTGATGCTTGCATGGTGGTGAGGGTTAATGCCCCCCAGGCTCGGGCAGGGGCCCCCAGCATCCCTGGTCCCCACAGAGAGCATCTCTCCATCCTCTCCAGCCAGGGCTTTCCCACCCGGGGCCTCCTTTGTGCTTCCTCCCTTTCAGCCCAGCCCCAGCTAAAAATGTTTTTCCTTCCGAGATATTCCCTGCATTAAGCTTAACCAGCCCAAATTGTCTCACCTTTCCCCCCCCTCCTCTGATAAATGCTCCCTCTGCAGTTAATGTAACCTCCCCGAACGTCCTTCATTTGTCAAAGATCGCAGCCTTTTACGGCGGGTCATTATTTCACGAGGAATTCGAACAGAAATATTTCCAGTCCACACCAAGCGATCTATTTCGCTTCCCCACCCACCACATTAGCCTCTGAATACTCTCATTATACCATTACTAATTAGAAATTCTCTCAAATTGGCGGCTGCATTAAAAAAAAAAGACAGTGTGCTGAGCATATGGCATAATATCCTATTAATGAACACTCTAAATTCAAACTCAGGTCAGCTGCTCATTTCTTGCTCATGACACCCAGGCAAGGGGGAGAAAAGCAAGCTTCTTTTTTTTTTTTTTTTTTTTTTTTTTTAAAATATAAAAAAGTAAAATT
>VXAK01025847.1:409782-452282 GCA_013399435.1 Arenaria interpres
CCCCTGGATTAATTGCTGCTTTGTTTTGTTTTCCCAGAAGTTCAGATTTGGAGGGGATCCTTGTGGAAAGGGGCATTTTCTCATCTCCCTTTTACACCCAGCAGGTTGGAAGCCAAGGTGGAAAGTGATTTCTTGTAGTTGAGGTGAAAATTAACGGTGGGGCAGCCCTGAAAGGGACCGGTGACGAGGCTGTAGGGTAGGGCAGCTTGTGTAGGTGGGATCAGCACCAAACAAGACATTTTCCTTCTACTTTTTGTAAACGGGGCAAAAATTATCCTTTCTGAAGCGTGTGTGCTGTAGGTTTGGGCATCCTGGGTTTGGTTTGTGCTAAAGGTTCTCAGAGACTGTTGCTTCTGCGGGACCTGATCTCAGGGACCTGTAAGAGTTATGGTTCTCAGGTACTGTCACTTTTGGGGGACCTGGTCTTGGGGGCCTGGTTGAGTTACAGTTCTCAGGTACTGTCGCTTTTGGGGTCTGGTCTCGGGGACCTGGTTGAGTTACAGTTCTCGGGGTCTGTCACTTTTGAAATGGTGTTTCTGGTTGGTCTGGGATTTGACGTGCAGTATCAGCGTCCGTCCCTCGTGCTCAGTGTGGCCTGAACAGGGGGCTAGATTTTCACATGCGCTTAAGAGATGGAGCAAAAGCAATTTTGTACGTGTTAAAGACGAGTCAGCTTTGCCTGTGGTAGCCTTTTCGGCTGTCCTGTGTGTTAGTAAAGCCTCCCCTCTGTGGCTCCGGCGAGCGCCTGCAGACACCTCCATAGTGCGTGAAGAGGGGGCACTGGAGTTTGTCCGCTCAGGTTTCCTATTGACCTGACAGCTCCTTTCCAGACCCGCCTGGCAGCAGACATGTGCCAGTCTCTCTGATAGTTCATGTTCACTTATTAATATAAAGATCCGCCTTCGCGTTTGCTGGAGTAAACCTTGCATGATGCCTCTGACAGTAATTCAGTTGTAGCCTCAATCGGATGCTGGATCTCCGGGCCATGGCTATCCCGCTAGCCTTTTCCAATTTTTCACTACACCAGTCATGAATAAATCACCAAAACACATCAGATTGCTGAAAATGGAAATACCAGCGATAGGCACCACTTCAGTAGGCAAAGAGCATCACCTTCCTGCAGCAAGCACGCACGCTCGCTGCTCCCTTGTCCGCTCGTCGTGTCCCGGACCATCATCCGGAGGCCCCCAAATGTCTGCAAACCGCCAGGGTGCATCCTGCGCGTCCTCGGCCTCTGAGCGCAGATCCCACCGCGCGTGGCTCCTGGCCGGGGAGAGGCCATTTCTATTCACCAGACGCCTTGCCAGAGGAGCCATCAGCAGTCCCCAGATGCTCCGAGCGCAGGGTTTGCCCTCTCATGCGTGCTAGAGGCAAGCGTTGCTCATTTTCAGTACTTGGTAGCGGAAAAAGCAACAAAATAGTTGGTTTTTCCAGGCTTTTGCCCTGCCCTCAGTGAAATGCTTTTTGTAGAAGCCTGCAGGCGGTTTGTCTTGTCCCCGGCTCTCCCCGGGCAGGGACGGCTGCTGAGCCCCCACCGAGACGGGGGTCCCAGGTATCACAGCCTGGTCCCCGCTGCCTGAGGCACCTTGTCCAGGGGCTTCAATGCAAATCCCCACCGCCACCATTGAGTTCCCTACCTGATGCTCCGGCACTCCGGATCTGATTAACCTCTAACCCCGGCGCAGCTGAGCCTGAAAGGCTGAATGGTGTCTTTTGAAACTTGACCCAAAAGGTGAAACCTTGGTTATGTCCAACTTAACGGGAGCCTTGTCACTGGCGGACCCCACTCTTCTTGCCTTAATCTACCCATTACGAATACAGGCATGTTGGTGCCTCTCCCGCGCGGCTGAGCTCCTCCAGCATTGTTCTGTGAGAACTACAGATGAAAGGAACCGCAAACTAGTATTATTTAAATCACTTTAGGTCAGAAAATCAGCTAGAACTTTAAAAAAAAAGAAAAGCCCAAATCACCACTCATAAAATAAATCAATTTCTTTAAAATTAGCCTCCCTAATTTTGACATCAATTCTGTTTCTGTAAGGTTTGTCCATTTGCAATTTTGTTTTTTATCAGTGTTGTTATATTAAACCCACTGCTAATAAAATGTCAAATTAAAAAAAAAATTAGTATCCCCTAGTATTGCAGAAAACCAATAAAATAAAACCTTACAAGAGAAGCAAAAGAAAATTTCCATCATTCTCTCCTTAACCGAAATCAAAATTAGAGTGTTATTAGAAATTTCATTAGGATGGAGCAGATTGGTAATGAAATTACATTCCAGCTTTCTACAAACCCAATGTATTAAGTAGGTTTGATCAATGATGTTCACACAATTAATTTTGTCTGATTGCTGAGGATTACCTTATCGACAGTCACATTTCACACTTGTGGGTTTTTTTGTTTCCACAGTAAATTCTCCACGATGTCAGATCACATGATGGCGGAGCAGGTTTGAAGCCCCAGCTCTCAAAGCGACTTCCAGCAGACCATGACGGGAATCAAGGTAAGGATGTCACCGCTGTTAATTGTGTTCGTTATGGTGGTGCTTATGGACAACCAACCTCGGGGCAGAGGGGTTGCTGAGGAACCTTGAGCAGTCTCAAGCAGCGATGGAGGGAGACCGTGTCAGTGCTCTCCTTGGGTGGCCTGGAGGCTCTCAGTGGTCTGATCTGCGCCCCTTTGGTGCTGGGAGGTCTCAGGGCCTATATCTGAGTGTCTTCATGATGACCTGTGTCTCTGAGCTGTGGCTACAAACCAGTGCTGCTCTGCTGGTGTGGGCAGTGCTGGGCACGGGAGCTCTGTGGAACTTTTGTCCATTGGGTGCGGAGCCAGGAGCAGGTCTGGGAAGGGTGCGGGGATGCTGGCCTGGCTGGGACAGCCGCTTCCTTGTGGTCACATCTGTCAGTTCAGTCTTGGTGCTGGTGTCACTGCAGCTGGAAGCACATCTGGAGGCAGCACTGAGGCAGGAAGGAGGAGGAGAGGGCAGCAGCTCTGTAAATCACAGGTTGGTTCAAGTGAGCTGCTGGTTTGGTAGGATCTGCATGTACTTGAGTTGTTCTGAGCAGCAACAAACCATGATTCTTGGATGCTACAGCTGGGTTGTCCTTGTCCATGGGGGTCACCATCGTGCGGTCAGGGAATGTTTCTGGACCCGTCCGTGTTACCCTTTGGTGCATCACAAGGTAATCAGATGGCTTTCCCATGAGAAAATGAAGTCAGTGATATCATGGAGGCAGAGTGAGGTCCTTCAAGTGCTGTTGGTCTCCGTTTACGTTGTTGAGATTTTCAAAGCTATTTAAGGAATTTTAACAGCAAACTCCTGTTTACATCCAGGCAATTGGTGTACCCTCCAGAAATCTTGATCATTCAGTCTTTATCGAGCTCTTGCTCTACGTTGTGTCATTATGGGTGTCCTGCAAAGGCTGTGAGATATCATGGGTGCAGTGGGTGGATGTGGCATTGCTTGGCTGTTCCCTGACATATACCTTCTCATACCCCGCAGGGGGATATAACATCTTTTTAAAAGAACAAGTAATAAATGGCTGTAGGTGTTACCTGCCCTGCATCTATTTTCAGGTGGTATCTGGGTCCACAAAGTGCTCCGAGTGCCTGCATTGCCAGGGAGCCTGGCAGGGCTTCCCAGCTCATAGGATTTTTGCATTATTTGAAACGCAAAGGTATAAGAGAAGGAGATATTTGATCTCTGGGGGTAAAAAGTGCCCATTATAACATTCAGATTCATTTTAGAAGTAATTTTTAAACTTTCAGTTAAGAAAAATACCTAGAATTAAGTGCTTAAAAAAGCTACAGAAACTGAATAATAATATTATTAGGGCTTGAAATTAGCTTTTTCCCCCCCTCTTTTACTTGCATTGATCTACTGATGGATTAGCTGGGAATCAGCAGCAAGTGATCTGTGCAGTTCTTTTTTACTCTTTGAGAACTATGCATGTGTTAACATTTAAGTTGCAGAAAGGAACTGGTTCCGTGGGTTGGGTCTGTGTCTTAGAAATAACCCTGGATTTCAGCTGCTCCAGCTAGACTTTCCCCGCAGAACTCCTTGGAAAGCTTCAATACTTCAAGACCTGGAAATGAAAATCCCTTTTTTCTTTTCCTAGGGATAATATTTACCATATTTTAAGTACTTCCTGCTGAGTACTGAGATGTACATTTTCAATGCCTAGGAAGTGGGGAACATGCCCCACCACGGGAATGGCTTCCCGTGCAGGAGAGGACTGGAAGAGCTGGGACACACAGTGCTCTTGTCCCAGCTGCTGGACCCTGTTTTCTCTGTGTACACACAGCAAAGATACCAGGTGGATCTAATTTTTAGAGATGAGACATCTCATCTGTCAGAAGCTGAGTGAATTAGAATAAGAGCGTGCCTTTTTTTTTTTCTTCTTCTTCTTAAAACAGCCCAAAGTTTTTATCAAGATGCCATTTATCAGCAGCGCTACCAGCGGCTAGCAGTAGGCATCCTGCCAATCATTTTATGGAAATAGGGAAGGACTTTAATGTTTGGATGCCCATCTGAATCGACTCTTGTTCATGTCAGCAGATCTGATGTGAAAGCAAAGGTGCCCCTATGCAGTCTAGTTACCATCAAACCTGTAAGTGTCAGCATTTTAAAGGCAAGGAACACAATGCTGATGGTGGGCAATGTCACTGGTTTAACCTGTTTCAAAGACATTAGCTCCTGCAGTCTTTTCCTGCGCCTCGTCTCCCAAGGATTAGTTATGCCCGAAGTGCACCTGCTCAGTTAATCTCTGCAAATAATTATTGAGATACCTGCTTATCACCCTCTTCCGCCCTTAACAGGTTCATCCATTCATCTCAGCTAGTTAGTTGTGAACGTAGCCAACAGCTATCTTGGTCTTTAAAATCTGGGATCCCACATTGTCCTTTAAATCAGGAGGGTTTTTTTTCCTCAAAAGATGGAGCTACTGAAGTTACCATCCTGCTGCAGAAGGCTCCGGCAGCCCTGACTCCAGGGACAAGCTCCTCATGGAGCTGCTGTTTAAGAATAAAACCCTCTGGGGATGAGGCAGCCTTACAAGCCAGGGGCAAACCTTGGACCTTTCTGAGTCCCATGGGCCCAAACCGCTGGACGTGCTGGGTTGAAGAGCCAGGATGGCACATGGGGACTCGGGCACAGTGTGACCGATGCTAAGCACAGGGCAGGAGGGCTAACGCTCTTGTGTTCCCCAAAAAAATGTAAAGGTGTCATGTTATCCTGAGTACACGTATGTTATCGCCTGCGTGGGCTCTCTTGGTAATTTTCCCTTCAGCCCTTCTCAAGAGACTCTAAACTTTTCGGGGCTCTGCCCGTCCTGACCGAGGGGTAGTTAAACGTAGGAGAACCAGCATCGTTAATCTCCCGGGTGTTTTCGGCTGAGCAGCTCCCCCGTGGGAGCGGTGCGTGGAGCTGAGCTCTGGGCTGTGTCCCTTTCCCAACCCTGGCTGCCCCCGACGGTGCTCAGTTTCGGGTGAGGAGTCGCGCTGGGCTCCGACCTGGAGCCCCGTGTCTGCTGGATGCGGGAGCTGAATTCCCAGGGTCTCCGCATGGAGAAACTCAGGGGGAAAAAGGAGCCGCAGGGGCTGGAGGCGATGCACGTTTCTGAAGGCAAGCCTGTCACGCAGCGTGGAAGCAACGTTTCATGCCTGGGATGTGGAAGGTGCAAGGTCTGGCTGAACACAATTGTGCTGTGGAAATTCAGTAGGAGAATCTGGTGGAGATTCAGTAGGAGGTGACTGAAAACAACCCAGGAAAGTAGGACTCTGTCCTGACCCACAGAAACACCTAAATGCTGAATGCTCCGGGGTGGCCGGGGCCAGCAGAGAGGGACAGAGCCCCGTGGGAAGCTGTTCGAAAGCAAAGGGGTCATCTCTCCTCGGACAGGGGACTTTTGGGTGATCAGTAATGGGCACCCCATCGTAACAGGAGGGCACTGGCTGGACTGGGCGGTGTGATGTGCCGGAACCGGGCAGCATCTCCTGGGTCACCATCTCCTGTCCTTGTGCCTCCTTCCCTCTTTGTGTTCTCCGTTTCCTCTCCAAGCTGTGCGTGATTTGGAGCAGGGGTTTCTGGCAGCTCCTAACACCCCCCTGCCACGCAATCAGCGCTTCCTTCTCCGGGTGGTTTCCAGAACCATCTCGGGGAGGCCGAAGGCTCAGCCGGGCATCGCCACCGCCCCGGCGCGGGGCTGTCCCTCCCTGGCACCGTCCCTCTGCTCCGCGGGCGCCTCTGTCCCCTCCCTGCCCTCCATTTGCATAGCGTTTCCATCAGCTTGGGAAGGTCGGGGTGTTTTGGAGGTGACCCACAGGGGGTGGTGGTGGCGGCGGGTGGGCAGTGGGGGCTGAGAGGAGGGGGGGATGCAGGCAGCGTGTCCGGCCTCGCACGGGCACTGCCGGCACCGCGGCTGCTGTTGACATGAGAAGTGATTAACATGGGTAGGACAGTGAGAGGGAAATAAATAACATCCCTAATCTCTGGCACCATCGTTCCTTTGATGAGAACAAAAAATATGAAGACTGAAAGATCAAAATAACTGTATTAGAGCATGAAAAGGGAAATGCTCTTTTAACCACCGCTGTTCAGATATATCTCCTTAGATCTGACATGCTGTAATATATTTGTAACACAGATATATATTAGGGGGTAAAGCTGGTGATTAATTTGCTTTACCTTTTCAGAGCATATACATAAAAACCTACATTAGCAGAATTAGCATTTTACCTGTCTTTGAAGATCTTGGCTTTGAAATGTATAAAGTCTTGTCGATTTTATGTCCCTCAGAAGAATAAGAGTCATTTTTTTCATGACGCTTCCCCCTGGCCCACCTCCTCCCGGGTTCGTGTGCGTGGTGCAGGCAGAGATGCTCCGGGTTTTGTCTCTAATTACTGCATCACCACCCTCCGGGGCATTGCTTTCGCTGCTGCCCATATTCACCCCTCTTGACTCATAATTGCTGTTGAAGCTTCTGAGACTAGAGATCAAAGTATTCATGTCATTCATGTTTCTGTCAAAGGTCTTATCGTCAAAGCACCAACTATATTTCGAGAGACGTCTCCTTTTCTCAAGAGCAACAGACAAACTTGGCTTTTTTTTTTTTTTCTTTTTATTTTTTTTATCCCTGCTCGTTGCAATGTTGTTGCACGGAAATGCAGGGAGGAGGAGCAGGAAGAGGGCAGCAAGGGGGCTGCCCAGGTTCCTCTGGCCATCCCCCCAATCCTGCACCCCCCGTGATTTAGCTATTGATTGTTCAGGAGCATCATCCCCACCTAAGCTGCTATTCCGAACGTCTGTCTTTGTCTGACCGATACCGTCCCCCCTGACACGGAGGGATGCTGGAGCTGGGGTTGTCTCTCGCTGTTTGCTGCCGGTGTTGTGCTTGGGCTGCCTGGGAAAGCCAAGGTGGCTGCTGCTGGATCTGGTGCTCACAACTCCCACACAGCCCTTCTCCTAGTTTTTCTCTGGATATTGACTCTATTGACCTTCCACGCACCGATGCCAGTGGCATTTTAGGGAAGAGGGATTGCAGCCTGTATTTAATGTCATGAAAAGTCCTTTCCTCTAGAAGATCACAGCGAAACTTTGAGCTCAGAGCACACTGAGCACCTGTGAAGCGCTGGGGGCGGGCTGAGGGTGAAACTTTGCCCTGGTGTGAGCAGCTTCAGAGGCTTTTCCACCTGGCAGAGCTCCCCAGGTGCGCTGGCTGGAGGGGGGCAGGTAATTCTCAGCCCCATCGATGGTGCGGGTGGAGGAGCTGAGCTGGGGGGGTGCAGGAGATGCCCCGGTGCCCACCAACCCGTGGGGAGCAGCAGAGCAGCCCCGCTCCCTGCCCTCCACAGCAACTTCTGATGAGTTTCTCTCTCAGAGTCCTCAGAATTGGGAGCAGGAAAAGAACTTTATAAAATTCTCCACGACCAGTCGAGCGGAACCTATTTTCTCTCACAATGCAATTAACGGCACCAACATTTACAAAATATGATTACAAGCACTTTGGTTAAGTAGAGGAAAGTATATTAGATAGCAGCGAGGGGTTGATCTTAATGTGCATTTTTTCGAGAGACTTGCATTTTCTTTGTGCAAATAAAGAGGCCCTAAATTCTCCATAGGCACTAAAATCAATGCAGTGGAACCATGATAACAAACACAGGCTCCACTTTTTGCTACATCCCCCAATTAATTAAGCCTTTCACGGGCATGTAATTAGGAACATTAGCAAGTCATAAAATTGCCGTGAGTCTCTAAATTATGTGCTGGCCCTCAGCAATTTGTTTTTAATTCCTTTTGAAGACAATGGCACTGCGGGGTCCCATAGATCTTCATAGCAGCCTACTGTTTACTTCTTTATGGCTCTATGAAGATCTAACTGTTTTCTACTGCTCCCAGATGCACCCGCACTATTTTCTTGTGCGTTTTCATTACCTGAGTTAGATTTAAAGGGAAACGGCGTCGACGTGCCCCGCGACCGCCCCGCCGGAGAGCAGCGGAGCCAGGACGCTCGCCTGGAGTCCTGGGCTGCTAATCAGCCGGCAGCCGCCGCCACAATTTATGCCCTTTTATGTAGACTTGGGCGAAGCCGGAGAAATAAATAAATAAATGGGAATCATTTTCGGGGGAAGGTTTATTTCCCTGTTATTGTGATTTACTTCTCCTTGATGAGAGTGTCTCTTTCACAGCGGAGGCGCAGGAAAACATTTGTGCGCTCTCCGGGTCAAGAACAGGAGAAAGAAGTAAATAGTGGAAGCAAATTGTTTTTCTTCCAAAATATCCTGGGTCATTTACAGCTGAGGGGTCACCGTGATAGCACCTGGACACGTGTTCTAGTGGCGGGGTTATATCCTGATGGATGTATGTAGCTAGCTGACTGGTTTTTAACTGATTTTTGGGTTTATTACATCACTCTATGGGGCAGTAGAAGGAGATGTGGAGGTGCCCAGCAGAGTGAAGCTCTTGCTCGTGCCCCGCTGTGGGCCTGTCCCGGTGTCACCGCTCAGCATCCCGGTGTCACCGCTCAGCATCCCAGTGTCACCGCTCAGCATCCCGGTAACGCCAGCAGTCTCTGAGCGGGTGTTGCTTTCAAGCCGTTGCTCACCACGCTTGCTTGTTCCCCCAAGCACTGGTGATCTTAATAAATTAATGCTGTTGAATTACGGAACAGGTTTAGCAATAATAACAAGCAGAGCCTGTAATACAGGAGGTGAATTCTGGCTCGTCTCCTAGGCCAGCGCGGGGAAGGGCTGCAGGCTGAGGTGCAAAGCACCGCTCGACTGCACAGCGAGGGTGTGTGGCAGGGACCATCCCATGCATTTCGTATTAGCCAGGGCCAAAACTTGCCTTTGGTGTCCTACGTGGCTGAGAACCGTGGGGAAGGTGGCTACAGCAGAGGTATGGAGCAGAGAGCATCTTCCTTCCAGCCGAGGAGCTTGTGTCCATCCCCACCCCAGGACTCCTGCCTGCTTTTTGCACGGTCCTTCCTGCCTTTGGGCATCCAGGTGCTCCCCTTCCTTTCGGGCAGTAGCAAAACCTCCGTTGCTGTTGTCTTTCTTAAAAGTGGAGAGCGTGTTATTGCTGGACCAGGGGACGTGTCAGAAAGCAGCAACCCAGAAGGAAAAGCATCCCCAGAATACTTCATCTTCACCGCTGCTTTCACTGCCTGATTAAGCTTTGTTTTGGGGCTGGAAGAAATACCAAGCCGAGCATATTATAACGCTGTGCCTGCTGGTGTAAAGCAGCAGCCGCTGGACAGAGGGTGTAGAAGTGGAGAGAGTGGCAGCAAGAGATTAAAAAAAAGAGGGGAGCATTTGCAGCGTGGGTCAGCAGAGTAGTTCAGAACAAGGTGATGTTTAAAGGATGCCTGAACTGCAGAGAGAGGGCTGCTCAGCCGCCCCTCTTTAACAATCAATCTGTGTTTCAGTGAAATTCTGGCTCTCACAGGATTGCCACGTCCTGCTGGGGCAAAGAGGGCCAAGCTCTTTCCCAAGTCTGGAGGAGAGGGAGCGGCGTACGGCGGCCGCCTGCTCCAGAGGTGGGATGGGATTTGCTTCTGGTCTGCTGGCTTGGGAGTCACGCCGTGTCACGTGCTAAAATTTCATCTTCCAAGATAAAATGTTTTCTGTCTACCTGCGGGTGTGCGGTTGTGCGAGTTTACTGTACAAAGAGGGAAACCTGCATGCATCAAATGGGGAAAAAAAACCACCAAAAGCCAGACCGAGGGCGGAGTCCCGTGGCCATGAACAGGCTTTGGGTGAGGCTGGGTCCTGGCTTTCTGCCTGTGCTTTGAATGTGTCTGCCCTTGGGATCTAATGGCACGAAGCCCTGGATAGATGGGAGTGATGCTGTGCTGTGTTTGGCTGCCCCAGCTACACCCACAGGGAGACCCCCTCCTGCCTGTCCCCTCCTGCCCCTGGCAAACCCCTGTCCCAGCAGCAAAGGTGCCCCCCGCGCTGGTAAGAGCTGAGGAGGAGGAGGAGGAAGGCTGCACTCAGCGCACGTGCTCTTTGCTTTATCTCTCCTCGTTTCCATCGGGGAGATGGTATCAATGGCGAGGGACCACGCGGTCCCTGCCTGCGCTCCGCCGAGCAGGGCACGGGCAGATACCATCTCCGCTCGGTGATATACGGCTTTGACACCGCAGATTTATCGGGAGCCTGTTGGGAAAGGTCTGTGTCTTTGTGAGGAAAAGCCTCGCTGGGCGAGCAGCACGTGTGAGCCTTCGGCCCTGCCACCCACCCCTGGCTGTATAGGAGGGATTTGCTTTTAAACCGAGTTTTTTATCTTATTATGAGCATGGGTCTCCTTTTAATAGGTGTGAGCAATGAGACCTCTGGTTTTCGTGGTCGTCTTTAAAGTTTGACGGTGTTTGTAAGGTCTGGTGGTGACGTCCCCGGCATCAGGCAGCCCCTGCCTGTCTCCAGCTCCTGGAAAGGCTGCCAGGGACAGGCTGGGGTGCGTGGGCATCTGCTTGCCCTGTGGCCACGGGGAGAGGGTGCCTGGCTACGGAGGGCAGGGGTCCAGGCTTTCACCTCTGAACAAGGGCTGTAAAATTGTCTCTGGTGAGCAGAGCGAGTCCCCATGCCTGGGAATTCCTTGGGTTTTGGCCAGAATAGGAAGAGGCAGAATTTGCATCTTCCTGCCTCAAAACCTGGTGGACTAATGAAACCCCTCCGTTAGGCAGCGAGGGGCTTGGACATGTGGATTCGGGGGGAGGGGGCGTCCCTGCCAGGCCTTTGCTCCCTGCAGGGGAACAGTCGGCTTTGCCGGCACCGAGGCAGAGCCGTTCATCACCGTCGCCTCCCCGAGCCCGTGCACATCGCTCATCCTCCTGCAGAGCCAAGCGGAGACAAAGGCAGGCGTAAGGATGCTGCCCTGTCTCGGCGAGTCCAGAAACTGAAGTTGAGTTTGCCTTATTTCACGGACGCAATCCCCCAGGATAGAGGGAATGGTTATTAAAAAGCCCAGAGAGCAGTGTCTAACCTTGAGTAAGTGTTTTCTTGTTGTCATCCAAAGATCTAAAGAAAATCCTGAAGAGAATACATGGTGAAGACATATATTATAGTTGGAGCTTTTTATCTCACACATGTGACTTTGCCTATCATGAACTGTACGTTTTTATTCTCACTAGTGGGACAAAACTATATCCCACTGCAGCATATATCAAGAGGAAGAACATTGTACCTTCTTTGCATTAATATAAATAGCTGTTTAGGACCGATTCCTTGGCCAGATACTACCATCTTACCTGTCCTTTATCTAAGATATTTGGCATGTAGCTCAAGTTTGGTTTATTTAGAGTCAGGATGCAGCAGCTTTTACATATTAAAGGTGCATTTTAAAAGAGCATTTTCTATTCTAATTTGGGGGGAATGGAGCTCTTTAGGGCATTCAGGGAACGATGTCCATCTGATTTACATTTCCCTTGTTGGAGCAGAGCTGCGCACGCATATTAGAATGTAAATAATAGTGATGGATACATGTATCTTTAAAAGATCCATTTTCTCTTTTGACTAAGGCATCCAGGAGAGGAGGGAGAGCGTAGATCACTTTTACAGGTGGATAATCAATCTCCTAAGACAATGTACATGATACAGGAGCCAACCCCTCCTTTCCGAGGAGCTCGGTGCCAGGGTAAGAGGTGCAAAGTTCCCCAAGAAGTCGCATCTGGCATCCAAGGGGGTGGTGATTTGCTGGTAATTTCCTTCATCTCCGCTCTCCCGGGTGCTCGTCCCCCGGCATTAGGGGTGCCCACCCCAGATTCACTGCCGCGCTCAGATCTGAGCCGCTTCTGAAGGGTCCCACTCCCAATTGTCTGAGCTGGAAAGTGAATTCAGTGAATAGTCGGTCAAATTCAAAATTATGATCAGCATCATGCCCAATAGCATTTTATTTTTTTTTTTTTGGTTCTCATGCCAAGAAGTTTTGATTTTCAGCCGTACAAAGTGTGAGAGGAGCAAATTTTAAACTGGGGTATCCCAGGAAGGAAATGGAGTTTGCTCTCTGTTTTGCAGGTTTGGGGAGATTGATGTCAGAGCAGGTTAAATGATTTACAGAGGAAACATGCTGCGAGGCTGGGACTGAATCTCTGTTTTTCAGGTCCCTGGTTCAGGGTCTTAATTACCCAGGCACATCCCGGTTCCCGAGGGCTCCGTGTGGCAACTCGACAAGTACAGGTTGATGTGTGCCCCGTTTTATATATTGTGGCTTGAGGAAATTCCTGGGCTTCTTCCAGATCTCACTGCCAGCACCATTGGAGTTGGATTCAGTTCTATCCCCAGACCATCGCATCCCCATCGCAGTGATACAGCATCAGTAAGGAAACACGGGAATGGAGAGTTTGGGATAAGATTACCCCAAGAGAGGTTGAAACTGAGCACGTGAGTTTAGCTCTGCCCTGGCTCCCCATTTTCCCAAGTGCTCAGTCACAGGTTGCTTCAGGGACATGAGAATGACGAGGATTTCTCCTTCATTTTGGTATTTCAGAGGTGGCAACGTGGGCCTTGTAGCAAAGCAACTGCTAGGTCACCGTTCTTCTAGTGGACATTCGGGTTGTGTTAAAAGGCTTTGGTAACACACACTCACCCAAAACGGGGAGCACAAGTTTGATTTTCAAGTTTGTTGCTTATAAACCTCCCAGGGGAACGTGGGTACCCAGGGAATCCTGCATGAGTTTGGGTCTGATTTCAGAAATACAAGGTAATCGTTGACTCTGGGCAAAGCAAGCGTCCCTCTCTGGGCTGGTAGCACTTCTGCTCCTGTGTTGGGTTAACCCAGAAACTCCTGCAATAAAACCTTCCCTGGAGAAGGTGATTTGTGGTGAAATCCTGAGCCTCCAGTGAACTTTCTCATTTGTCTTTGGCTCTGGCTAAATTCCTTCTAACTTCAGAGGTACCAAAAAAAAAAAAAATTGAAGTCCCTTGATCATCACAAGGGGAAATTAAACTTCTGGGCTTAGCCCTAATTTCCCTCAGCCTTCCAGATTGTCCAGTAACGGGAGCAAAGCTCATTTCCTCCAGGATCCACCGGGTCGGCTGGTGGCTCCAAACTGGTGAGGCAGGGGAGGGGTGGATGTGAGTGATTGCCTGCGGGAAGGAGATGAGCTAAGATACTGGTCTGGTTTCAGAGGAGCATGAAATTAAGCAATCAGCAGCTGGGGGGAAATTGGGGTTGTTTACAGCCCCAAATAAACAAACTTTCAGCTCTGGAGGGGAAGGCGGGAGCAGAGCCCAGAGATTCTTTCATTTTCTTCACCCCTGGGAGCAGGACCAACCTCCGCGTGGGGAGGGGTGTCCCCAGCGCCTTCGCTGGGGTGGGATGAATGGGTGAAGGTCTCGCCGATGCCGCTGCTTTGAAAGAATTTGTCTTGAAATGGCCTTGAATCCTCTACTTTTCTTAGAAAGTACTTGCAGTAACAATACGTTTGAAAGGTCTTGTGCCTCTTTGGAGTCCCACCAGCAAGGGGGACTGGGCAGGAGGCTGGGGAGGGGGAAGGAGCGGCGTGACCCACGTCACGGACGAGCAGCGTCAGGAAGGAATAGGGTACATCATCCTTGTGGTGTGAGGGAGGTGAAGGATAACGAGGAGCAGCAAAGCTCCTGTTGCACTGTGAAGGGAATCCCAGAGTCGGAGACAAAAAAGGGTATGAGAGATCTGGGCTCAAATCTGGTTCTTGTTAATTGTCTGTGCATTAATATGTGTCAGCTATAGTTATATACTGCTATCTAAGAAAACTTACCGTTGCCTCATTAACCTCTCCAAGCCTGATTTTGGCTGCTTTCAGAGCACAACGTAAGGTATACTTAATTAACAGGGTATTGAATGAGTGAGTGAATGCTGAAGCCAAGATGCTCTTTCAGCTCAGTTTGGATATAATTATTTTGATTATATATTTATCTTAATAGTGCCCTGGTGAACACTTAAAACACAAACAGGCAGCTATTACACGTGAGGCAGCTATTTCACTATTGTGAAATCCAGACTGAGCAGTGCTGCTGTTCTGCAGATAATTCCTTTTGGAGTTGGAGTAGGTGATCATTGTGGGTCCCTTCCAACTGAAAATATCCTATCCCATCCCATCCCATCCTATCCTTTTCTATTCTATTCTTTCTTTTCTATTCTATTTCTTTTCTGTTCTACCGAATGCAGCGGCCAAGCGCCACGGAAAGGAGGGAAGGGGTTTTCCAAGCCCAGGGCTGGCCACTTTCCAAGCCATTCTCCTCCTTTCCAGCCTATGTGCTTGGTTTGAGCAGAGAAACAGCTTTGGATTTGGGGAATGGGAAGACTAAGGAATCCCAAACTGCTAGAAGGGAAGGGAAGATACCCCTCCCCGGTGAGCAAGGGCGATGCCAGAGCCCGGTGGGATGAGCTGGGTTGGAGCAGGAGCTGCCAAGGAGCCCAGCCCTGGCCCGGGACAGCAGGGAACGGGTGACTCTAACGCGAGGGGACATTGCTCAGGGTCGACTGACAACACGAATGAAGCAGATCAACGTCAGGCGTAAAGGCAGTGGCTTTCCTCTGCTCAGATCACAGTCATATACCGGCTCTGAATCATGAGGCTTGCAACCAGCAGGCATAAATTTATACTATACAGATGAGAACTGTGCCTCGGAGACAGAACATCTATCTCCTTTGCACTTATCTGCCACCGTGACACAAACAATCAGAGATGATTCTCTGGCACAACAAACAGCAAAGTGTCTTCTTTGTCTTTGCCTCAAAGGAAAACACTATAACACATCTTTTTGGCCCGTGCTTTTATCACTTACTTTTGTTCAATAATCTTCCTGCCCAATGTACAGGATTTGGCCGTGCGTGTGTGTAATAGGAAATCTGCCCTGTTTGCAGCGTCTGAGCAAAGGCATGGGGAGGAAATAAATATACTGTCACTGGGGCTTACGCGGTTTGCAGCAGCCCGTGGCTTAACCCCAAATCTCCGCGTTGATGCTGGATTTTCTTTACTGCCACGGAGCCTTGACTTTCTGGGGACGTGGAAGAATGAACTTTAAATGCTACAGGGGAGCCTTTCTGGGTCTGCGGGTGACCTCTCCTGCACGCTGGAAACTGGGCTGGGGGCTGTTACCAACGTATGTGAAAAGACTAATTCTTAATCTACAGCAGAGTCGTTACGGCACAGCAAAGGGAATCAAAAAAGCACCCCAGCTGCATCTTACCCCCATTCAGGTCAGGGTGTTAACTCTGGAACCTAATGACAAACAGCAGCGCAGCTCGTCAGGGACCACAGCTCACTCGGAAGCGGCGATGGGGCTGTTGGGGACCGTGGTGGTGCTGGAATCTGGGAGAGAAGGGCATTTGCTTGCTGGTTTGTTTGCTTTAGGTGGAGAGGGGACAGGCAGAAATTGAGTAAAATATCTATGGTGTCTCTTAACTCTGCTCAGAAATGTTTTGCAAGGCTTAAATAACGGATGGTTTGGGTCGTTAAGGCGTTGTTTGGTGCGGGAGGGAAGACCAGTCCCTCTGCCGGGGGGGTGAACCCCAAAATGCCCCTTTTATTCAGAGGGTGACGGCCGATAATCGGAGCGGTTCCCAGGTCCTGCCAGGCGCGGGTCCGTGCGGAGCCTCCCCAGCTCCACGTCCCGTGCTTCCTCGGGGACGTGACTTGCTCCAGCAGCGCAGCCGTGTCGGCGCAGCCCCTGGGATCGACGCGGTTAGGAAGAAAAATTGCTTTTCCATTTTACATTACGCCGCTTTGAATAGGGAAAAGAGCTTTCCCGGCCCCGGCGCGGGGCCGTGCTGCGCGTCGACAAGGATTTGGGATCTCCCACCTGGCGTAAAGGCACATTCCCGAACCGGGTAGACGGAGACAATTAGGAATTGGTTGGAGCTGTGTGTTTAATTGCCCTGGGCTCGGCTGGCACGGCATCCCCGTCCCGGCGAGGGAGCCTGTCCCTCTCCGCCTGCCTCCTGCTTTGACAGGATTTTTCAGGCATTAGCAAACGTGCTTGCCGTTCCCTATTTCAAAAGGAAAAATGGAATCCAATTGCACCTCAGATGCAGACAGTCCCTCGCACAATATTTCCTACACCTCCTCTCCAGATAAGCCACCTTTTAAGATGATGTATTGTACCACTTACCTTTTATAGTGTTCCACCTAGCGAGGGATGTGGAGATCCACTCTATATTTAGTCACAAGTAAACTGGTCCATTTAAAACATAAAGTTGGATGTATGGGGCAGAGTGAAATGGGGGCCAAGCTAGTTATGGGAAGATTTCACCCCCCAAAGTGTTATAATGAAGCATTTTAGGGGGAGGAAAATAAGGGGAAGAATCAGCCGGGACGTTGGTGGCAGGAGGGGGGCTGGCTTGCTCTTTTTTTCTTTTTCCAAAGACAAGGAGGGAAAAATGATTCCAGTGTTTGTTGCGTCCTTTTTAGATTGAATTCCAATTTGTTATTAGCATTTTATATTTTCCCTTCAGATGATTATGTGTGCAGATTAAAAAACGCCTTATCTTTCCAACGCCCCAGCCCGCTCTCCATCGGTTAATCCGGAGGGACGCTATCATTTACACAGTGTGATGATAATACGGAAATCTCATTCACTTGGGGGTTTATATTGTGTGTTTGTTTATTTTTAGGCACTGGGTTTAGCACCGCTCACCATCCCCAGGTCTGTAATCTGCATTCTACCATGCAATTAGAGGGATTCTCTGTCTTTCCATCCAACCCCAGTATTGTGCACCGTGTGTTTTCCAGGCTCCTCTTCCAGCAGAGGTTTGAGAGCTCAGATGCAAATCACTCCCCTGCATCCCTTATTGATCCAAATGTTTGTTGATTTACCGTGAGTTTTAACCCTCAGAAAGTCTGTCAGGCAGAGTAAGAGGGGAAACTCAGTATTTTAACTCCTCACCCTGCAAACTGTGGACCCAGCTCAGCCCTCACGCCCTGGAGCCACCCAGTGAGCAATAGCCTGCACCCCAAATTCCAGGCTAAAGCACATAAATGAAGTATCATTTCCTGACTTCGCCGAATCAATACCTACTTGATGGTGACTTAAAAACACCAGACAGCTTTCCTAGACCGAAGCCCTTGGATAAATGAAGTTGTCATTGACTTCTGGTGTATCTGGTCTGTGTGAGATCCTAATTAGGACAGGATCATAGTAACGGGGGGAGATAATAGACCTATTGGATCAAGTCTGTCTGCCTGCAATTGGAGCATATTATCCCCCTGATATAAGCTGTACCTGGTGTTAAATAGTAAATTGCTCAAATCTTAGGTGGACATGGCTTGTGATTAAAAAATACACAAAACTAGTGAAAGTATTCCCTGGGAATTTATCAGGAGGGCGTTCGGTTTCCTTTCTGGCTTTCATTTTCCCTACTCTAGAAAAGAAAGAACTTTCTGCTGAAAAATCTAAGTCACTGAGTAAGTAAGTGTTTTTCCGCCGCAGAATGGGGCTAACTATAGTGAATAAGTAACAGTGAATATCTTTTTTGAGATCTCAAACGCCTAAAACCAGCAAAAATAATTCTGTGACTCATCTGCTCCGAGCCATCTTGTAATGCAGAGCCCCTTGTGAGGAGCTTGCTCTCTCTGTGTGACTTCTTATATGTCTCTGGGCTGCTCTGTGAGAAATCCTAGCGCCGTGACAAGCTTTCCTTGGTACTAGCAGGGCCAACTGCGGTTACACAGGGTTGGTAAGCTCTTCCCAGCACCGCCGCCAGCAAACCTCGCCTGAAACTCAGAGGTCAAGGGAAACATGGGAATAATCTCTCCCTCTGGGGACACCTTAGGGCCCCTTCCAGCACCTAAAGGGGGGGCTACAGGAGGGATGGGGAGCGACCCTTTATCAGGGCGGGGAGCCATAGGACATAGGTAATGGTTTTAAACTGAAAGAGGGGAGATTTGTTTTGGTTTGTTTTGGGTTTTGTTTGGGTTTTGTTGATGTTGTTTCGTTGTGTTGTTGTGTTGGGTTTTTTTGTTTGTTTTGGTGGGGGGGTTTTNGGTGTTCCTTCCCAGGGCTGGAACTAGATGATCTTTAAAGTCCTTCCAAACCAAACTATTCTGTGATTCTAAGCAGGTTCAGTCCAAGTTTTGGGAGACCTGAGCCGCTCCCAGCTCAGTCCAATCCTCTAGATTATTCTTCAAAGCTGCGTGCTTTGTCCCTGCCTCCAAACCCGGCTGCTGCCCCACGTTGTTCATGCCATGGGATGCTCTGAGGACCTCCCACAGTTGTGGGTACCTGATGGCCATGCCGCCTGGTAACTCCAGGGCTCAGCAGCCCGGGGGGCTGCTTCGTGCTGCCCACAGATGTTATCAGCAAAATCAAAACCCGCCGACTCCTTCCACACTCCCTCCCAAAGCAGGAGCTGTCGGGAGGCTGGGTGCGTTGGTGCCTCTTGCTTCTCTCCATTTTCACCCCTCCTGCTTCTCCGAACTGCCCTGTCGGATCTGGAGCTTTAAGAAGATGAAAGTGTTGGGAAAGCGGTGGCAGCAGAAAGCTGTTTATTTGCTCTGCGGGTGCACAAGGCCCTGGACACATGGAAAAGACTCTTTGATTAACGTCGGCTTCCTCTTGGCACTGTTTGACGGAACAAGGCTGAGACACTCCATTTCAGTGAGCCTGTGTCGCGCAATGTGTATTAGAGAGTCCTCAATTTCACACGTGCTTACTCCTGAGTGAGTTTCGCATAAAAGGATTAAGGAGAGAGGAAGTGCAGAGGAAATGGGATGTTAGACACCTTGTTAAACGGGCTGTCAGGGTTTCTGGAGCGTTCATTCTAACTCTATTCCACTCTGCATAGAGGGCAGGCCATTACCCGGGGATCACAGGGGCCTCTTCTGCGCTGCGAGTCAGGAATTACTTTTTAAAAGAAGAAAGCAAAAGCAGAGATGAAAATAGTAACGTGATTGTTGTCGTCGTCGTTGTTATTTTATTCTGGTTGATGTTTCTGCTGGGGGGGAATCTGGGACACGATTAGCAGGAGCCACAGGTAGCGGACCTTTCGCTGCCCTTCCCCAATTAAGTTCAGTAACTGGAAGATTGGCTGGGAGCAGAGTGGGAGAGGAAAACCTGGGGAAGGCTCAGTGGGGCAGGTTTGGAGGGGAGATGCCGAGGCGGACGGCCGGGCACTGACCCAAGGAGAGTGGAGGGCACCAAGGCATCTCCTGTCCCAGCTGTCCCCATGCCAGCCTGGAGGTGGGGATGGCAACTGCGCTCTGCCCTGGCATCTTCACTCACAGAGATGCTCGGAAAGTTCCCGAATCGGTGCTGCCCCAGAGGAGGTTTGTGAGGGTGGGAAGATCTGATCACAGCTGGGATGTCCGTGCCAGCTCTGGTCCAGGTGGCCCTTGCAGGGATGCTGGGGTGGGCTCGGCAGCGTATCTCTGTTTTCCGGATCTGGCCCCAACCTACATGTCTAAGACAAACACATCATCCACGCTGTTTGTCCGAGCTGCATAGTTTGGGGCCAGAGCTGTGAGTCTCCCATGGAAAAAGCAAGTGGTTTTCCTAAGCCAGGATCCTTTCCCGGGGCACAGCGTGCCTGCCCAAACGTGCCACGGGATGTTGCAGGGTGGATATCCAGGGGAGCGGATGGTGGTATTCAAGTCAAGTTTATAAGTAACGCAGTTTCACATCAGGTTGTTTCCTATAAGTCAGATCTGTTTTAAGAGCAGTGATGAAACAGGGCTTCAGAATCCACTCTATGAGCATCCAAATTAAAAGCTAAATAGGATGTAGCTTTCAGTTTGGCTGTATCTCCATATGTCAACACTCATTATCCTCATATGTCACCGCTCCGCAGCCTTCCTCCCTGCGCCTGGCGGGCCGTGGTTCTCCTCTCTGCTCTCTGCAGCGATGGTATCTCACTGCCTGCATCCCTGCTTGGCTAAGTGTGCTCCTCTAGGGACCAGGTTTTCCCTTTTCTGCCCTAAAGCAGCGCACCCCGAGCCCTGCACTGCCTAGCGAGGGGGGGATGTGCCAGGGGCTGTGCAAAGGGAGACCTCAGGGTCTTTTCCTCGCCGCTGACCTTGGGGAATTGTTTTACCTTTCCCGTTATCAGTCCTGGCAGACCTGCAGAGGTGTGTTTGCATTGAGGGCTGCAGGCTCTGCCATGAGAAGTCCCGTGTTGGTATAAAATATAACCTCGGGTTGTGTTTCATGGAAATTACTGTGGAGCATCATTAGGAGCAGTGCTGGGAGACGTGGGACCAGTGGTGGGGTCTGGGGAGACCCATGTCTGTCACCTCTTTATCTTTGATCCATTTGGGCTTGGGTTTTTGTGTAGAAAAGTCCAGGTTTTACAATCATGAATAATTTGCCAGTGTAGCCCAAGGGGCAGTAGCATCACAGCAGCTCTCACAGCACGTGGGGGAGCAGCCGGACGGCTCTCACTGACACTGCTTGGGGAGAGATCCTCATTCCCCATCCCACGGCTTTCCCACCACTCCATCCTCCATCCCCATAACACCATCCTCCTCCCCACCACACCATTCTCTTCCCCACCACACCATTCTCTTCCCCACCACACCATCCTTCTTTCCCCCTGTTCCCAGCTCTCTCTGCAGCTCCAGGCAAGGGGGCAAGGGTTGATTTGGGAGGAGGAAGACTGAGGTGGGATTTGGGGCAGCAAACAGGAGCTCTGACTTCAGCTGAGCTGCCGGCGACTTTGGAGAGAGGCAGGGATTTCACTCATTCCGCGCATATTCAGGGCTAAGATATATTGATAACAGGTGATGTCCTGTACAGCATGTTAATATGGTAAAAAGGGTAAAAACCCTTCAGCTGTCCCCAGAATTGCCCTGTCACCAGGGACAGGGGGCAGCTTGGGGGTGGGACACCCTCGGGGCAGCACTCGGGGTCTCCTCCAGCATCCCAGGGCTGCTTCCCACCACATCTGCCCTCGTGCTGTGCTCCCCGACAAAGAAACAGGTCAGCCTCAGGGCTGGGTAGGAAAACAGAGAATCCAGGTAAAATTGTCACTACTGACTTAAAACCGGGAGTGGGGAAGAAGCAAGTTTAGCCATAAAAAATCCCACACCTGGCCTTTTAATTCAGTTATCCTCCTGGTCGGGGGAAAGTCGGATCTGCCGTGTGCTGTGGTGGTGCCAAGTTAATTACTTGAAAATGAGTGCCTGGGGTTGGACCAAGAATTTCTCATCAGCATTCAGCACCAGTGCCACGGCGCGAAGGAGAGCCCGGCGCATGCTCGCGGCAGCGGCTGGCTGCCAGGGGGATGAAAGGGAAGGAGAGCGGGGCACGGGCGGGTTTGCTTTGCTTTTGAACAGGCTGGAGCCCGCTTTAATTGAAAAAGAAAAAAAAAATAAGCAGCACCGAAGGTGGTGGTCGATGCCGGGTTTGTTGTGCAGAGGCCGCGTGGGGGACTCATCTCCGGGCACGGAGCTGGAGGGTTTGGGGTCAGCAGAGGTGGGCGCCTGCCAAGGCAGAGGGTGCCGGGGCCACGGGTGGCAGCAGCCCAAAAAATCAGGAAAGGGGAGCGGGTCCAAACCACACAGCTGAGATGCCGCTTCTGCTCTCCACTCCCCCTGTCAGCAGCAGCTGGGTTTTGAAATTCCTCTTCTGGTGCCTTTTAGAGGGGAAGTTTTGCCGTGCGTTTGGGATTTGTTAACCCCACGCAGAGC
The DNA here is from genome assembly GCA_013399435.1 of Arenaria interpres. Lineage (NCBI taxonomy): Eukaryota > Metazoa > Chordata > Aves > Charadriiformes > Scolopacidae > Arenaria > Arenaria interpres. Next base: position 431,886 of record VXAK01025847.1, read on the forward strand.
GGGCAGGATGATGCTCGAGCCGCCGGCAACATCCAGCCCTGCCCTTGTTCGCCCGACGCTGTCGGGAGCATCCGTGCACCCCCGGCCCCGAGCCGACAGCCCATTGGGCTGCGGAACCCCCAGCCTCTCCCTCCCCCTTCCCGTCCCACCAGCGCTCACCAGCTGAATACAAATGCAGATATTACGGGGGAAGAGAGGGAGGCGAGAGGGTGCAGCTCCAATACTAAATAGCTGGGCCCTTTAAGCCGTTTGGCCAGACTTTAGCGTTAAAAAAGAGGGGAAAAAAATAGTCTCTATAGGATTCTTTGAGTCATTGCTTCTTATGTGTAAACAGAGGGCGGCAGCTTACATAGCAAACTCAGCCTGGAATAGCTTGAGGTGATTAACAGTTGTTTGATTCCTCGAAGATTTCCACATGCTTATGCCAATCCAACTGGGAAAGGCAGAATAAATATTTTGAAATATGCCCCTTCTTTTGTAAATTAGGCATGATGAGTGCTGCTTAACCGGTTAGCTCTGAGTTACGGGATTGGTTTCGTTCAGCAAACAGTAGCAGAAGGGCAGTGCTCCCCCGCGCCGGGAGCGGGCTGCGGCCGAGCCGGGGCCGGAGGGTGGGCAGCCCCCCCGTACCCCGTGATGGGCTCTCTGCTCTCAGTGCTCCCTGGTGCCTGGGGGTTGTGCCCCGATTTACCGGCTGGCAAGAGGCAGCTGAAGCGATTCTGCAGCATCCTGCTTCCCACCTTAATTCCCCTAATTTCCTTTCCCTTAGATTATTTGGGTGCCAGCCTTGCCAGACACTGTTAATGTATAAATTGTGACGGGCTTTGCCTCCCCCAGATAAACACGTAGGTGAGATAGTACCAGTGGAACCCCCCGTGCGACGCCGGGGTTAAAGGAGATGGCTGGGTCCTGCTCCATCCCCCAGTGCCAGCGCTGTGACCAAGTCACTGGGAAGGGCTTTGCTGCTTAGAGGGGGCTTCCAGGCTCTTTGGGGTTACAGGCGCAGCAGAACGTAGGAATAGGAAAATGAGGGTGGCAGCCGTCGATTTACAATTGATGTTTATGGTAAAAGAAAACTTTTTTCTTTAAAATGAATTGTGGTGTCCATAGTTGGTTCCCCCTTTGTTTATTCACCAGTGGTAGGGCAGTAAAACATAAAGAAATATTGAATCACTTGAACGATAGAGGGTCTGCTCAGCAGTTGCTCTGTTCATTCCCATTACAGGCAAGGAGAAGAATATCTCAGATTTAGTCCCAGTTTTATAACAACACTTCCCAACCCACCTGGGGACCACAAAAGTGCTTTACATGCATTAATGAAACAAACGGTGCCACCTCCAACGGGACAGTTAGGTTTTATCTCCCCTTTGCGCGTGGCCAGACTGTGAATCGCCTCCCTCAATGTCACAGTTCGGATTTTATCCAGTGACGGGCGTGTGTTGGTGTCTCAAATTTTAGGGGCCCATCTCGATGTGCACGAAGGAAACCTATTGCTTTATTCACTTTGATTTTACAAAAGGATTCACTTTTCCTTTTGTACCTGGACAGGAGGTGCTGGTACAAAATGGTTTGTCGGGTTTTTTTCCTTGCCCTGAAGGTCTCCAGCAAAGCCAGTGCTGGAAACCAGTTGCTGTTACCCCCATCCCCTGCTTTTACTGCAGGTGGGAATCCTTGTTTTACCACAATCTTCCTTCTCCCAACAACTGACCAGCTCTCAGTGTCCCCAGAACTGCACTTTCTTTGTAAAATCTACTTTAAAAAAAAAAAAAAATCTCAGAACTTCTGGACCATACGGTAGCAGAAATATTAAGGCTGAAGGGAAGTACTTTATTTGCCAGATAAATAGGCCTGGTGACACTTTGGATATGTAGAAGGTGGTGAATAATTTCTTCTGCTTGGGCTATATATCCTTAGAGGACTCGATGAATTTTTCATTCTGGAAGATGTGTTCGGGTCATTAATTGCAGTTTGCCACAGGTCTGTTCCACTTTTGTCTGGGTAAAGCCTATCTCCTTCAACATACAACTCATTTACCCTTTGTAATCTATGTAACATTTGCATTGTAAATTGGTTAGCTTAACTTAATACACGAGTAACCTCAGTAAACCTCTGGAAAGGATATTACGTGCGCTGTTGAAGAAGATGGGGTCGTTTCCTACAGCACCCGTCTCTGCCGGGCCGGGCAGCGTGGCCGGGGGCTCGGGATTCCCCATCCCCACCAGTTCAGGGGTCTCCAGCAGCACCTCAGCCCCCCCGGCCTCACGGCTCCCCTCCAAGGATGGGGGGCACCTCTGGTGGTTTCCAGCATGATGGAGAGCTCTGCCATTCCCTCTGGGGCAGGGAGGAGGCTGTGGTTTTGCTTCACCGGTGTGACCCCCAGTGCAGCTGGAAAAGTGAGCAGAGTGGACTTTAGCAGGGGTCAGGGTCTGGGGGGTCCCAGTTCCCTTCTTCGTCCCAGCCAGAGCAAGCCAAACCCCCGTGGCTTGGGCACACACCTGGGTTCCCCCCCTTCTTGGAGAAGCATTGAATGCTGCTCCGTCACCACCAGCGCAACCCCAGCTCTGCTCACAGCTCCCCATGGAGCTGCGTTTGAGTGTCCCTGGCTGGAAATTGTCTTCTAAGCCCTGCAAAGTTGGTGCCCCGGGGCAGTGCCGGGGCTCTGGGCTCTCAAACTCGCGGCCGTCTGTCGTGGTGGCACCGTGCCCAGCCTGAAGTTCTGCTGGAGCTCTGCCCGAGGGTGCAGGTGCCAAGAAAGGATGGTTTGCCAGGAGCAGGCTGAACCCCCCCTTGCTGTCCCAGCTCCCCGGGAAGGGGTCCCTCCCACCAGATTGCTCCCCAGGCATCCAAGGTGGGCAGCATCCCTTGCACTGCCCCATCCTGCCTTTCCAGCAGCCTCTCTTTGCATAGAACAAATCGAAATAATTTAAACTGCTCCTGTGCTGAGCGATTCCTTGGAGTGAGGAACAGCTCTGGGGTTCCTACAAGCAGCGCGGAGAGGAGCAAGACACAATAAGTATAAATTGAGTGAGCTCCAGAGATTGGAAGAAGAGCTGTGAAATATTGCTTCGGGCCCGAGAAGTGCGTTCAACCCATTTTCAGAGCTACCTGAGGGAGACAGGGTGAGACTGGCAGACGACAGCGCGCCGGAGTTGGGAGCAGTGTGAGTAAAACCCACTGTCCCAGTACTTCTGGCCTCGTTGGAGTCAAGAAATTTCTGAAAGTTTCTTCTTTTTTTTTTTTTTTGTGATGTTTTCTGCCCCACTTTTTAAACTGAAGCGGTCTGGAGGAACTCAGCCAGGCATTTGAAATCTTTCCCTAGTGCGAGGACATGGCAGGAGAGCGGTCCAGACAGCAGCAGGACCGCAGACCCCCCCAACCCAGTGGTCCCTCGTGGCCATGAATGGCCCCGTGCCAGCCCAGCTGCTGTCCCCAAGGAGCGATGGCCGTGTGTGGTGAGGCTTGGTGCTGCAGGAGAGGAAGGCAAACTGGCCGGGCAGCGAGCTTCTCCCTCCTAGATTCCCAAAATGATCCATCTGGATAAAAACTGCACAGAAAAGTTGCTGGCCATTGCGTGTAACTGATGGCCGGTGGCTTGGCACTGCCACAGCTGGCACTGGAGATGCCCCGCGTACTTGCCCAAATCAAAATGACCTATTTGTATATTTTTAATGGGAAAAGTCATGTGAGAATTAGCACAGCCCCACACTCCTGTGGCAATCAGCACCTCTGCCTTCCGGAGGGGCTTCCCTGAGCACGGCAGTGTTTTAATCTCTTCAATAAGAGAAGATAAAAGAATGGAGGAGCTGATCCGATAGACCCGGGGATAATGGTGTGCATCCTCTGCCTTCAGATAATGGCTTGGTGTGCAAAGAAAATAATCTATGCAGGAGGAGGCGTTGCGTACCGAGGACTGGAGGCATATCAGGTGTAATTCCCCCGAGTCTCCCAGCCCCACGGGCTCACTCTGGGCAAATTCTGCCCTTCTTGCTGGTGCTTTTTGCTCTGCGAGGTTCCTCTTGTCCCCTCCCTGCAGCAAGGGCTCCTTGTACAGGAGGAGAGCCAGCAACTCGCAGACTCGCTTCGCTGGTGAACTTGCAGGGTTCCAAATTGGCTAAGGCTTGGCTTTGCCATGGCACTGTTGTCCCCTGCCCGAGGCAGCCTGACGGCGCTCCTGATCCCGCGGGAAGCAACAGGCATCTCTGACGTGGTGAGTCCATCACCCGGACCCGCAGTCACTCCCACGGACAGCCCCGGGGAGGGAAGACCCCCAGGACCCTGGGCTTTCTTAAACTCCCTGCTCTGGATCAAAGGGCAGGTTTTTCCATCCTCTGTGAACCACAGCCAGGTCTTAAGCTCTGGTTGTGAAATGTCAGGTCCCTCCATCCCTTCCCAGTGCTCAGAGCAAGCCAGGCTTTGGTAGGAAGCATCCTGTCCCTGCCCGTGTCCTCTTCCCTTGCACTGAGCTCACATTAAGTAGATTTAAATGGCACTTTCATCCCGGCAGGGGAAGAGGCAGGGGCTGTCGCGGTGGCCCGTCTGTCCCCTCCTCTCCTTCAGCCCGACCCGAGGTGACAGCCCGAACCCCGCTCCCCACGGCTGGGGTTGTAAGTCAGTTTAAATGAGTCTTATAGCTCCCACACCTAAAATCATTGAAATATGCAGCAAAGAGGAAACTTAATGAGTATCAGGGGAAAATCCTAGGAGGGCTGTAATATTCTCAGTGTGTACAAATCACTGTTTAGGGCGTCTCAGCCTCAAAGTCCTTGTTCACCTAGATCTAATATTACCTGGCACAGAAGACCCAGCCACCGTGCGCTCGGCCGGTGCTGGAGATGGACTTGGTTCCTGCCTGTAAAATCACAGGGAGAAGGGAGGACTTATAGCACCAAAAATCTCTCCAAATAGCTTTATAAAGTTCCTTTTCTTAACTCAAGCCACATGAGCATACAAAGATTGGGGATGGCAGGGCAGCTCCCCTTGTTGCTTTAAATCTCTCACTGCCGTACAAACCCGTGGTGAAACAGGAACCGTATCGTTCCACCCCAAATCTGAATTCAAACCCAGTAAAGACATTTTACTGTGGTTTCTAAACCCTGATATGAAACAACCAGATGACCTGTTTTGGCATCTAAATCACTACCATCCCTGGCAGGGATGTGCAAATCACATCTCAACAAAAACCTAAGAATTAATTTTTTGGGGTGTCCTTTTCCACTCGGAACTGAATTATTACTAAAGGCACTGATCAGCACTTTCAGCCAGGGATCCCAAAGCACGATGTAAATACAGATCAGGTCTCTGTGGTCACTACAAACCAAGGCATGGACATCGCAAACGACCCATCCCCAGACCAGGCAGAGAGTAAGGGGTCAAGTAGCTCCAGCTCTTCACCAGCAGCCTCAGGTCCTGCCCTGCAGCCCGTGTCAGAGGCAAAGCAAGACCACATTCATCTGCTGCTTTAGTTATTTCTGTTAATACTGGAGATGATAAACCTTTGTGCCGCAGCAGCACAATAGGGCCCCAATCCTGACCCTCATCTTTGAGCTGATGCCATGAAATCTGTATTTACCGTGAAGAATAATACCTCAAACATGAACACCAGCCTGTCTAGGTAGGGTGCAGTCGTCTTGGTAAGTGAAGGATGGAAGCTTTAATGTCTGAGTGCGTTTGGCTCAGAGGTTTATCGGTGTTTCAGAGCTGTGTCTCTGCCTCCCCTTTGCTGCCCATCAGAGGAGGCACTTCCATTGGGTCATTGTGGGATGGGAACGAGTACCTGGAAGGTGGCGAGGAGGGGAGAGTGTATGTTAAGTAGTACCTTTTCCTGAATAAACCAGGGAGGTTGCCAGCAGCCTGCCACCATAAATATGCATGTTAAATCAAATCAGATCTGTAGCAATAGTAAAGATTTAATAGTAGGGGTTTGTTTTCTCCCTACCATAAACACGGAGATGTGAGCACTTCATGGTGAGAACATCTGTGGACTGGGCAGGAGGTGTCAGAAGCTGGATCTAACATGCAAGGCTTCTCTTCTGTGGCCAATTAAACAAATTGCAGCAAAACAGCATTTTATTAGTATTTGCCCATAGCAGTCGCCTGCTGCAATAAATTTCCTTCAGGCACACTCGAGAAAGGGGAGGAAAAAATTGGCACGTTAACTAGTGAATGGTGGAGAGAGCACACCGCGGCGTAGCCTCTGGGGCTACTGAATACCAAAGTGCCTGTCTCCAAAAACAACTGCTCTGCTTTATCATAAACGTGGTGAGTTATGAGACGCTGTACGGCGTACCCTGCGCAAATAATAATAACGAGGCGGAGGCAGGAGGGGAGGATGCTTTCCCAAAGCAGCGGGACGCACGGGAGGTGCGGTAACAAAACTTGTCCCAGTGCCTCTCCTGTCCCCTTCTGTTTAATTAAAACTTAGATTTTTTAAGAAGTCATCCTTGCCCATTTACCCTGTCTGTCCTGTCCTCTTATTCCCATCTGCTTCTGCTTTTAAGCACAAGTTGTGTCTCTTTTACAGTTTTTGTTCCTTTTATTATTACTGCTTTCAAGGGAGAACTCGCAATTATTTTTCTCCCTGCAAATGGGGGCTGCAGAGTCAGCCAAGTCCATCCCCAGCATCACTTTGCTGGCGTTCCTTGGGATTTCTCAGGTCTGAATATGCCAACACATTTCTTGGCTGCCTGGCACGGTTATAGACGGGGGTGATATTTGTCAACATGGTATAGCCAAGAGGCCTTTTATATCTTATATTTTTGGATGATGGAGAGCTCAAATGGGAGATAGATTTTTATTTTTTTTTCCTTCTTTTCCCCTTTTCCTTTTCTTTCTTTCCCTCTTCTGTTCTCATTCCTGGGCCAAAGCATCATCATCCAGTTGATCGATACCCCATTCCCACTGATAACCAGCTCTCATATCTCACGCACACCAAGTGAGGAAGCACTTCAGATCAAACCATCCTCTCCAGAGAGGTCCTGGGACAATAGCAAGTACCAATAAATACCCGGCATCGCTGAGGTTACAGCAAACAGATGGTGTTCGTGCTACACAAATACTCTCTGCCGGTGAAGTGCTACAAGAAATGACCTATTTGTTGCTCAGTTATCTCCATATTTTATGTTGGAAGCCCTATTCATATCTAAGTAGTGTCACCGTTATCCTGGGAATTCCTCATTTTCCGACGCAGTTATCGACAGCTCCCCGTTCCCAGCAGCCTCCTGTTGCTGTTTGCTCTCCCCTTTCAAGCTTTTCAGCATGATCAGGTAAAGAGATAAATAATCTTAACTGCACTCCTGATTGATAGCAAATTAATGTTCAACAATTACCTCCTTTAAAATGTGCCATTTAAGACTGCCTAAAAATGGAGGGGTTTTTCCTCTTTTTTTTTTTTTCCTCGGGAACAGCAAACTCAAGGCAGCAGATTATTACTGGACATTAATTATCTATCTTTAATGAAGTAGCTGACCAGATTGGCTGCTGATGGATTACACCTATGAAATTGTATTGCTGTTGATACATAGGATATATTTAGATGGCATCAGCCTTTCGACTTAAGCATGGATTTGATTTATACTTCATTAACATAATTCCTAACACACTGCTTCTTTGAAAAAGAAAATTAGTGTCTAACCAGGAGCTAACAAGTTTAATGGCTTGCTTGAAGGAAAACATAACCATTGACTGTGAATAAGCAACTAGAGGCATTAATATGTTGTTGTTGTTGTTTCTCTTGTTTTTATGAATCTATATTTATAGGGAAAGGTTGGCATGGTGCTGCTGTGGATAGATGGGTACGGGTGGAAACCCTTTGCTTAAAAGTGTGTGTCTAACTTTGCTTTGGGCAGTTCCTTCGTCTCCTGGGGACGGGGATGCTGCGGGGAGAGGGACGCGTGGTGGGGGGCTGGCTCCGGCATTCCCAAACATCGGCATTCCCGGCTCTTTTCTTACTAAACGTGAAACACGGTGACCCGTTAGTGACAGCAACCACTGCCAGGTCTCCTCTGGCACCGTGCATTGCTGGCTCTCAAACAGAAATCACTGCTTCTACCGTATCGCTGCTCAGGAGAGATCATGACAAAACAGCCTTCCCGGGGCTTCCCAGTAAGCCAGTGGTGGTGACTGGGGCTAGAGGCCACATCCACTGCTCTCGTGCTTAGATGTGGATAAGCGTATCTGGAGGCAGCTGGCACAAAAGCAATACAAAGCACGGGGAGATGGACGCGTTGGGCTTCCAGACACGATTCTCATTTATTTCCATTTTGCAAATACTGGGTTTACCGGTGATTGCCTGCTAAAGTTTTCCATCAAAGAAGGCTTAGCTAAATAGCTGGCAAGCCTCTTTTCTTCTCTTCTCTCAAAAAAATGAATAGTCCTTTTTTGTTCTTTAAATTATACCGTGTTAGCAGATAAACAAGGCAAAAAATCAAAGTAGTCCAAGAGATCTAGGAGGGTACATGAACGAAATGAGCTCAGCTAGTGAGAACGCACCCAGGGAGGAAGGAGAAATTGCAGTATCAGGATGGAGCGGGACAGAGCTGCCAGAAGAGAGGGGAAGGGGGGGATGGCTGCACTGAAATGAAAAAGGACAAATGGATTGGGGTGATGGTTAAGCCCTTTCTATGAGTTTTGCATCACCCTTGTGCCGTTGCTTGGTGTACCAGCAAGCCCAGTTCACTAGCATGTGGATTCACTGGTCCCCAGGGAGACCCCAAGGCACAGCATCGCTTGAGGCCGGACCATAACTCCCTCTGTGGTGTTGAATTGATATCTGCAGGCTCTGGCGTTTGGCATCTTCTGATATGGATGATGGGCCTCTGACTTGTTTCTGGTAACAGTTTTAGACACGAGATCCCGTTTGGCACAGCGCTTGCCTTGTCCCCAGCTCTTGCAGGAATGAAAAAGCTGCTAGGATCTTCAAGAACTTTATGCTTTAAACCGTTTGTGGTTTTTGGGTTGTGGGTCATGTTTTAGGGTTTTTAGTTTTGTTTTGTGCCACTGGATCTGGAGGGCATGCCGCAGCCGTGGCTCCGGAGGACCGTTCCACTCCCTGCCTCTGTCTGGCGGGTCCTCCTCCTGTTTGGCATCTTGACACCTTGGGCTTTGATTAATGAGGTGCTCTTCCCTGCGCTATACGAATCCCCGTTAGATTTGGTGCTTATTAATTACAGCACAGCACCGTCAGCACATTTAGAATTGGGGTCCCTGCTTTTCTAATTCTCTTCTTTATTTCACGTTGCTTTTTCCCCCTGGTTTCCCATCGCCTGTGTCTCCTCCTCCTCGGGGTCACTGATGGATGAGGTTTCAGCAGCGGTGGATACCACGCTGGCTGAGCCGAAGGTCAGCGCTGGTAATGGCTCTGGAGGAAGCAGCCGTGCAGCAAAAAAATCCCCTCCGCAGTGCCCGGCTGCCTCTCGCCCGGAGGTCCCTCGCCCAAGCCCAGGGTTTTTCCACCGCCGCCTCCTGCATCCCACATCCCTCCTTGATTTCGTAAAATTCCAACCTTTCAGACTCGGTGTAGCCTCCAAGTTAAGAATCAAATCAAATCCCTGCTGAATGCAAAGCGCTGGGTGTATTTTCAGGGAGCGGGTTATCTCTTATATCTAGTTGCCCTGCTGTTGTCACCGCTCCTGTCACTCTCATTGCTGTTGGCTGGGTCTGAGCCAGGACAGTGCCCAATTTGTGTTTGCTCCGTGCTGTATAAATGTGCAAATGTTCCCACTGAGACACTTGGGAGCTCCACCACCCTCAGCATCACTCACACATGGAGCGTGGGGATGGTCCTGGGTCACACTAAGGAGATGAGACACTGCCCTGACCGGCTTTCCCTCCCCATGAAATACAGCAGACCTTCTCTCCTCCTACTCCTACACCTATTGATTAAAAACCCTTATCACTCAGGTGGGAAAAAGTGGGGACCTGCGAACAGGTACCAAAATGCACGCAGTAGTAGCTGGCACGTGGGCAGGGGCAATTGTGTTTCATGGGGAAGAGGACAGCTAACGAAGGACGGGGTTTGGCCAGAGAAGTGATTTAGTAAAGGCTGTGTGCAAGCTCCGGTCCTGTCATTTCCCAGTTCAGACGTAGCCCTTACTGGTAATTGGGGGTGGTTGCACACCCAGGTGATGGGGAACAGGCAGCGTCACCCTCCTTGCAAGCATTGGGGTGCTGGGGGTGGCACCAGCTTGGCACCCCGGGGGGACCGTGCTCGGAGAGCCGTCCCCAGCAGTGAGCGCTGGGCTCTGTGGTTCACTTCCATTAGCCTGTGGCTTCAGCTCTCACAAAACAAGGCGGGAATTGATAATAAACAAACACACGCATCTCTGCCTGAAGTCCCCCACCTGATAAACACCCCGGCAGGAAGAGGGCAGGCACGATAACAAAGCAAACAGCATCCCCCTTAATCTGGTTTTAAAACTTTTCTCTGATAACGGGATTGCTATTTTATTGCCAGTCACTGTTTAGCTCTTTTACATGACCGAAGTAAACACCACAGTAATTTATACTGTCCTCCCAGATCAGCTTCGCCCTCTTTTACATCTTGCCTTGCAAATAATAAGGCAGCCCACAAAGCCATTTGTTTCCTAATGACAGGGGTTTCCATAGTGAGCAGATTAAGGAGGAGGAGATTAGAAGATTATACACCAGGCAGGATTCACAGGTTCACAGGTTTATGGGGCTTTGGAGATCCAACGATTAATGCATTTCATAAACGAAACTTTCTTTAATGACAGGTAGAACGGAGGGAACTGGCTGTTGTTGGTTTTTAATTGGCAGAATTTATTTAGTAATTTTCGTGGGTGATGCTTACAGCACTCAGAAAGGCGCGTACAATTATCCGGTCCCGCTGCTCCGACGTTGATAAGGGTTGTGTAGATCGACTCCCTCAAAGTTGCCACAGATGAACGTCGGTGGCAGCACCGTGACCCGTGTCCGTAGTGCTGGGGTGGCACCAATTCTTCTCTGTCTTCAACGGAGGAAGGAGTGAAACTGCTTTTCCAGCGGGACCGCGTGTGCCAGACGTGCTGTTGTTATTTATCATGGCAGTGTGACAGCAGCCCAGCATCTTTGTGCTGGGCAAGGTGTGCCACGGGAGTCCCGTTCGCATGATAAGGTACAGCAGGGGAGGAAACAGAGATAATGTCCAGGACACGTGTTGTCAAGTGCCAGATAGCTTCAGCGGAAGGACGGGGAGACTCGGGAAACTTGAAATCCACACAAACCCTATGGGAAAGGATGTAGCTGCTGAGGCTCCGCAGGGGTCGATACTGCAACGTGTGGGTGCCCTGGACAAGGGGGCTGCAGGGAGCCAAGGAGAGCTTGGGGGGGGTTGGTTTTGGTTTGAATTCCCCACACAGAATCCCAGGTTTGCGTCAGAAAGCTGATGAAACAAAACCTGAGAAGCTGTGGGAGGGACCCGAAATATCTTTTATACCCTTCGGCCAAAAGAAGCTGAAAAGGAAGAAATTGGGAAAGAAACTGTGACAGTGTTCTTCTCTTTAATTTTCTGATGAAAAATCAAAACAGCAGGAAAAGAAGCAGCACTTGCTTTCATTTTGTTGGAAACCCAATTTTCCACGAAAAGTAGGTTTCAATGGAAAATTTCCACCTCTCCCTTGTGTATTGTTTTAACGCTGGCCGCCTTCTCCCCATTAATGCCCGCGAGAGTTGTGTTGCTCGATAGGGGCACCTCAGAGCTGGAGGAGAAGGATGCAAAGAGCCTTTTTGAATGACCCAAAAAGGACAACCCATGATTAGGTGCCTGCAATGGGCTGTGGAGACGCCGGTTTCTGGCACGCTGGCCTACATGCCAATGAGGCCATGAGCTTGTCTTGGTTTCTCTGTGGTCTCTGGTGTGCTCACCCTGTGCCAAGGACATTGTCCTGGCCTTGCTGTGGCTGAGGGAGAGCTGAGGCTTCGGGAAATCAGGGACTGGCTGGGCATCAGCCCAGCTCTGCCTTGCAGAGTAGCCCCCAAGCCCCTCTTCCTCCCATCATCATCAATGCCATTGATGAAACACATGGGGAAGGGCTCATAGTGTGGCTCTAAGGGGGTCAGGAGACCATCTCCTTGCTAGGGCTGACTTGCTCTTCGTCTGGTCGCCTGCACAGAGAAGCTGTGGGTTTAGCAACTCTTGTTGGAAACCCTGTTCCCCTCTCCCTGGAGGTGGTTCCTGCAGCTCCATGCTGCATAGAAGACCTTCGTGCTCCATAGGGACCTTCTCCGGGACCATCAGTCTGGCTCCTTTCCCACTGCTAAAGTCGGTTTCAATTGACTGATTAAAATTAACAATAAGGGCTTAAAATGTGCCGGTTTGGGCCTTTATAATCCGGGGCACGGTGACATCCAGGCATAGCTGGAGGGTGGTGGGAGCCTGCGCTCCAGCGGAGGGGCTTCAGGTCAGCCTTCCAAGATGACTCAATCAACTTTGGCTCCTCAAACAATACCCCTGGCCTGCCAAAAGAGACAATGCAGACAGGACTCTGGAACCAGAGAGTTGGGGGAGCCCTGTCAGCCTGGATTAAAGGAGCGCCTAAGAGTTAATTAAATTACGATTTGCTATGCTGCCAGTTCACATGAAGCTGCAACATCTGCGGGTGGACGGAGGGAGCTGGGCAGAGAGATGCCGTCCTGCCTCTGGGGCTGCAGATCTCCACCTGCCCTTTGGCAATGCTGCACTGCAGCTGAAGAGGGAGGGCCTGAGATTCATGAAAAAAAGCCTAATTTCTGATACAATAATGTCTGTGGGTAACGCCTGTGTTTTTAAAAATCTTCAAGTGAGCGGGAGCTGTGTGGGGTGCAGCTGTGTGTCCCAGGTCCCGGGGACTCGCTGGCACATCAGGATAAAGCTCAGCAATGCCAACTTGTGGAACGAAAAAAATAGATACTAGGAAAATAGTCATTTGGGGGGCTTTCTGCGTTTGCTTTAAGCTATTGAGTCTGAGATTTTAAAACTTTCCTCCATAAACATTGTTTTACACATATATCAAACTTTCATGTTTTGCCCTGAATCCAGGAGCTGGAACTTTAGGAAACCTGTTGTGAGGTTTCCTCTCATGAGCTCTCCACATGGCCCTGCTGCTGTGAGGGGACACGGAGCCCCAGCAGAATTTTGGAAAACCATAGGCTTGTTGCGTTCCTGCGTCCCTGGGTTTGACTGCTTTGAAGTTAGAGGTCTGAATTTGTAGCTCTTTTGAATCTGTCGGTCAATCTCTCTGTTTTTTTCTGTTTTCCTGTTTGCAGCCGAATTATTAAAGGCTGAAAGCAGGAGCTTCGCTCCAGACAAGTGCAGGCACATGCACACAACCTGAGGAGTAGCAGGCGAACACTTCTGCGGTAATAAGCTCCATGCTGTGCTCAAAAAGGGCACTTAATTTTTCATTCTTAAATGCTGTGATGTTCTTGTCTTCCGGCTTCACCAAAACTCCTCCATGGAGATGGATGGGCCATGCAGAACACAGTTATCAGAAAGATTAAGCCAGGACTTGTCATTTTTTTATATCAGCGAGCAGTCAGGTTGACGAGTGATGTCCTCTTAGCTCCTGGGATGCGTCCGGCACCTTTAGTGCCAGTAGTAAAAAGGACTATAAAAAATACCATAGAAGAAAGGGTAATGATGAAATTTAACTGCTCCCTAGCACACACCTGGGGTCTAGTAATCTGGAAATGGGGGGTTCAGGTGCTTCATCTTTTACTGCCTTGTCCTTGTCTGTAAGTTTAAGGTCCTTCCACTGAACCATAACATATTGTGGTCAATGCGAAGAGCCAGTCCTTGGCCCCTGCGTGGAGACGGGCAGGGATGTTTCAGCGCAGGCAGAGGGATGCTGAGAGCGTTTGCCTCCGGCAGCCCAGAGGAAGCAAGCGCTGGGCTTGGAGACCTTCCTCCCTCTGCGGTGACATTTGCAGCGGGGGCACCTTCACAGCACGGTTTCTTCTCTCTCGCTTGCTCTTTGTGCACGTTAGTGGCCAAGAACAGGCAGTCAGTGGCCACGGGTGGCACAGTGAGGTCCCTCTCACCGCCCAAGGCAGCGTCCAGCAAAGGGCCAGGGCGATGGAGGCAACTCAATACGTGTTGGACCTAACAAGTCAGCATTACTTTATTATGTTTCAGGATTGCAGCCCGTCCCTGTGTTATTAATCTAAGAAACAACTGATACTAAATGATCATGCTACATTAAATTTATAGACCCTTGCATATAGCTTCTATTGATCTTTTTTCAAGCATCATAAATATGTGATGGAGTGTGTATGGCAACGCTTTCCCCACCACTCCATTAATGGTGGTTAAACTTTTCATCTCTGTGGCGGAAACGGGCGATGTGTCTCTGCGGGCAGGGATATCCTGGCCATATCATTTGTATTTTAATTACCAGTAGGTGGAGAAAGCTTCACCAGCGGAACAGGAGGGAAGAGCTACTGCATTTCTTCTTTCCCTAAGTTACCTCCTTGCCTCTTCCTCTCCCTGCCTGGGATCTGTCACTTTTCCTTACACACCTTCTGTCTCTCCGAAGCGATGTGTTGGTGCTTTTGCTCTTAACCCCAGGAACCACCATCCAGCCCTGCTGCTTTCACCACCAGCAGCGTATCAGAGACGGGGAGGGGGTCATTTACAGGAACCAAGTGAGGTTTTGTCTTGGGTTCAGGAGAGCAGCTTACACACACCTGGAGGCCTGCCAGGGCTGCCCAGGCTTTTGCGTGGTCTCTAGCATTTGCCAGGGCTCTGTGCCATACAAAGGGGCATCACCCCAGGCACGGCACCAGGTGGCACAGGCAAGTGCTCTCGGACGAGGATGCGTGGTACCCGCAGCGTCTCGAGGAGATATCCAGACCCCCAGGTGCTGCTGCGATACAAACAGGGATCCGGGATTTGCAAATCATCCTTCGGCATAGCCTGAAACAACTTATATCCTAGAGCCATCTAGGGGCGAAATCCCGGCTTCATTAAGTCAAGGGGAGTTTTGCCATCGAGTTCAGAGGGGTCAGGACTTGGGAAGGAGTGATGTTTTCACACTTGTATGACCTTGGGGTTCCCCCAAACCCATGTTGCAACGATTGGTATAGTGAATATTTGTCTATGGATACTTGTGCTCTAGCAGGGCCACAGGGGAGCAGTGGTACTCGGAGCCAGGGCTTTGCCAAGTCTGCGCTGAACAAAGGCTGTGGAAAATCAGCTGAAAATCTTTTGGCTTTCTTGATTCTGCTGATAATTTGTGATGTTTTACAAGCGCGGATCAAGAAACTGGTACTTGAGAGAGTCTCAATGGGATGAGAGGTGTGAAGCCTAGATCCTGCATCTAAATGAACGTGTAAAAAACGTCTCTAATTAAGTTTAGAAACACAAACGATTCTTGAGTGAGCCCTGCTGTACAAGCCCCAGAAATACTCCTTGATGTGTCTGGGAAGGCAGGTGGGTGGCAGGATCTGTACCTGCCCCCAGGCCCCAGTAGCCACTCTCTGCTGCTTTTTCTGCCACTTTGGCTCTCTTGCCTGCAAATGCGGGGGCAGTTTGAGCTGGGAGGCTCTGCAGCACCACCTCAAAGCTATTTCACAGTGCTCTGTGCCTCAGTTCCCCTTCTGCAAAATGGGGTCAGAAATGCATGTGTGGAGGAGCTGGAGAACCCTGATGAGATGTCTCAGGGCCCTTGACCAGGAGGTGCCAGCAGTGTGCCCAGCTATCCTTCTGACAATTAGTTCCACTTGTGATGGGAGAAGGGGGATAACTCCTGAGCAGTACAATACCCTCCGTCTAAATTATTCCTCCTCCTCCTCCACAAATGTCATAGCAGAGATTAGCCATCATGTGTCCTTAAGTATCCCATTTATCCCAGATGACTCTGAGCATGTTAACTGCATTTAGATTAAAATGAGCCTTTACACCCATAGCATCTTCCTGGCCTGGACCAGCCCCTGCCTGGCCCCTCATCTCTCTGTTAGGGGAGCTAAGGATGTGGGGAATCCCGAGCTGTGGGATGAGGAATGTACACCACCAACATGGCAATTTCCTTTTCCCAGATAAACATTTTTCTCCCTACTGTTTCAGGACAACTTTAATCCCTACGAAATTCTCTTAATTTTGATTTGCCAATCATGGATTCCTTTTCAATTAACCTCAAAAAGCACCAATTAAAGAGAATAGCGCGACAATCACATAAGAAGAGGCTACACCAAAGCCTTTAGAAGTGTTTTAGCACCAAAAATTAATGATAACGGTCAAAACCAGGTTGCGGTGCAGAGTTAGCTTTGAATGGGAAACCCCTGAATTAATGTAAGCACAAGCCCACAAAGTCTTCTGAAAATTTGGGGTAGATTTACTTAAGCTTCTAATTATACAGCCAAGTTTGTCTCGGATATGTATAAAGAGCTTCAGACGTGTTGGAGTCTCACACTGAAGGCAGGGGAGAAGTCTGGCTCTGGGCGTTGAACCCCAGCAAGTTTCTCTGCTTCATAGCTCCCAGCAGGTGGGATTGATGGTTCTCACTGGTCCCAGTCCAGCTGAGCCAGAGCCCAGGAGCTGCAGGGGGGGAAACAAAACATCTCCACTTCGGGTGGGATGTGAATGTGGGTCCCAGGGCTGGGGCAGCTGCTCGGCTGGTTTCGGAGCAGGGTCAGCATCTCAGGGAGGGCTTGGTCTGTAACGCTGGGCTTTATTCCAGCCCTGAGCAAAGGATGCTCTGAGCAGTTCTCAAGAAGACCAGTAACAGGAAAGCTCAGGGTTTTTCTGATACCCCAGACAGGCTTGTTGCTGGCGTGGGAATTCGTGAGCAGGTCCCGCACACTGTCGGCTCCTTGGTGTCGCTTTCTGTCTGTAATCCTCCCTTTTGCTGCTGTTCTGTGAGGTGAGAAGCTTCCTCCCAGCACTGCAACCTTGGGAGAAGCGTCCCTGGGGGTGTTTGATGGGACAGGAGAGTTGGAGACCCCTTGGGATCCTCATCGTCAGCGGTGGGAGGACAGAGGCAACGGGAAAATCTGAGTTGGAGCCACACAGGCAGAAAACCGGGCAGACGGTGTTAACAGGCAGAATAAATCACACAGGGCTTGGCGACACCAAGCTGGTGGGAAGGAGAGGCCTGGCTGTGTCCCCTGGACCAGCTTTCAGCTTGAGCATCCTTCTCGGCACGCAGCCAAAGCCACCGCACAAGCGCGCACACACACACGGCTCATCTGCTTTTATGAGGTGGGAGAAGATCTGTGGTGGTGCACGTGTTTCAGGTGACAGATGACCCCCTGTCCTGTGTAACTGATGGTGGGAATAACTTTGACTGCTTTCTTCACTCCATCGGGATGGAGATTTGATGGTGGGGATGCAGTATGATGAAGGAGAGAAGGTGTCTCATGGTGGTGGTATGAGCAGAGAGGCCGTGTGGGCTTTGGGAGAGGATGGGGCTGAGGTAGTCCCGCTGCTCGGACGGAGGAGCAAGGCTATGGGCTGCAGCAAGCTTGGAAAGCAAACCCAGCGGTGTGGGCTGGGGATGGCTGTATTGTTGGGGCAGCTGGTGTCACCTGTGCTCAAAATAGTCCTGCCTTGGGCTGGGCTACTGGCCCTGAAAAGAAAACTTGAACTCCCACCATCCTGGTGGTACCATCCAACTTGCATGTTGACCTTCATGGCAGCTGGGGACCACCCAATCTGGGGACCACCACTGTAGCATGGGGCGGGTGGGACACTGAAGGCCATAAAGCCACAGGCAGCCCTTTCCCATGTCCCCTCAGCCTTCCCCACTGTCTGTCCCTTGCCACCACCCCAGCGGGACCGGTGACGCCGGTGATGGAGGTGGCCGATTAGCTCTGGCAACGTCAATGCTCCGCTCGTCCAGCTGAGTCACCAGCACTTTAACAGCGAGCTAAAAAGAAACAGGTTAGCATATCGTAACATGACAGAACTTTTAGAAGATTGGACTGCTTTTCTCCTCTCGTTAACGTCCCCCGGGGCCCGTGGTCTCTTTAGTACTAACACAGTAACGAAGGCCACAGCCTATTAATTGCAGTGACAATGATAAAGGAAGAGTCAGAAGCAGCTATTTGTCTTTCATGTAACCTCGTGCATCATCACAAGATAAATGAAAACTCATTTTCTGCTTTGATTCAGTCTAATTTTTCAGGGCCCCCGAGGCAGGTTACAGGAACTGTGTCGCTTCATCCCCATAAAAGTGCTGGCCCCGAGGTTCAAGGGTCAGGGAAAGTGCAAGCCGGCCGTGAAAGCCTGTCTCTCCGCAGCCTCCCAGGGGTGACGTAAAAGCAGGAAGGGGTCTGCTGCTCATCATCATTAAATCCCCATTGAAAGGCGTTGTCCGGGGCTGATAGATGATCCACGTGGCAAAGCTACTCCCTGTCCCCAGCGCCCCTGGTCACCTTCCCGGGGGACCTCCGCCAGACCGGCCGTTTGTGCCCCTTTGTGCCTATGAGCGAGGGCGGGTGAAATTTGGGGAAGAGTTTTCAGGGAAAGCAACTCATCCCAACCCTCTACCCAAAATTATTGCTTCCAAGCTCATGTAGGTTTAGGGATAGAAGGTGGGATGATGTGGTTTTGCCTACTTTGAGATCATGGATACCTTGACAGTAGAATGCACTCAGGGTGCTTCACCTTCTCTGTCACCTCCTTAGCAAGGAGTGATCAGTTCAGAAACGATGGGACAACTTCAGTACTGGTATAAAAGGAGGAAAATACCCCAAAGTTTCTATCAGCTGCAGTTCCCATCTCTCACCGGGCAGCCTGGTCATGCTTTTCTGCCATATGATGTCCCCTGTCTCCCAGGGCCATCTCCTGTGGCAGCGCAGAGCCTTGGAGCACCTCGTTGGGACTACTCCAGGCAGGGAGCACCATGTGCAGCACCTGGGGTTTGCTGGATCAGGCCTTCACTTTGTAGAAAGACTGGGCTGGGCTGGGGAAGGAGTTTGAAGAGCTGTGCAGAAAGGCTTGGCGGAGCTGTAGAGCGAATTTAAAAAAGAGGAATTGAGAAAAAAAGAAAAAATATATGATTATATGTTCTGTAGGAAATTAGCCCATCCTAATCAAGAGGAATGAAACCTCCCACATGCAAACTGGACACACCTCTTCTGAAATTTTTTAGTGTTAACAGTGTACAGTACATTAACTTGATTAATCACAATATAATCTTTGTCTGCGTGCTGCACCGATGTCTTCCCCAAAACAGCTTACCCATTTTTACACTACGTAATGCACATTCCCTTCCTGGTACAAACCGAGCTCAAAATAGACACAGCCCTGGCGACCCAGCGATGTCCTGACCATCCTGGTCCTGCCGCCCTCCTGGCTTGCGATGGCACGGACGGGGGCTCCCATATGTCCAGGTTTCCCAGCCTGGAAGTTTTTGCCCAGCCAGAACTCGTGGACTTTGGCCCCGTGCCTGGATTTCCGGACATCCGTCAGCCCACTCGTAGCGGTAGCTCCAACCGAGCTGTCGGATGTCTGGAAGTCACAGATTAGTGAGCGGTGTGTGTCGTACGGCTCCGTACCCGCGTGCCCAGCACACCCCCAACGGGCTTGGCCGGCGGTGGGCACGGCAGGGGGCTCACACACGGGTGGCCTCGGGGAGGTCCTGCAGGGACCGGCTGCGGGCAGGTCTCCCGGCGGAGCCAGAAGGGCTCGGGGCAGGAATCCATCTGCAGGGTTGGAACTTCAGCCTGAGCCGGGTCTCATTCCTCGCAGCACCGCCTGGCCGTGGCCCTGGGGTGACGTCCCACCGCCTTCGGAGGAGGGCACAAAGCCACTCCGTGGGAGGGGTGGGAGTAACAAAACATGCATCTTACTAATTATAGTGTGTAAATGGGGAAAACAGTGCTGAAGGGAAGGCAACCGGGGCTGTCCGGGGCTGCACCCGCTCACCACCCTGACGGCAGAGATGCTGGGGGTCGGACGGGGATGGCCAGTGGTCCGGCAGAGCGATGCTGGGCTGCTCCCCCCGCCCCCGGAGCCTGGCAGGGCTCTGCTGTACAGAACGTTGGATTTTAAATGATAATATCATTTGCTTCCTAAATGCTGGATAAGAAAATATCACCAGGGCTTTTCCTCAGTGCTGATTTACTAACGTCTGCTCCAGCTGAGGCCAGCGAGAAGCCTAATCTGGGGGAGATTTGAATGTTATTGGCATTCATGAATTTTTGCTTTGTTATTATTTTGTGGTTTGGTGGGTTTTTTTAAGGCAAAACAAAACTTTGAAAAATTTTAAACTCAGCTGGGAGTGTTTCATGGCCTAGGTCTAGTTCGCTGCCTCCTAGGACACCTTCTCCACCTGACACGGGCAGGATCCCCAAGAAGCCTCAAGCAGGATTCACAAAACCAGCCTCTCCTTGTGACACGGGCAGGGGGCTCTGCGCGGCGGGTTCCTTGGGGGCAAAGGGACACGTTGCAGGCTCTTGGCCACCCAGCCCAGGTGGAGCAAT
>VXAK01025847.1:457282-483374 GCA_013399435.1 Arenaria interpres
CCACGAGGTTCTCCATTGATGTTCTGGCACTTCCCGTGTGTTTCGTGACAGGGGGCAGGAGAGTTTGTGAAGTCGCCGCTGTTAAAGCAGAGTAAGAGCAGGGAAAAAGAGGATGAAGATGAGGATGGGAGCGGGGCGTCTGGCACTGAGGAGGTGGCGTGGGATGCTTGGCAAGTCACATCCCTTCGCAGGGAGACGTGGCTCTTCCCATCCCTGGGGTCTCGGGTGGAGATAACTGGGAGATGTTGGACCCTGGAGTGCTGGGGTCTGCCGGGGGATGTGGCCGGAGCTCTCCCCCCAGCTCCTGCCCCCCACTGACCTCTGTGGACTTCAAAACCCCCCGGAAGGGCTGGAGCCCCTCACAAACCCGGGTCTTAACTACCTGATTAAAGCTCCCCGGCTAAAGCGGTGCAGGCACTAATTTGAGGTCGGTTCCCAAACTGGGGATTGTGTTGTTACTTTATTTAAAATGCAGGGATGAATAGAGGCAGGGAGGGAGGAGGGTGATTATATCTGCCCGCTCGGAATGGAGGAGAAAAGAGCGGAGAGTCCCAGACCCCAGAAACATCAAAGCCAGAACAAAAAACCTCTTTCTTTGAAAGCTGAAAACCTTCTGCTCCTGAAAGGGGCTTTAAGTGGTGGCTCTTCGTAGTTCTTTCATGCCAACAGCTTTTCTGCTTGTAAAAGGGCAGCTTTGAGGACGGGAACAAGCCCTGGCTAAAGGGTGGGCTGGAGGGAGAAGGAGGGCTGCCCTGCCAGACGGGAGAGGCTTCGGAGATCAAGGAGTGCCAGAGGGGAAGGGCAGCCCGGGAACGGTGCTCAGCCGCTCTCGCGGGCGGTTTTTTGGGATTAACCGGCATGAAATTGAGCCCAAACGCCCGTTGCTGCGAAGACACGAGCGGTTAATTCCCCGGGCCGTCGGAGAAATTCGGAGGAGGGGATTTGGGATAAAGAAAAGAGCGTCCACGCTCGGCTGGCTGGGCGTGCAGATGGAGCGGGGATGCCGTGCCCCCCATCCTCCCCGGCCCCTGCGCGGACCCGCAGGAGGGAGCAGAAAGGCCATAAAGGGAGGGTGAGAGAGCCATCACTTGCCGGTCCCCTGAATGACAGCCTCTTGAGTGAGGCACCATATGCCGGCTCATGCCTCCCGATCGGGAGCTTTTTCAGCGGGTGCTGGCTGCGCAAATTGGCACAATTCAGCTCTCGAGCTCCTCAGCTGGTCTCCACACCCCACTTGACACGGGAGCGACCTCTCTTTTGTGGGTCCCGGGGAGAGGGGAGGGGGGGACCCCGGCGTGGTGGCGGATGAAGCGGGGGCTGTTCCCCCTCACATTCAGATGGCCCTGGGAGAGGGAGAGGGGGGAGAAGGGAGCAAAGGTGCCCAATTAAATGCACATTTATAGCCCATGCCGAGTAAACAGTTGATTGCATACGCAGCACCCGGTGATATACAGAGCGGGGGGGGGACCTGATGCAGTTCACAGGCACCAGCTTCGGGCTGCTGTGCCGGGGCACGTGGAAATGCCACCTTTGCCATGGAAAACGTTGACATTGTTTTCATGTTTTTCTTTAATCAGCTCGGCCCGAGGTGACGGAGAGGCCGGGGAGGGGCTTCTTTTCACAATAAATTCAAATGCTTTGTAGAAAGCAGGTCCTTTTAGCAAAAAAGGATGTTTTTTCCTCATAGAAAAACTTTTAGCCGAGACATTTGGACTTCTCTTCCTGGTCTAACTTTGTTTAATACAAAAATACACCTTGTGGGAGGTGTCCCTGCCCAGGGCAGGGGGGTTGGAACTTGATGATCTTTAAGGTCCCTTCCAACTCTATCCATTCTATGATTCTAATACAAGGCTGAGCCAAATCCCCTCCTTGTGCAGGCAGCCCCATGCCATTAGCTTGCATCTGGGAGTATGTAGCTGGGTAGCACGTATCTATGTTGTTTAAAGCCTCTGGAAAATGCAAGAGGGTATTTTGCTTGTTTGTTTGAAAACATTTTGAACCGTTGATAGTGTGCTCTTCGCCGTTCAGACCAGGCGAAGCGCCGAGTACGTCGATCTGTTGATGGCCAGGTGATGCTGCGGTGCTGGCAGGGGAGGATTTTCCATTCCAGCTGCTCCTGCCATCTGGGGAAATCAAAAGGAGGGGATTGGATCAGCTGGTCGAATTAAAAAATGTGAAACTTGTTTCAGATGAGTTGCCTAATAGATTCAGCGAAAGGTAGATCAGCGACTGTTTTTCCTTTGGAAAGGAAACATTTTTTAATCTGTTATACAATGGCAATGCCCCGCGGGGGCTGATAAGTCTTGTCATTTAATTATCCTTTAGGCTCCTGTGTGTTGGTTAAAAACTCTCTTCATTTGGTTCTTCACCGCATTGTCCTTGCCTATCTAGTGTGGCGGGGCGATAAGTCCGAGGAAATAGAAAAGTAGAGAGGAGGAAGGCTGCTGGGCGGTGGGTGGGTGGTGGAAGGGGCTGGTTTCTGCCTGGACTTCTCTGGCTGTGCGGTAGGAGAGCGGCTGGAAGGGTCTCCTGGGAGGGGAGGTCCTGCAGATGTCGGAGCAGGTCTGCATCACCCCCGACCTCCAGATCCAGGGCTTTTGATTCCTGGATCTAGATTCTTTGCCTTCTCTTAGAAATAATGTTCAGTGCCCTGTGAGAAGCATGGATTTGCACCGGGCTCTCCATGGAGAGCACGGACACCCTAGGGAGGACAAGCTTTCATCTTTGCGTAGAAAGACCAAAAAAATCCAACCAGGCCTCAAGCTTTATTTGTATTAGGAGGTTGCAAGTACCCTAAAAGGTAGCTTTGGTGAAAACAAGTGTTCAGCACCAAGAGAAATCAATTTTTATTAACTAATTTGAAAGAGAGGGGATTAATCTTGTTATTTAAATATTTTCCGAAGGGGCACAGAAGTTCTCCATTGTGGGTAGCGCTGTGTTTTCCTCGTTCCCAGAGACAGGTTTGATTTCAAATGTGCAATTTGTTCAGCAATTAGGGGTCTCCTCTGCTCTGCGTACGGGCATGTCGCTGCTATTTATGTCACTGGGAGAGACAGAAGCCCCTGGGCAGGGGAAGGGACCCCTTGATGTTTAATGTGGCCTAATCTCTGGTGGGGCTGGGGAAATGTCAATGGGAAGCTGGACGGAGTGAGCCTTGAAAAATGAGCGTCTGCGCTCCCTCCTGCCCTCAGGACCCGATTGGAGCCGTTCACAGCCCTCGGGGCTCCCACGGGCGCAGGATTGGGCCTCTGCTCTCCTTGGTTAATGCCCTTGGAGGTTCACGGGGTGCCAGTGAGACACCCCAATGTCCAGTGCTTTGGCCACACGTCCCTTGAGATATCTCACCTTACTTCAAGCCTTCCTTCTCACCACATCAGCTGGAGCTGAATTAACAAGCGACGGGCGCAGCAGGAGGATGGCGGCTCCCGGTACCGCAGGGATGCTTTATTTAAACCCCTGTTCTTAAATGTCCTGTGCAGAGATGGGCATCCCTTCTGCTGCTTGGGGTGGGGAAGGGGGCAGCAGCCTCTCCAGCAGGTCAATGGTGGTGGAGATGTCACTTCTACCGTGACACTGCCAGTAGAAGGATGAACTGGGATGTGCCAGCAGCTGGGTTGGGTGCGCTGGGTGGGATGGGGGGAGCCGGGGCAGGGAAGAGCCAGCAGGGCCGTGACTCCTGCCCGCTCCCCGGCAGGGAGACCGAGGGGAACAGGGCAGGGAACGCGGGACGAGGGTGGCTGCAGTCGGTGCTTTCCCCGCGTCCCTCCTCTGTTGCGTTTAGTACCCAGCAAAGTGCTTGTGCAGAACCCAGGGCTGCTCCTCCTCGCCCGGTCCATGCTCGGCGTGGGATGGGTGGGTTCGTACCCTCCGGTCCAGCACGGACCAGCACCTGGGGCTGCATCTCTTCTGGCTCCAGGGGAGGAGCGAGAAGGCGGCTTCTGCTCCTTCACCATCCGCTGCCGGGAGGTAAAGGCCTTGGCCCCGCTACCTTTGCAGCTAAATCAGCACTTGGTGTTTTGATCAGACAAAGGCTGTTGCTAGATACGTGGCATCTGTTAACAGACTACTGCTGTCATTAGATGCAACCAGGCATCTGCTGCTCCATCCCAACACGTAACAGATGCCAGTTTGGAAGGAGTGGGGGCTGGGAAACCCCGAAGCTCTAATATTTCACTTTTCTACCGACGGCCCTTCACAGTTGGCAGCGGGGCCGGTTGCACCTCGGCATTCAGATGAAATCTGTGAACGTCTCCCCATGTCCCTGCCCCGAGCACCCCCTCCCCGCTCCCCCCCGGGCTCCGTCTGCAGCACGAGCCGATTCCCCCCTCGGCCGGCTCCTTCATCTGGCCACATGCAAGTCCCCGAGGTGGTTTGGGCATGTGATGCTCAGCGTTGGTGCTGGCACGGCCAGCTCTAATCCGCAGCCGCGGGGCCACCATCACCCCGTGCCAGGCTGGGAGAAGGCACGGCTCCGGCGAGCGAGAGCTGCCCTGGGGGCCGTGGCTTTTAGGTGAGACATAAATCCCTATAATAATAATAACGATGTACAAGAAAAGGTAGAGGGGCTTTGAATCTGCCCAACCTTCACTTTTATTCCAAGCGTGTTCTGGGGTGGATGAGGAGAAAAAGGGAAAAGCGCTTGTCCTGTGGGGCTTTTCCCCTAATGCCACACAAATGGGAAGGCGAGGACCCTGTGCTGATGGGTAATGAGACAATATCAGTGTGATGTGTTGTTAGTACCGTACCAAATAGGCTTTTAATTTTCTGGGGAGGTGTGGTGCGTCTCTGCAGTGCCAGCATCAATCATCGTCACGAGGTCCGGGTCCCGACTCTCCCGGGGGCCTTTCATTGTAAAGGATTCCCTCTCCCTCTGACTAGGGGCTGTTCTACCTCCGTGGCGATGCCTCTCGCAGACTAATTGCTGATTTGTTCTTCTTATGATGATAGAGCTCGTGTCACCGCAAAACAGAACATTAGGATAAAGTCTTTAAAGTGGCCGTGCAGCTGGGAAACTAATTTACAGTCCCTTCTGGTTAAAATAAATAAATAAATAAATAGTGGTATTGGTAGCAAGGACATTACTTGTGCCCATTAACAGCTGGAAATGAATATGGGTTTGGTCATAAGCTGCTCAGTTCCCAGTTAGCATGGGTGTTTCCTCGGATATCTCTCCTCCTTTCCTCCCAAATCTTTGTAACCAACTTTTCTTTTGGTTTCCTCTGGTTCCTTGTGGAACTGGCGGTGCTCAGGATATTTCTTCTTGTACCGACTTTGCTCGCAGAGATGGGAAAAGCCTTTCCTGCCTCATAATTCCTGATCCCTGAGGCCCTCTGCCCCAGCCCAGCTCTCCTTCATATTTACCGAGACACATTTGTTCTGGCTTCTAAAGTGCAGCAGAGAAAAGTTGTTGAAAACTTAGAGGACATTGAGGTGACTAGCTGTCATCGGACATTAATGGAAATGGCCTCTGTCTTGCATGGGGACCATTAGAAAATCTGGCCCTGACGCCTTTGGAACCCAGTAAAAGCCAATTTCATGGAAAAGGAGAGGGTTTGGGCTCTGTGGTCGCGCAGGGGGTGAGTTTGGGAAGTGCTGAAGCACCGAGGCAGGGGCGATGGGCACGCTGATGTACGGCATCGCATGTTTCTTCCAAAAGCCTGGGAAGTTCCAGGTTATAGTGATGTCACCTCGGCTGCTGCTCCCCATGGAAATAAGGCAGATTTGGGGGTGATTTCCAAGCGTGAGATGGCTCAGGAGAATTAAACCCCTTTTCCCATGAAGGGGGATGGGAGCAGTGCTGGGGCAGCTGCTGGCTCCAGTGTGGAGGGGAGCACCAGGCTCCGAGTCCCTGTCACCCTCCCGGCTCTTTGCTGGCCCCGGGGACGGAGCGATGCAGAGGGAGAATAAGGGGAAAAAAAAAAAATGTTTGTTTGAGAAGCTACTTGGGGGGAAAAAAAAGTATCGTTAAAAAAAGAAGGCGGCAAAGCGGTGGCTGCGGCCCCTTCCCCAGATGCAATCCCACTCCTGTAATTTCTGGGGGAATTGGTTCATCTTGGGTGCAGATATATTTGTGTCAAGGTGCAGCTGCACAGATAGCCTGACTCTATGCATAGTAAGAGGCTTTCAGAGAAAGAGGTTATGCCCAGAGCAAGGCCTTATCAGAGCAAGCTGCCTGCCATTTATCTGGTTCCCTATCAAATATGAAAACAGGCCTCAATCTGCTGCTTCTATTTTCCTTGTGAAGGCTATGGGTGGAATAATAATTTAGTCCAGTTTTTTTGTTTCCGACGCTAACCTTCTGCCAAACTCTGCTCTTCCCAACTTCCCCGGGCGGCTCGCCGGCGGCCACGCTCGGTTGCCCACCGGCCTGGCTCCAGCACGGTTCCGGGTGCCGGCGTGTGAGATCCACCGAGCCCAAACCTTCAGGGAAAGAGGTCTCCATGTTCCAGTGGGGTTTTACCTGGGCCATTATGTGCAGGGCTCGCAGAATATCTGCCGTTTGCCAGCTTAATATCACTGTAATTATTCATTATTTGTATTACAGTAGCCCCTAGAGGCCTCGCCAGGTCCAGGGATGGGTCCCCATGTGATGGATGGAGTCCTTGCTCCACAGCCCTCCTGCACGGGCAGTGGGATGGGAATGTCCTGAGGGTGCAGGGGGCACATGTGTGACCCCCAGGCTGTGCCCAGCCCCTCCGTGCACCCAGACCCTTGGAAAGCTGCTGCTTATTGTGGGCCAAAGCTGGTTGTGTCCTTAGAGCCACCCCAACACATGGGATGTCACCTCCAGGCACTGGAGCAGGAGGGATGGGGCCATGCAGGATGTGCCCGGGTGGCACAGGACCCGCGGGACAGAGCCTGGGGCAGATTCCCTGGAACCAGGGGGTTGTCCTGGGGCTGCCACCTCTGGAAGGTCCAAGCCACCACCCTGCCAACCCAGCCATGCCCTGCACCCCCATCTCGTACACCTTCACTATAAGCTCTCGCCGCCCCAAAAGGGTTTATGCTGCTTAATGCAAATCTGGGCGAGAGGGAGAGTGGGGGGAACCTTGGGGTGTTGGGTGGGAGCAGCCCCCCGTCCTGGGGCTGCGGGGGCTCCGCTTAGCCCAGGGGGATGGCAGCGGGAGAGGAAAGCCACAGCACGAAACCCCAGCCCTGTGCCACGCTCCTCCCTCCCTCCCTCCGCCATCCGTCCTGCGGGGCCTCCCCGCTGCAGTAATAAGGCCTGAAAAGCCACTGCTTACATTTTTAATTCCATATCTGTGTCTAACTGCTGATGCTAAACTCCGATCCCACAGCTTCTGAGGGCAATGCGATCCACATGTTAATATTTTAAGCCAGCCACTAATATTTTTATGTGGGAAATTGAGATTTTCTACGGTTGCTGGATGAGCAGGCCGTTTCTCCACGCTGGAGTATGAAAACTGTAGCTGGGGAAAACATTATTTTACATATTTGTATTTCTCCGGGCTGCCGTCCTGCGCCGGGAGGGGTGGCCACTCTCCGGCTCGTCACCGCGCCGGCTCCATCCTGCCGAGGGGCTCACCCAAAATCCCCCAGTGCCTGCGCCGTCGGATGTGGGCAGACAGTTGAGTGATGAGGAAAATGTAGTTGAGGCCCAAAGGTGGTGAGCAGGAGGTGCCAGCCCTGCTGGGGGTCCCTGCGGTGCCGCAGCAGTGTCTGCCTCTCCCCCCGCCGCGCTGCCGGGCAGAGCAGCCCCTCTTGGCACGGCTGCAAGGGGGGACGGTGGCCACAAAAGCCCCTCTGTCCCCATCTGTCCTGCTGCCCCGGTGTCACCGAGGTGGGAAGCAAAGTGGATTTTTTTTATTTATTTATTCTCAAATACAGAGGTTGCTTCTCCTCAGACCTTTCTCTATCTCGCAGCTGAATGCTTTGCATTTTTAAACACCCGGGAGCAGAAAGCTATTTGTAAAACTCAGGCTCCTCTTGGCGGGTGGCAAACCCCGTCTAACCAGCTAGTTAGGGAGGTGGGCAGTGCCCTGGTCACCTGGTTGCCACCCGAGCCCGTCGCTGAAGTCGCAGACAGTCCATCTGCTGCCAGGGGTTGACGCGAGAGGCAGTGTCTCCCCTGAACGGCTGCCTATAAATCACATTTATGGGCCGCAGTCGTGGTCCAGGCAGCGCTGCCCGGACAGAGTGTTTGGCAGCGCCGCGGCCGGGGTCACGGGAGGCTGTAAATTGTCACCCAAAGGCAGGGAAGCCAAAGCTGCTCCGGAATCAGTGCCGGGATGCAGGGCATGGATGTGCACAGAGGTGTGCATGGACCAGCACCCACGCTTGCCTCCCTCGCCGCAGCCCTAGCCCTCCGCCGACGAGCAGGCAGGGGGTGGCAAAGCTGAAATGAACTGCAGACAAGTGTCCGTGTCCCTAATCACTCCGTCCCCACGGCTGCTGACACGCTGCATTATCAAAATCTGTGGAAGTACGCGCTCGGGCTGGGCTTTGGAGCTCAGCGACGGCTTCGTCAGCTCAATATTTAACCCAAACCCTTGCCCGCGTGTCCCTGCCACGCTCCGTGCCTCGGCAGTCGGGGGCTTTACGAGATGGGGTGGTGATGGCCCAGCACCCCAGATCAAAGCCTTTCTCCAGCTCCGCCGCAACTGGAAGTGAATCTGGGGGGACAGTGAGTGGCCAAAGCTGAGGACATCCCCTCCTAGTGCCATGTGCCGTCCTGCCGTGGGGACTCGTAGGACAGACCATGGCACCACGTGTGTCCTTTGGCCCCAGCACCCATCCCACAGCAGAGTCCAGCAGCAGCGAGGACGCTGTGTCCAGAGCTGCTCATGCCAATAGCTGCAAAAACTGGGGAAAAATGGAAGTGGAGATAGGGGAAACTCCAAAGAGCTTTACCCAAAATACCACGGAGATATTTTTTTCTCAATCACAAAAATTCAGCTTTAAAAGAAACAAAAGCTGCGGGTGGTCAGTAAACTGGGACTTACAGTGCTGGGGGAGGCAGGAGACTGAGTTCACTCCATTAGAGCAGTTTCTTCTCCTTATCGTCCACCTCCGTTGGCCTGTTCCTTGGACACGAGGTAGCACGACAAAATATTTTAGAATAGAAAAACTTAGGGAATTGCTCTCCACTCCAGAAAGTGGCCTCTTTCTGCTGCTGAAAATTGAAAGCGTTCTTGGGGTTTAAGCAGGATTACAGATGAAGGTGCATAAATATTGAGACAGATGCACCTCAGCATCTTTCCGGTAGTTAAACGTGCATTTCGTATGTATGGACTTTAACGAGTGCTCAGAGATTTTGACCCGCTGGTATAGATTACTGTGAGAGAACCTGCCAGGCCCACATCATTGTTTAAGACAAGTCCATGATGCAAATTGGCAGACAAAGCGGTGAGCAGTCAATACAGATTAGAATTAAGTCTCTCCTCTTGTCCGCAACCAGGGGCCCTGCATTGATCGCCTTGCAAACGCCAGAAACCTGGGTTTTGCCCAAAGTGGCCGGGAGGGAGCCAGGAGCCTATGCCCAGCTGGGGAGGTGCCATCGCTCCTCTCCTGGTGCCCGGCCTCAGCATCTGCAGAACCCCCTCCCCAGCCAAGCCGGGAGCATCGATATAAAGAAGCACCTTAGGAAACCCGGGAAGGGGGGTGAAGAGGGGCTCAAAGCTGTGGTTTAGCACAGGTTGAAGATTAAACGCACATCCAAGCACGTCCTGCACTGGGGCCTCTTCCAGCTACACCGGAGCTGGCAGAAACACCCACCCATATTTTCCTCTCCCATAATTTTCCATGAGGACCCCACTCACACCCTGCTTTGCCTTTTCCACCAGCGTTTGCATCAGTGGGATTTTTGCTTGGGGGGGAACAGGGCTTGTTCGTGTAGACCCCTACCCACATCCACACATCCCTGCTGGCACAGGAAGGTTTTGCCTTGCCCGCAGGCATCATGTGCCCCCTGGTGAGGGGGGATCCCACCTTCACCAGGTAGTGTCCCCCGCCGTGAGTAATGGCCATATCAGAGGGTTCAGTTAGCAGCCGGCTCATAGGGCAACACGGACTCTTGAAAAACCTGCTTGAATGCTTAAGAATAATGAGTGCATTCATTAAAAAATCAAAGTTTGTGCCTTGTAATTTGTCCCGGAGAATGAAAGGCTGTTTTTGTTGGGTCACTCGTTTCCTGTGAGTACTTTGCCTGGCTATAATTTTAGCTACATCTCAGCATCTACCTCTTATCACGTTGCCAGCTGAAGGAACAGCAAATATATCCTGCATTGGGACACCCCGGCTGCTCTAGGTGCCACCAAAAATGAAATTAGTTGGTGGTTGGTGTTTCTGGAAACACCGGTAGGGATATGGCATCCATCGTATTTGTTTTGCGGGGAGGCAGAAGGATTGGGCTTAACGATTTCTTGTTTCGCTTCTGCAGAGGGTCCGTGGTGTCTTGTAACGCTGCGATAGCAAATTTCCTCGTGCTGCAGAATTACCCCAGAAATGCAAATATCTCTATCAGTCAGGATCCAGAGCAGCAAACCACAGCCCCGGGTGACCCCCAGCCCTCCAGCTCGCTCTCTCGACCTCTGGTGCGTTTTCTTCTCAAAATAATTTATTAGATAGAGGCTGCAAGAAATAATCTTTTTTCTTTTTTTTTTTTTTTTTTCCATTTGCGTTCTCATGCAAATGAACTCCTACGAACTTTTATTTTCTTTATTTCCCAATTGTCATGCAAAACTCATCTCTCTGAACTGTATCTCCTCTCCACTTTTTTTCTTCTCCCCGAGGAAATTCCCTCTATTATGGCCAAGGGCAAAGCTTGGGTGCGTTGCTGGCGAGGCGTGTTTCAGCAAAAGGTCACAAGCCTTTCTCACCCCGGCGGGGTCGGCAGAGAGGAGTGCTATCACCCCCCCGCTTCCTGAGAAAATGGGGGGCTCCAGAGGTTAAAGCACTTGCAGAAATGTCTACAAGGGGAAGGAACGACCCAGGAGCCAGGTCAGGTCCAGCCTGACAGCAGGGTTAAACTCCAGAGCTGGGCTCTGTGAAACATCTGGACTGAAAGCAGTGGGGGTGCGGGGTTTTGGGGTGTTGGGTTTAAGTTACAGACTCTGGTTATACACTCTGGCCTTGTCACTGCTCTGGGAGCGATTTTCTCAGCCCAGCTGTGGCCAGCAGCGGTACCAGCCAAAGAGACTCATCCCTGGAGCGCAGGTTTGCGTGTGCGAGGGCTCGGGGCGCTGTTACAGCACGCGTGCACCACTGAACGGTTTGGGGATGAAAACGGAAAATACCAAATTACTCTTCCTTTCCTATTGCATAAAAACAATCCGTATTGTGTCTTTTAGCTGGGGTTTTTTCTCCCCGTGAGATACTCCCGTGGCTCGGGGCTGGGAGCTGGGGAAGCTCCTGGTTTTGCTGGGGGGGTTGCTGCGGTGCTGGGCCCCCTCCACGCCGTGCTGCGGCAGTGGGGCAGCCCCCCTCTGCGTGCCAAGTTGTCCCCACAAACACACCCTCCGGGAGAAAGCCATCTAGTGCGGGGGCAAAAAAAAAAAAAGGTCAGAAATGATCCCAACAGGCAACATTGTGCGTGTAGAGCTAAACCTTCGGCTGCCGCCAAAGAGCCCCCTGGCAGCACGGTGGCCTTTGTTCGTGCTCCCTCGCCCCGCGGAGCCTGCCTGCCTCCCCTCTCCCAGGCAAGCCTTTGAATTTTTATGCCGGTGCTTTTCTTTGCATTGACCAGAGTTTATCACATATCTCTGGTTGGGATCCTGCCTAGCTTAGCATAAGACAAAAATGGGGGAAAAAAAAAAAAAAAAAAGGGCTGAATAATAGGACGGATTTGTAGCAGCTGAGGATTTGCATTCAAATGTTCGCCAGCCTCCTCTGAGCTCGAGTTTTATCATGTCTTTACAGCCAACAGCTTGTTTATGAATAAAAAATGTGGCATGAAACCAGAGGAGTGAGTTGTCTTTGTTTTGTCAAGTGTGCGGAGACAAAATGCTCGCTTCTCACAAGTCTTCACTTCATACAAGTCTTCTGGGACGGGGGCAGCTGGCCGCGGGCTGCTACCTGCCCGTTGCCATGGCCAGCGGCACCTCGGTGCACCCCTCCATATGCATGAGCCCGAGCAGGGGACCCGACGGGCGCCTATGCAAAGCAGCCCCCGCTTTGACAGGCAGCCACTTTATTAACTCATTAAGCTCATCTTGTTCCTTTAAACGCGGTATAATTACAAATAAAGCTGTCACACTTTGTTTGCAGTTATATAATTTAGCTAAGTGCCGCTACGACCTGGGCTTCCAGGAGGGAAAGGGAGGTTACGAGCCGGGGTGGGGGGCGGAGGGAAGAGCCGGGGAAGTTTGAGGGCGTCCTCAGCACGGTTTTGGGTGGCAAACCAAAGGGCCGATCTGCACTAACGCCATCAGCTCCGGCGCCTCGGCACGGAGAGCATCCCTCCTCCCTCCGCCGCTGCTGCTGGAGAGGGAGGGAAGGACGGGGAGAGCCCCTGGGTCGGGCCGTGCCTGCGGGTCCCTTCATTTGCAATTAGAAAAGCTCATCAACCGGCGCCATGTTCAGATAAAACGGGGGAAAGTCGTTCTTCTCTCTCCTGGCGGCGTTTTGCGGCCCTGTGCGGGAGGAGAAGGGCTGGCGAGCGGAGGGGGCCGGCGTGCCCCCACCTCTGGCTCCAGCCGGAATACAGAGCAGGGCTGGAAGCGTCATTGGTAGTCAGGGCACAGAGCCGGGAGGGACGCGGGGCTGGAAACCGGAGCGGGAGAAGCAAGGGAGGCGATGGCATTCAGAGAATGGGGTGGAGGGGAAACGGGGGGGATAGGGAAGAAGCAGGGAGGAAAACTTGGGAAGAAAATGCTGCGCCCCCTCCGCTTCGTCTGCATTCGGCGCAGGGAGTGCGGGAAAGGCGTCCGCCACGGACCCCACGGCCGCTTGTGACGGGGACGGGGGCTTGATGCTGGGGAGGGGGTGACAGAGCAAGGACCTGGAGCAGTTGGCAGGGCTGAGGGAGGATGTGTCCCACCGGAAAGCACGTCGGGTTGTTGAAGAAAAGATTTTTTTTTTTTTTCATTATTTCTCTCCTTTTCGGAGTGGCGGGAAGACAGGATAAATATTTATACAGGTGACAATAAACAAAATTATGCAAGGAGGCTTTTTTAACACCTGATGTCGGTGCAGTCGCCTTCCTTGTGGTTGCAGGAGAAGGTCTCGTTCAGCAATAGTCCTGGCACAGGCCTCTGCCACCAACTTGGCTTTAGCGCCCCGTCTCTGTTCACCCAAGTGCACTTGGAAAGTGGGATAGTCTTATCCCATGGGAGGGAAAAGAGAGGGATCGGGTTTGCGAGAGGTTTCAGCTACAGACACCTGAAGAAAGTCGATGGAAGATAACACAGGTGTGAAAGCATCCCTGACTTCTCCACACAGAACGGATTTAAAAGCCGGGCAGATGTGGTGCTGAGGGACATGGGTCAGTGGTGGGTTTGTCAGTGGCGGGTTGGTGGTTGGACTCAATGATCTAGAAGATCCCTTCCAACCCAAGCAATTGTATGGTTCTATGACTTCCCAAGGCAGTGGGGAAGGAGGAGAAGACCTGGTGTCTGCTCGGGGAGATGGTGGGAGCCCTCCTTTGCTCTGCTCGGGCAGGGACGGTCTGACCCAGCACCGCCATCTCCCTGGGAGCTTCTCCGTGCTGCAGGAGTGCCTGCAGGATGAGGCCTCCAATCAGCAAAAATTAAGGCTGGTATCTTCACTAAGGCTAAACAAATTAGCACCTGATTAAGGTCCCAAATGTCTTGGAACCTGAAGTGATAACCCCACTCCGATGACATTAAAAGGTGATGGGTTGGTTCCGGTAGCTGATATGTTCCCGGCAGAGATCCTTTGGAGCTGGAGGGGGGTCTGCAGCCCCCCAGCATCCCTGTGGAACCCAGCACCGCTGCAGCACTGCCCCTGCCCAGGGGGACAGGCAGAGCCCCGGGGCACGGTCCAGCACGTCCCCTCATCCTCTGATGGCAGAACAGCCCTCGCTGCCCTTCCTTACCCAAAATCGGGGCAAAACCTCATCCAAACGGGAGCAACAGGGTCCCGCTGGGGCTTGCACACACGTGTCCCGGGAGGGTGAGGACCGGGTTTGTCACGCACAGCGCTCTGTAATAAAGGACAGCTCGTTTGAGAGTCCTAGCGAGGGAGACAATGGGCTGCGGTTCATTTTCCTGGTTTTGCAGGAACTCCTCTAAGGCCGTGTCCTAGATTTAGCACAGGTTCCGATAAGGCTGAGAGAGATAAGTCCCAGATTGTACTGCTGTGCCCAACAGACTGGTTACATCGTGCTTGATGACACTTCAGACCCGTTGTCATGACCCCATATAATCCGGCATCCTGGACCATCTGACACACATTTACACTTAACATTTTGTTAGAGACTCTATAAATGAGATCTCTTTGACCTTCAATCCTTGGCTAATTGCTAGTTTCATGTACAAGACTAGCCTAATTTTACGTGATAATTACCTGAAAGTGGCAATACATATGGCATGGCATGTTTGAAATGTCAGAACTGGAAAAATATCAAGTGGCTGGAGTCTTAGGCAAATGGAGGGAGTGGAAGGGTCAGAACAATATACTTTACTGCTCAAATGATGAAGAGAGACTATATATCACTATAAACCCTAGTAAATAGTATACATCTGTAATAAATCCTGTGCATAATGTTTGTTGAAGGGGGTTGTATCCGTCTGTGGCTGGATGCTAAGGCAGCCATAAAACAAAAAGAGATCTTGAATTTGCAAGCGCTTAAGTCACTCATTCAACTTGTTTCTTTTCACCGAGGAATCCGCGCTCCGCATCGTGGCAAATAATCCTGAATTTCTCCTGCCCCGTTGGTACAAATCCCATTACCTCCCACCGTGGGCAGTGCATGAAGGGGTGAGGGGTGAGGAGCAGGGATGGGTCAGCACCGGGGAACCATTGGGGCGGGGGGCTTTGAATGAAGCTTTTCATGTTTGGGGGGGTCCCAAAGGGAAAAAAAACCCCCTGTTTCTCCAGCTGAGTGGGTGCCGGGTGGGTTTACCCATCCGTGTGGTGCCTGGCGAGGGAGCAGAGTGGGATGGGGAGGTGGGAGCAGCAGGTGGGGCAGCACCCCAAAAACATCCAGCCCCTGGAAGGATCCACCCGGAGCAGCCCCGGGGTCCCAAGTCCTCCCTAATTACTGGTTTGCTTTGTGGGAAGTATGATTATGCTGCTTGTTTGCTTACCAGGGTGTAACCACCAAACAATGTCTCATCCTGTATTTGGATTTAATTAATTGGTTAATAAGATTATAATTAATGAAAATAAATTAAAATCACTTCAGTAATTAATTCACTGTAAACATTATTGACAATGCTTCCTAAATACTGTAAACTCAGATTTAAAGCCCTGGTTAGGAACAGTGGGTCGCGGGATCGCTGTAATTAGAGGTGGAGCAGACCTATTGGATTATTGAGCATGTCCTCACAGGGGGGCAGGTGGTGTGTCCATACCTAGATATATATATATATATATATATATGTTGTTGGAGTTTTCAGCTTATCAGCTTTCTGATACTGCTTCAAATGTGCCAGCAGTGCTCCTCTCCAACAGACATTTCTATTAAACTCATGAAAAAAACATTTTCAGGTTCTCAGACGTCCCCCCTGATTGCAGTTGTCTGAAATTTTACAGCCCGTTTTCAGACACACAATCCTGTTTTTTTCCCCGAGGCTTCGCGCCGGCCCCGCTCTGTGTCCAGGCCCAGGAGGGGGTTTTTTTAACGGTTCTGAAAACGATGCCCAGCGAAGGAGGAGTTTCAGCACTGGGTATAGTGGGAGGGTTTCTCCCAGAAAAGGTGAGGGGGACCATGGCGTCATCCGCACTTGATTTTCTGTGTCTGTCTGGAGGCTTGGAAAAAATACAGCTGTAAAACCCTGCTATCTCCTCAGCGGCGTTATTCTGTGGTGGCCTTTGGGGACAAGGGGTCTCTGTGCGATAACACTGTCCCTGTGGCTCCGCTGCTCCCACGCCGGGCACTGGACTCTCTCGGGGCTTTGGATCTGGGGCTTGAGCAGCGGGATTCGGGCTGAGCATCTCTCCCCATCCCTTTTCCATCCTCTCCCCTGTCTGTGACATCAATAGCGAAAATGCCCGCTGGAAGGAGGCCTCAAACGCTATGTTTTAATTACAGCCCTCAAATTATAGGGTCGGTTTGCAATTAGAGGCAGAGCTAATTGCGTGCTCCCGTCCTGTGCAATCAACATTTGTAGGAGCTGGGAAAGGAAAAGCACGGGGACACGCCGCCACACACCCCCTTCCGCCGGCACCCCGTGCTCCCCCCCCTGCTAACAAAGCACATTTTGTAGCCAAACAACCAAATTCAAGGCATTCGCAGGGTGTCTTCTCCCTCCCATGTCTCAGCCCCGGCCCCTGTTTTCTCAGTTTAAACAGCTAATCCTTTTAGAAACATGTAAATTGGGAAAAAGACCCGGTGTCAGCCCGAATCATGTCTCCTCCCAGGTGTTTGTTAAGATTAAGCCCTTTTCTTCTCTGTCCTTCTACGCAAACTGATAAGCGGCTGTTTTATCAGATAATAAAACAGTAAACAGGAGGGTAAACAGGTTGGTAATAATTTTAGTGTAAAAGCTTTAGGGAAGCAAGAAGGTATTTGAACTTCAGCCCCTTGTGACTGACTCAGCCGTGTCTGGACACCCCCCGGGTTGCTCATCTCCGCTAATTGTAAGAGCACACGGCTGAATCCGGTATTTTCACCATTCTTTGGGATACGTGGGCTTGGGAGCTGGCGTTGCAGCCCACTGGTGATCTCGGGGTGGCAAAGGTGGGGCCAAAAAGGACCTACCCTTCAGGAAAATGCCGTTATCGGATAGACGGTCTGTCTTATTTTTATTTGCTTGTTAATTAGAGTGGCCTGTGTGGGAAGGGCTCTGCACTCACCCCCTGCACCAGCGCTTCCCGAAGGCCTGGCCATGCCAGCACCGACATCCCAAGGGGTTTGTGGGGGGATATGGGGCATGTGATGTCTCCAACGCCCTCGCTGGCACTGGGACTGGTGGGGGCCATAGAACGGAGTACGTTTGCCCGTGCGGTGCCCCCGCCGTTGGTATTCCTGGTGCCTGGAGCGGGCTCATTCAGAGCCAGGCAGAGCTTCATCCCTGGCTGCGCTGTGTCCGTACCCAAAAATGCAGCTGACGTGGGAGCAGCGGGATTTTTACCCCGGGGGAGCTTCGCCGTGTTATTTTACACCCCCCAGGTTGTGTTGGGTAAATACGTTTGGCAGAGAGCAGGGCTGAGCTCCGCGCGGAGCAGCCCCGGGCTCTTCGCAGACCCCGGGAACGTGGTGGCCCATATTCCCCAGATCAGAGAGCTGCGCTCAGCAGAAGCCCTGGTACAAGGTACCATGGCTGGAGGCTGTCTCCACACCTGCCTGCCCCTAGGAGCAAGGATCCAGCTCGGCGACTGGACGAATATTTGGGCTGAAGTCTCCCTACCGTCCCCAGCCCGTGCGGGGAGTTTTGCCAAGCCCAAGCACGCAGAAGCATCCCGTGGGAACCCGCTCAGGACTCTCCACAGTGAGGAGGTGGTTTTTCTACGGGGACGGCA
Source organism: Arenaria interpres (assembly GCA_013399435.1). Classification (NCBI taxonomy): domain Eukaryota; kingdom Metazoa; phylum Chordata; class Aves; order Charadriiformes; family Scolopacidae; genus Arenaria; species Arenaria interpres. Next base: position 474,887 of record VXAK01025847.1, read on the forward strand.
TTGCCTTGGTTCTCCTTGCAGCCCCACGTCTCCAGTGGTCGGTGCTGGAGGGGACCAGACCCTTTTCCTTCATCCATCTGGCAAAGTCCAGCCAGGCCCAGGCTCCATCTGGGCCAGCGTGGTGGGACGTGTGGTGCTTGAATCCCACAAGAAACGTGTCAGTACGTGACGGAGACAGGCAGAAAAAGTGCCGGTTCAACTTTTGTTCTAAAGGCCAGACATCCCTTTGCTTGCAAGGAGGCGCCGAGCTTCCCTGGAGCCCCAAATGTTGGGGTTTTTCAAGCTTTGGGTCCCGGCGACTCATTTTGGAGATGCATTTTCTCTCCTGCCACACCTGCGGGTGCGAGCTGGGGTAGGCAGTGGGTAGCACGCTCTTCCCCTCGCTGTGTTTTGGCGTCACGGGAGATGGCACGGTGCGGGGGCTGCCTTGGGAGCGGTGGGAGAGCCCCCCGTGCCCCGTGCCCGGCACACGTCCAGCAGCCAGCAGACACGCTGGCCGCCCAGATGCTGCCTTATGTTCGCTCCCCTCTTCTTTTATACTTAAAGCATGCATCATATTTTGTGCTGACTTAATACAACATGGATAGTTGTACTTTCCAAGTAGCTGGCAACCCTTAATCAATGTTAATTGGCTCTAATTAGCATATGTTAATTAATGATATTTACTACAAATTAAAGGTATGAGTGCTCCCAGAGGGTTTCCTGTTCATCCAATTAGTGCCAATTAGTTGCAATTAACACGTGTAAATGAGATGCCATTGAACCCAAAACAAACAGCACAGAGTCTGCTGTACTCGCTCGCAGTTGAACTTGAGCAGGCGGTGGCAAGGGGAGGGGAGAGGGGCTGCAGAGGGCTTTAAAATAATGGGAAGGTCTCTAACATCTATTTAAGCTGGCTCATTATGTCTTAGTTTGTCTCTCACTCTGCCCGAGCAAGTTGAAAGAAAGTTGATGTGAATAAAAGCCCTTGGCAGAGTAAAGGGGATGTGTTTTCTCGTCTTGTTGGGCTGCAGAAAGGACACCACGCTCTTTTAAGAAAACAGCTGTGTTCATATTTGCACCTAGTCCTGGCTTTGCGTTGGGCAGGGGGGGATAGAGAGCCTCAAAATCACGCTCCTGCACCCATTAAGACCCAACCTAATACCCCGGAGCAGACGTGGCACAAGAGAAGCCCGCAGCTGTCCCAGAGGACACCGATCATCTCCACTAATTCCCCAGTCTCTCCTTGTTATTTTTTTCCAGCCAGTCTTCAGCACCATCATCAAAAGGTGCCGTTTTGGTATTTTTCTTCTCCTTTTTTAGCCCGGAGGTAAACACATCTGCAAAAGTTTCTTGCCCCCAGCTTCGATTGCGCATGCAGTCTGGCAGGCAGCAGAACAAATTGTCATAATTGTGTTTAATTAAAAAGCGTAAATGGATTATCTTCAGGTAAGGATGATTTATTTAACTAATCAGTCTGATCAGAGAGAACGTATAGTCTGGAGATGGAAATCATTTGGGGGAAATGGGTAATTCCTTTTCCCATCAGCCCCAAAGTAAGTCAGGATTTTAGCACAAAATCCAGCCCAGAGAGAGGGGTTAAGCCAAGAGCACGACCCTTCGATGCTTTTCAACACCCTCTCGCCCCATGTCTCTTGCATTGGAGTTATTCTTTTCCTTTTACCTCCGGTTTTAAGATTAAAAATGCTGCCTAGTCCCATTTTTTGCATGGTTTGAGCCATATACCGTGGGCTCAGTCCTGGGTTTCAAGGACACAGAACCCCTCGCCCCGTAAATTTGTCGGGCCGGGGAGGACAACCCTGGGTGGGACAGAGCCGGCAGCACCGCTGCAACCGCTCCTGCAACGCAGGGCTACGCGGTTCGGACGCTGAGCCCCGGGCCTGGCACTGTGAACGCCAAACGAGCATAATTAATTGACCATCTGGTTGAAAAGCCAAGTATTGGGTGGCGCTGAAGTATGACTGCCGTGTCGCCGGCCTCTGAACTGCCTCTGGAAGTTGGGTGCTTTGGGTACTGCTGTCTGGCTCCGACATCCCGAGCGTTCCTTTGGTTTGGTGTGAGTGCTCTTCAGGTTTGGAGGTGCTTTATGGCATGATGCAAAGGCTGCAGCTGAGGGGGTTTGTCACCTCCAAGTAGAAAAACCCGAGGGAAGGTGCCAGCCAGCACCCACTCACCTGGGAGAAGGGTCTTTGCAGACCTCAGTCCTCACCTAACCGCATACCAGTTCCCTTATTGTGGTTGTGTGTTTGGGGAATTATTTGAAACCATTACAACACGAGCTGGGAAATAAGGCACCTGTGGTGTTTTCTGTTATTCCTAAGAAAATTCTCCTTGTGTTTAATAGGTGATGTTTAATAAAAATGAAAATGAGCTTATCCTGAGCAGGCATGCACGCCAAAAGCTGGCATTTAAATTAGAAATTATGATTTAATAACTTGTCAAGAAACTCACCAATGTAACAGCGTGATAATTATTGAAAGGAGGCTTCATAAATACTGGAATAGTGTGATCTGTTATGAGAACCGAGCTCATAAACGCCCGATGATCTCTGCTTGGGACAGGGCTGCAAACCTCTGGCCCTCACCAGGAGAAGGCTCTCAGAGAAGTCCTACCCATAAGGTCCGTAGGGCATCCCCATCCCAGGGATGGTGTAGCTGGAGTTTTGCTTGCTCCACTGTGGGGTTGCACCATTGCACAAACAATAATGGCAGCTGTTTCCAAGAGGTCCTCTGGGGGTGGAAGGGCAGGCAGGGAACCGCAGGTACCGGGGCAGGGATGGCTCCAGCTCTCCAGGACTGGGAGATGTCTGCACAGTGCAATTAGACAAGGTGGCAATGGGGAGCTGGATATCTTGTCAGGGGTTTACAGAATCGCAGAACGATATGGGGTGGAAGGGACCTCTGGAGATCATCTAGTCCAACCTCCCCTACCAAAACAGGTCCACCCAGAGCAGGTCCCACAGGAACGTGTCCAGGCAGGGTGTGGAATGACTCCACCACCTCCCTGGGCAGCCTCTTCCAGGGCTCTGCTCACCCTCAAAGTAAAGAAGTTCCTCCTCATGTTTAGATGGAACTTTTTATGTTCAAGTTTGTGCCCATTAGCTCTTGTGCTGTCCCTGGGCACCACTGGAAAAAGACTGACTGCATCCTCTTGACACCCTCCCTTTAAGTATTTATAAGCGTTGATCAGATCCCCCCTCAGCCTTCTCTTCTCCAGACTAAAAAGACCCAAGTCCCTCAGCCTTTCCTCCTCAGAGAGATGTTCTAGTCCTATAATCATCCTTGTAGCCCTCTGCTGTATTCTCTCCAGCAGTTCCCTGTCCTTCTTGAACTGGGGAGCCCATAACTGGCCCCAGTGCTCCAGATGTGGCCTCCCCAGGGCAGAGCAGAGGGGAAGAATGACCTCCCTCCGCCTGCTTCTTGGCCTTCTTGGCCACAAGGGCACATTGCTGGTCCGGCAGCAGGACATCCCTCTGCGGTGGGACAGGGCTGGCTTTGCAATGGCAGGGGTTGGGAAGGGGGCCGCCGTTCCCACTCGCTGGAGGTCGAGCAGACGGCGCGTGTCGGGGCGCTGGGGCCGGGGAGGGATGTGACAGACGGGGCTGGGGACTGCCAGCGAGCCCGCGCGGAGGGCGGCGCGGCTTTGCCCGGGGGAGGTTGGCCATGGCCCAAGGACGCCGTTCGGTGTCCAGCTCCGCCGTGCCCAGCCGGCACCGCCAGGAAGGAGAACACGGCTCCACCGCTGAAACCCCCGAGGTGTCACTCCGAGACAGACCACGCTGGCTGGGCAGAGGCTTCTCTTTGAGTAATCTGACAACAACAAAAAAAAATATTTATAGTCTTGGGAGGTCATGATTTGCTCCTTCCCACCCCCCTGAGCCTGCTCTTAAACCCTTGACTGATTTGCTGGGAAAAATTATCTTTGGTGAGACCTTACTGTTTGAATCATATCCCGTCTCTTAATTTAAACAAAATGTTCACATAAGGACTTCTTAATATATACTTTAAATTACAATCTTGACTTTCTGTTGGTTGATTATGGCATATGACTCTCAGTTGGAAGGCCATTATTTCTGCTATGATTTACAAAGCAGTTAAAGCGAAATCTCTGTAATAAATACTGCAGCATTGTGATAGATAATTCCCTGTATTTAAATGCGACAGACCCCTTGGCACAATGTTTGGTTGGCAGGAGGGCGTGAAAAACCTGGACAAAAGCAACTGGCAGGCTCAGCTTTCTGGTTTCTGGCTCTGCCACGTGTCTCGGTGGGGACCGGTGTCGCCGTGGGCACTGGGTGTCTCAGTGGAGGGTGACGTCCCCGTGGGAGCTGGTTGCTGGTTCCCATGGGCTGAGAGCAGGGAGCTCAGCTTAAAGTTCTCCCATTAAAGATAAGCCGTTTCCACTACATTGCTTATAGCATGATGCCTCAGCTTGTGCTGTGCCATAGTAAACATGAGCCTTAAAGGACCACCAAAACACGAGCGCAGTGTTTATGGCAGGTTCCTGCCGTAAATTCAGGGAGTGGAAGCGGACACCCAATCCAGAATAACTGTAGCAAAAGAAAGCAAAAGAAAACTATACAGTTGAGCCAGAGATTTACTGCAAACCCAAATCAACCACCATCCTGTGCCATTCAGCAAAGCGCCACTATCTCCAGATAAATCAAAGCAGCCGCAGAGGGTGCGGGGCAGTAACCAGGGCTTCGGTGCCCGGCCCCGTGGCTCCGTACCTGCCGCTGCCCTGGGGCTGCTGGCACGGCCTGGGTGCCAGCACAGGGCTTGTAGAATTGAAAAATTGTTTATATTTATTTGGAAAACATCAGAAGCAGAAGAACTTTGGTTATTTCTCCTTGTGGAGATGTGTCCTTGTTTCTCAGTGGCTCCCAATGCCTCGTTCATCCCACTCCCTTCTTCCGTAGCGTGCGACTGGCCATCCTGGAGGAAACTCTTGGGGATGAGTAGAGAGAGAGGGAAGAAAAAATAACAAACTATGAAAGTGACGGGGAAAAATTGCTCTCCTGCTTCCTCTAAACCAAGAAAATGTCAAAGAAAAACTTTCATACAGATTTTTCCAGTATTTTTCAGTGAAAAATATGTTTCCTCAGAGAAATTTCAGGTCATTCTATGACTAAATAGCGAGTCTGCTTATTATTCTGTCTGGGGCTCCAGGTTTTGGGGTTTTTTTTCAGTAAAAACAACTTGAGAGAGAGAGGAAATCTCTTTGACACTAAAATCAAAAAGGTGTGTTTGAAAATAATTGGACTGGCCTGGAAAAAAGGTGCTTAGTCGATAATTTTGAATTATAAAATGACCATTGTGCCACACCAGGGTGACAAGGGAGGCTCGGTGGTGACCACGAGTCGTGACCACGCTGGTGCCTGGGCTAGTGCGAGGTGCAGGCAGGTAGCCATGGGGCAGGGCTCCCTATGCCCAGCCCTTCTGCACCTCCCGACCACAGTGCAAACACCCATCCCTGTCCTCCTCGTCACGTCCATCCGCTTTGGCACTTAATTAGAGGAGGGGATGGTGGAGCGCTGCCGGCACCTCGAGAGCACAGTTATGGGGGCAGCATCCTCGGGGGCCACAGCCCCACGTCCCGGGGCTACAAACGGCGCTGGTTTCTCCCAGCTGAGGTCGTGCCTGAACCTCACTGGAGGAGCCATTCCCACGCTGGGCTGGGTCTGGCACGATTAAAATTCATGTTTTGTGAGATTGTAGGGCCAGATCAGCCAGGGAGTTTAGACCAAATATCCCTCTTTTTTTCTTTTTAGGAAAAAAAAAAACAAGGAAAAAACCTTTTTGTTTCATTTTTTGCTTATTTTTCCTTTCTCCTTCCTTCTCTTTTTCCCTAAAAAGAAGCGAGGTATTACACCTTGGTTATGAAAGAAGTGATGCTGTGGCCCAAAGTCCCACCAACCCAGCTCTGCCCAGCGGGTCCTGCCGCACTGGGCTTGCAGCTCTCACCCCCCTGTGTCATCTCCTTCATCCCAAGAAACGCCGGCAGTTTGTCGCCGGCTCTGGCCAGGCTGCCATATCTCTCACCTCCCCTCCCCATCAAATGTGGGGCTCGGAGAAAGGTTAAATTCAGGTCAGCCCTCCCCGCTCACACGTTGCTGAGAGCATCCCTTGGAAAACCGCAGGGATCCCCGCGCTGGCGCTGCCCGCCGGCCCCGGCAGCTCCGAGTCAAGGTGAGAACGGCGGCGGCCACCGGGGCCACAGCCCCCCGGGATGGGATCACAGCCCCGTGACTCCCACCCCGCGGCCCCCTCTGAACAAACAGAGCTTATGGCAAGCTGGGGGCGAGAGATGGATGGCAAACAAATGCGCCTTTGAAGAGTGACAATGAAATAAATCATGCGTTTACTCTGTTGGCACACTTGATAGTGCCGTTATCACGAAGAAGGGACTGTCAGGAAGGTCTGCAATCGTGCCATAGCAGGGGCTGGGGGACACAGGGTGGGGGCTGCACACAGGACTGACCCCTTCCACAGGGTACGGGGTTGTCCTCTGCCCACCTGGGTGAGCAGAATTTCATCAGGTGTCCTAGCCTAATATTGATGTTGGTGACACCAAGCTGAGTGGTGCAGTTGACACACCTGAGGGATGGGATGCCACCCAGAGGGAGCTGGACAGGATGGAGAAGTGGAACCGTGTGAACCTTATGAGGTCCAACAAGGCCAAGTGCAGGGTCCTGCGAGGGCAAGGGCAACCCTTGGTATCAGCACAGGCTGGGGGGTGAAGGGATGGAGAGCAGCCCTTCCAGGAAGGACCTGGGTGTACTGGTGGATGGAGAACCAGACAAGAGCTGGCATGAGCCCTCTGCTCCGCTCCTGTAGACCCCCCTGCAGTGCTGCCTTCAGGTCTGGCGCCACCAACACCAGAAGGACATGGACCTGTTGGAGCGACTCCAGAGGAGGCCCTGGAGATGCTGGGAGGGCTGGAGCCCCTCTGCTGGGAGGACAGGCTGAGAGAGTTGGGGGGGTTTAGCCTGGAGAAAAGAAGGCTCCCGGGAGACCTTATTGGAACCTTTCCCTACTTAGAGGGGGCTACAGGAAAGACAGGGACAAACTTTTGGGCGGGGCCTGTTGTGATAGGACAAGGGGTAATGGCTTTAAACTAAGAGGGAAGATTTAGACTAGATATAAGGAAGAAATATTTTATGCTGAGGGTGGTGAGACACTGGCCCGGGTTGCCCAGAGAGGTGAGAGATGCCCCATCCCTGGAAACATTCACTGTCAGGTTGGATGGGGCTCTGAGCAACCTGCTGTAGTTGAAGATGTCCCTGCTCGTGGCATGGGGGTTGGACCAGATGGCCTTTAAAGGTCCCTTCCAGACCAAGCCATTCTGTGATTCTGTGTTTACCTTCAGTGGCCATCGCTGTGTGGCACCAGCTCCACCAAACACATCCTTGGCTCCACCAACCTGGAGCGCCTGATGCAGAGACTCCTGTGTTCAGTTTTCCCTGGAATTCAACAGATTTGGGATCAGGGTTGCAGCCTCATCCACGGGTTTATCCCGGGGTGGGAGGAATTTCTCCTCCTGGGTTCACCTCTCTTCACTGAGCCGCATGGTCCTTCCCCAGCCTGGGAGCATGGGGGTCTGTGCCCCCAACGTGCTTCTCAGCCCCATTGGTTTCAGGCTCATATTTGCTTAAAACTAGTTGAATTTGCTCCCATAACGTCACCGACTGAGGCTGAGCTGATATAAGCTGGGTGTCAGTGTGTCTCTGAAAGTGGGCGCAACCCTTTGTTTTCCCTAAATCTGCGTAAAATTGTGCTTTTACAGGATGTGTCTCTGTGTAAATCCTGCTCCTGGCCGACTCAATGCAAATCTGAAGTAATCCTCGTTATAGCTGAATTGGGTGTATCTGGACACCTCGTTTCATGCTGGGCTCAACCAACCTGCCCCCCACCCTGTGCTCTGGGTAGAGAATGGCCAACTTTTCACTGGGTCTGAATGGGGACAGGAGGATGGAGAAGGAAAGGAGGAGGCTTCTTCCTCCACTGAGAGCCTCAGCCCCCATCGTGGTGCACAGATTTCACTGTGCCTTAACTAGGACTTCTCAGCCATAAAGTGGGGGCTTAAAAGATCTGTGGCTTCTGAGCCACAGAAGTTGGTCTTTTTTCTGTTGACTTGAGGAGGAGCAGGGTCTGGTCTCAGGTCCTTCTGGGTTTAGGGCCAGAGGGCTCCGTGCCTCGCGTGGTCCTGCCCATAACAAAGGAGAAAGCAGAGAAAAGGAAAGGAAAGGGGGGAAAAATATGGAAAAAAAAATGAGGAATGCTGAAATGAAGTTGTGCTTGTTCGGCTCCCTCAGATGCCCAGGTCTCCATCATTAATATTAAGCAATTCCTGACAATACCACTCTGCGTTTTCCAAAAGAATAACTATCAGCCTGGTAAACAAACCCAGAAATGTACAAAATTCAGCAGAATGTCTCATCTATAGAGGCTTTATGATAAATGTAACAAGGCAAGAGCTATGCAAAAAA
>VXAK01025848.1:9719-23439 GCA_013399435.1 Arenaria interpres
TTTTTTTTTTTTTTTCTCACAGCTACTCTGCTGACACTATAGCATTCAAACATTAAATGAAATTTTCATATAATAGTTTTTTCTCTTCTGTAAGGCAGAATTAGAGCTTCTCTAGAGGAATCTCATCTCAATTGCAAAGTCTCTTGGGATATGGAGGATTTCAGCTGAGGGAATAAATTATTTCATCCAGCTCTTGATATAGATACTGGAAAACAAGTCATGACCATAGAACTCTTTTCTGCAATAAAAACTTGTTTGTTCTGTAATGTGTTCTAAATATAGAAATTAATGATGTCTATTGTGTGGTGAGGCACTGGAACAGATTGCCCGGGGAAGCTGTGGATGCCCCATCCCTGGAGGGTTTCTAGACCAGGCTGGATGGGGCTTTGAGCAACCTGGTCTAGTGGGAGGTGTCCCTGCCCATGGCAGGGGGGTTGGAACCCGATGATCTTTAAGGCCTCCATGCCAAAGCGTTCTGTGATTCTATTGTGTGTAGGCCATCCCATTATCAAAAAATGGCATGTAGGCTTTGGGATGGTAAGAGAATCTGGAGCACAGGTAATTTTTTCCTCTCTCCTCCCAGTTGCGGGCAGCGACATTGGAAGAAACAGACAAGCCCAGACTATTAATATGTGGCTCTGTGGCTTGTGTCACCACCACAAATTTGGGTTTTTCAATGATGGGATGCCCTACACAGCACCAGGCCTGCTGGTGTCAGATGGGGTTCACCTTTCTGAAAAGGGGAAGAGGGTCTTTGCTCACAAGGTAGTGGGACTCATCGACAGAGCTTTAAACTAGGCTTGATGTGGGAGAGGGGCAGTATCAGGCTTGCCTGTGACAAGCTGTGGGACAACATGAAATGGTTAGAGGGATGGGGTGCTAGCAGGGGCCTGCAGCCCTTTGCTCTGAGATGCACTGACTACATTGCAGCACATTTGAAATCTTATGGAGATGAGCCATTTCTATGGGCAGAAGCTTCAGAGACTACTGACTTGATATGGATCAGGTAGAAGGAAATTTCTCCTTTAGGCAGTTGATGCTGGTACTTTTCTTCGGAGGGTTATGGTTTGCCACCATCAGACTTGGGAAACACAGTTCAGGAGTTGTGTGCCACCGGCAAACGATAACTCAGAAATTCATTATGAAAGGAGTATAAACCAAATCTACATCCCACTGCAAGATGGAGGCTTGCATTGGGGTCAAAGAGTGACCAAGACATGAAGGATCTTTCCAATCCTGGTCATATCCTTCTGGTTCAAGAAAGAGAGAAATAATAGAGAAATATGGTAAAATTTGCCCTAATTTTTTCACTAGAGGAAAATTTTGTGGGAAGTGTAACAGATTCCAACCCAAGGTATGTCCCATAAAGACTCTTCATTAATATTATACCTTCACAGAAATAAAAAAAAATTAAAAAAAAAAAAGTCAATCAGAGATCTGGAATTGAATGAACCCCCTTTCACAAACTCTCTACTTTTTTCTGTGTTCAATTAAATTGTTCTTCTTACACTGCATTGAAATGGGAAACTCAGAATATTCTGACTGAAAGAAAAAAAGGCACAGTCCTGTACTAAATCTGTTGTGATAATTTGTAAATAAGAGTAAAACAAAGGTAGTAAATGGGTTGCAAAATAAAGATTTAGTGGCATCCTTTGTACATAGTGAGAAATGGAGTTCTACAATTTTTTCTGTTCCTCACTTTTAGAAAGGATTAGTTACCATAGCAACTGATACATAACATGACATCCTTTGCTACAGATCTACAGAGCAGTTTTTAAGAGAAAAAATGTTAATTAATATCTAAAAAATAGAAGACACAAGGTCTTTCTGCACTACAAGAAAACTGTATTGATACTTGATTTTCCTTTGCAGGTATTGTGTGAGAGCTGTATGAGGGACCTGTACTTCCAGTAATGATATGCAGAAGAAGAGGAAGACTGTTTTTGTTCTGTTCAGAGGTCAGTGAAAAAAACTATGACCTGTCCTGTTGAAATTTTTTCTGAATTACAGTGAAGTCAGGTTAGTTGCAATGAGAATCTCACATTTTATGTGAGAAAGCACTATAGCATCCCGGTAAATTCTGTTCTCAACACTGCTGTACATTTAGTGCATGATCACAAACAAGACACACTCATCTTCATAGCAATTCTAGTACTCAAAGTGTGGAAAAAACCACTGAGACCTAGCTACTAAGTATATGGGTCTTAATTTTTCTGCTAACAGTGTTGTATCAGCGTAGGAAAATAATGTAAACTCTCCAGTGTTCCCTTGGCCTTGATTCCCTGGCTGTCCAGCTGTTCCTGTCTCTTGGGAATAGAGCGTGATCCTACATGGGCTGGGACATTGGGGCTCCCTTCAAGGGGAAGGGAGCAGGCTGGAAAACCTGGCATGAACAAGGACTTTACTTGGGCATGAGACAAGGCTGGTAGGATCCCACAACCTCAGTAGCACTTCAGCATCCCCCAGTTTAGGATATGGTCACTTGAGAGAAATATGATATTTCTCAGATCCTTTAACCCCTTAAATTCCAAACATTTATCTGATACAATGTGTGCAGATAGCTCTTATTCTCAAATCTTGGTGAAGGGACGGTGCGTACAAGTGGTGCAATCATTGTTCTTTGCATATAGTGTAAGAAAGGCGCCAGTTTATACAGCAGGGTTTCTAGTTGTGAATAACTGATTTTTCCAGTGGCTCTTACAGTGTATATAGTACAAGTATGCCTGAACAAAATGTAACATGCCATCCCAGAAACTTGTTTTGAAGGAGATATTGAATGGGGAGTTGTGATTTTCCACATCCTTATTATCTCAAATGTGCCAGCTGATACTGTCAAGAAAGCTGTTAACTCGTGATATATCACAGGATAACAGTCAGTACCTTCCTGAAAGGCATATGCTGCTCCCGATGGAAAGTCTAGTATGTGAGGTTGACTTGCCTAGGCAGGTGGCAGGAATAATTACATAGAGGAAGAAAACTGTTTATCTAGAATACCTTATGGTAATAGTCTACTGAAAAGGCAAACTGTAGGAAAAGCACCGGATGGATAATGTATCTAAATCCTTCTCCAGATAAATAACACACAGAAAGAAATGCATTCTTCCTGCTTAAAGCCTGTAGAGCATGGGAAAAAAAATCTCTTGTTATGCCTGCTAGAATATTTTTCTGGGTAATGAAAAACTAGTAATTGGATATTTTGCTGCTCTTAGGGATAATTTTCAGATGCTATTTACCTATTTATGGAATTCATACTAATTTTCTGTTTTAAATTACCTATGTTTTACATCCCAGGAAACTGAAATCAAAATGAATGACAAACCCTTGCTTTGTCCTTGATTTCAAAGAAATTAACTCAGTTTTTCTCTATAACATCCATTATCAGTTCTCTGAGCCTGTCCAACCCCATAGTAAGCCACATTAAAAAAATTCACAGTACATTTACTTACAATTGGAATTAGGCTATCTTAGCTATTTTGAAAAAAAAAAAAAAAAAAAAGCTTTTGGAAGATGTTTGTTTGGATCAGGACAAATAGAAAGGCTTTTGGGCTAAATTTTCTAACGTGTATGGTTTTGTTTTGCTGCACTGATGATCCCACTGTTTGTGTGTCACTTCCATGACCCCTGAACAGATATAAATAGCATAAAATCTTTTATATTCACTGTTTCTCCAACTAAGAACTAGGATTTCCTTTTGTACTTAATATTGCAGAGAAAATAAAAGAGATTGTTTTACTTTTTACTGTGAAAACTGAATTTGAATGAAGAATCATTAAAAGGTTAATACCTTTTTTAACACTTCAGTAACATAAAATTCACTGCTCCTATCACCTTCACATTCACATCCTGAGTTCTAGCTGATGAATAAACAGACTGGAGATTATCATACAGGGTACGTTCATGTGTAAAATGAAATTCCTATTAAAGTTCATTGCTTCAAATGAAATATGCTTTGTAGCTCTTCCTGTAGAGATTCCTGCTGAGCTCTGTCATGATATGCTGAAATCCAGCCTTTCTTCTCTTATCCTTCTGCTTAGCCCTGGGAGAAAGTGATCTTTTTGATGAGGCTTTGTAAAGTTTTTGACAGAATATGCCAACAATTATTCAATTCCTTGATTGGAGACCTACAGAAAGCGGTCTCGGGCCATCAGTGATATGCTCACTTAAATTTATTTTTTTTAAACCAAACGTTCAGGTACTTTCAGCTAAGATTCGTAAGTTATTTTGAGTGTGTGCGCAGTAAATCAAAATCTTCAGTCTCATGTATGACAAGACTGCATGAAGATGGTTTGCACCATCTTCCATAGTCCTCCAAGGCTATCCCAGACATCTGGCTATCTCAGATAAACCTGCATGCTTCTGTGCCCCATGTGTGCAACATTTCAAAGGACCGGGAAATAATGCAACATATCTCTCTTATGTACCCTTTGTCCTGGCTTCTGACACTGTAGCACTGCAGCACACTTAGAGCTGTGCCTCCCTCTTTAGTGACATGCTTAACACCATTTTGAAGAAACAAGGTTATATTTGTTTTGCTTTCTCTTTATCTACCTGCAAATAACCAGCAACTCCGACATCAGTTTCTTATAATCCAGGTATTCTTCTTTCTAATCTTCTGGTGAAAAAAACTGAGCTTTTTCCAAAGTAATTTTGCAGTTTAAGTATTATATTCATTTGTATATTGCTGTCATGGGGGAACTGAGAATAATGAGGACTTGCAGTGATATTACTCATGATATTAAACATTCCTTAAGTCTATTGCTATTAACTTGTGGTCTATTGCCAGAGATGTTCATTTCAGATACAGTATGCTTCGTGAAAAAAAATGTATATAATTGCTTGGTTAGCCAAGTATCCTTTAGAAAAGTTTCTTAGGAAAGCGAGATGGAGAATTAAGATCTGCAGAACTGGCTTTGTTTGTTTCAAACCTACAGAAACAAATCTTTTCTAACTTTGCATTGTGCATTAGTTTTTATTGTGCTACCATTAGCACTTCCTCTTAGCGTGTATTTTTTGGCTTATGCAATGAGTCTCCACTTTCCTGAGTCACTTCAAATTGTTAAAACAGGCTGGAAATGGACTGTCCGAGCTACTTTCTTTTAATAACTGTAATTAATTTCTTTAGCAGTATTCCTGAAAATCATAGCCTATACATCTATATTTCATGTGAGAATGGGCAGTTATGTTGTCTTTAAATCAGGTGGGGATGCATATGATGCAGCTCTGGATTTAATTTCATCTATTTTAATGTAATGCTCTGGAGGGTGTACCCACAAGTTCCAAATCTCTCCCAAGTATATATTCTGTTTACAAATCACATCCTTTTTACGGCTAACTATAATTATGCCTATTTTAGGTGTATGCCTGTGTTACCCTCAGACCCCCCTGACTTATTGTGTTAGATTTTTTATTTTTAAGCTAATGCCAGCTCTGAGGGGTGATTTTACTTGCATGTTCCTATTATACCCTAAGTTCTGCTAAGAGGTGACTGGGGCAGATAAACCACATGGGGAAGTGCAGTGGAGGGTATTTTTCCTTCCCTTGGGGATCCACTGTCAGGGAAAGACCCTTCTGGAGCCCACGAGGCATTTGAGTCATTTTCAACAGCAAGTTGGGATTCTGCAGCAAGGAGTGACATCAGAGTCTCCCAGGGGTTGAAGATGAGTGGACAGAATTTGCTTTAACAGCAGAGTGAACAGGCAGAGTTTTTTATGGAACCTTATTTCTATTTGATCTTGCCCAGTTGCTTTTTCAGACTTAAAATGTTAAATATGTTGGCCTATATTCCAGTATATAGGAAAGCCCTTTTTATTCAAACACAGCTCTTTCTAGTTCAAAAATCTTTTCATCTCTCTGGGAGGAGATAAAGGGTATTCACCAAAAGAAAAATGTCTGCACAGACCCACCCCTAATCTCAGGGCAATTTATGGTCCTATACCACTGGCCTTTTATAATAGCAATGTGGTGCTTTTTATCTCTACATGTGAAAGTCAAAGCCATCTCTCCCATTCAACTATTAAGCTCAATTTTTGTCCCACAATAAAAATATAGAAAACTTCCAGGCTCCAACTTTATGTTACCTGGACTTCCGTACTGCTGTCACTGCAGCTGCCTAGATTGACTCAGGTGTATTAAAAGTGGAACTTCCTCCACTCAGTTCTGCCAAGTTTCAAAGCTTGTTTCATATATATGTGGACATATTTCACAATATCCTTTAGATTAAGTTATTCTTTTAAAAATACGGTTTACTCTCAAATTATAACATTTATAATTATGCCAAGTTTAGGAAGGTAGATTACCTAAACGTTTGCTTACATCCCTCACTATTTTGGAGGATCTCGGTTACTAATTCCTTATGTATTGGAACAAAAATATCAATGATATCTTCAAACTTGTGCTCTTTAAACTTGATGTACTGTTGTATTAAACTTTTTCTAGTTACATTATTTCTCAAGAATGGAATTTTCATCTGTGTTTCTCTTTAGCCACTGGTTTATCTGGTTCTGCTGCATCATTTTTAACTCTGAAAAATGCTAAAAGCAAATCTGTATGGCATGTATCATTTTGCATGAAATGCAATGGACTCCTGTAGCTTCAATACTCCTCCAAAAATACTCCTCACAGGCAAGTTGCTTTCCCTGATTAACTGGTGAATGGATTAACTGCAATCTTTCAAAATAGCGAATGCTTTGCAATTTGTTAGTTTTTGAATTTAAGTATTTTCCAAGTATCTTATTTTGCAAAGGGAATCCCCTAATTCCAGCTAACCTTCTTTAGGTGCTTTCCTTGATTTCTGAGAATTTTGACTTCCACCCTGAGGGGTCTTTTGCTGATAATATGCAGTGTTCAGGAGTCACTCTGAGTCAAAAAGCTTGGCATGAGACAGTGTCATTTACTGTCTGACTTCCAGCTGATTAGCGTTATCAAATACAACTTCTGCAAAGCTTATTAGATATATTTAACTGCCTTGGTCGAAGCCTCCTAACAGAGGAGTTTCTCCAGGAAAAGTGCATTTCTATAAAGGGTGTCAGCGTGACTCAGTATGTTCCTTTCCTATTAAAAAAAAGCCCACGATTTTTCTTGCCCTTTGTCTTACTATCTCTTTCTGTGGGCCTTTAGACCTGTTCTTTAATGACTTTAAGACACCAGAAATCAATTTCCTTCATTATTTCTGATTGGATGTAAATAAATACAACTATGTTATGAACATAAACTAGTAAGTTGGAGTTGATTTCGGTTAGCACTGTTTGTTAGTATCTCCTTGCCAAATTCTGATTACCTTCAAAGCAAAGTTTGTATTCCTTGGAAATTTACACCATTATTTGTAAACAGAGTAACTTGCAACAGTCAATGGTATTGTTTTCAGTGACAAAGATGAAACATCTTCAGACTTCTTTTTTGTGGCTGCTGACCAGAATCTTCTGTTTATTCTATCTGCAGCATTAGGGGATGGGCTGAGAGGGGCGGGGGCGTGGGGGTGGGCTCTCAGTAGCTGAAGTGTTGAGGGTAAAGAAAGTTAAAGCTTACCTCCTAGCTTCATTAAAACATAGTTTACTTATTTCCCCTTACCTGGCCTGAAACAAGTAATCAGGTTAAGTACATTCATGTTTTGCTTTTTAATCTATTTGCTGAGTTTATATACTATTTTATTAGCATTAGACTATAGCCTGAAAGGGAAGTCACTTCACTCCCATTTTCTAGTGGCAAATATTTTTTAACCTCCATGTAAAGACGACAGCTCTAAAGATGACTACTACAGCAAAACGCAACGCTGTGAGGCAGAGGGTTGTATGATCCTAAAGAAATTAAGTCTATAGGTGCGCTGGCTTTCAGAGTTGCTAAGGGGAGAATAATGGCAGGGTTCATCAGCCTGTAGTTGAGAGATGGTGGTGGTAGACGGGGTGGGCTTTTGGTGAGGGCAAGCAAAATGGCCAGTGTTATTTCTGCATTAGCATTTCTTTGCCTCTCTGTTGGCATGTTGTTACGGATGGAAATATTTGACACTGTTATGATTTAGCAGCAATGCAAAATTAATTAATGATTTCAGGTAGATCAAGAGGTTGAATTTTAGCAGCACTTAATCATTAACTGATTTAAGGATTTACAAGATAATTTAGCAAAATCATTAAACAGTGACTTAATTATGGATTTGAAAATGACAAGATTAACACTAACTTACTATAAGGTATCCCAAATCAATACATATGCATATGAACACAAACATACAAACACACACCACTGAAGGCGTTGGACACACACCCACACCCATGTTTTTCACTTCTAGGACCAAAGATCCCTTCGCAGCAGGTGACTCCAGTGAGCCAAAGGGTGCCCCTTTTTGGGAGCCTCACACATGCACAGACAAATGGACAGAAAATATTTGGATCCAGTAAAGTGTAAAATCACCCATACTCAAAAGAGCTAATGAGTATATTAGAGGTACGTGGTTATAGAGATGGTGAAAGAGAGGCTAGCCTACAGTTAACATTTCCCTCTTCCTGAGTTTGGAGTAAATACACACAATGCACTGGCATTTCTCATTGGGCAATAGCTGAGACTTGAGAAGGTTCATTCACCCTGGACTTTTAATCCTCGAGGTCTCTGCCTGAGCAGTATCCTAATTTAGGGGAGATGCTGGTCACAGCCTGCTGCGATCCAGGAGAGCTCAAACGGTCTCACTAGAATTGCTACTTATAGGGTCCCAGGTTAATTGACTTTTGTCAGATACTTTTCCACTCTGGCCCAATTCAGACAACGGAATATTCTGGTACTTTCCACCAGTTGCACCAGCCCAGACCCTGCTAGACCTTGAAGTTCTGGTATCACCCCCACTTTGGGCCATGATCCATACATTGTCAGGAGTGATTGATTATTGCTATTGTTCCCAAACGATGGGAGTCAGGTACACTACGGGACTACCATAATGTTCTGGCCCGTTACTATCTACTCTTTTCTGTGTTTTTATGTTGGATTTTTAGGTGTCTCAGGTAATGTTCTCCACTGTAATGTTATGTGGCTCAGGGAGGGGAGAAATGGTACCAAGTGGCCTAAAGAGCGGGGGGTGGGTTGCACCACCACACATGTCTTTATCATACATTCAAATCCGCATGGGAAGGACCATACTAACACCAGATTTTAACCTGCTGAATCTTCATTACTTCATAAAACTCCCAAGGCTGGCACAGCTGGGCAGACGAATTACCCTTTTGTTCCACAGCAACAAAACCAAACCATCCCCTCCCCCCTGTGTGAAGCAAGCCGAATTTGTTGGAAGGTGAGTCAAATGGGTTTCAGTGCACACCTGTTGGTGGACTGCAGTGATTTACCACAGCTGAGGTTACTTGGGGAAGCTCTGTCCTGCCTGCTACTTGGTGGCCATTTGCAGCAGAACCATCAACAACTTGAGTGGATTTTGGCATAGGTCCTTTTTCTCTCACTGGGGAAAGAGCAGGTTCGAGGCTAGGAAGGATTTTGGTGGGTCTGTGAAAAAGAAAGATTTGCAAAACTTTTGAAGGCATCCAGGTGAGGGTTTAGCAGGTTTCCTGAAGACAAGCTTGCTCCTGAAGAGAAGCTGTGGTGGTAAGTACAGTAGGTACCTTGTTTATTGTTTAGCAGCTTGCTAAATCTAGCTTTAAATGAAAGTGACACTGTGGAATATCCACTGTAAAGAGAGGCTTGAGTGGTTTTTTTCCTGCTTTTCTCATTCTTTGATCTGCTGTGGTCTAGTTTTTGCTGAAGTGCGTGCAGTTTTGTCTAGCCCTTTTTAAGCAAGGGAGGAGAGCGGCTGAGAAACAGGAGGTGGAGCCTTTGCTGGAACCTCTGGAATATTCTTGGTCTCTCTCTCTGCTGTGTTCTGCTGGCTGCAGTTTCTTTTTTCCCTTTTTCTTTTTTTTTTAAGTTACTTTTTTTTTTAAATGCTTGTGGCTTATGCGTTCTTAAGTTTCATAATATGCAAGTCCTATTCACCTTTGGAAGAAACTGCACGAAATAGAGGTAGATGTAACGAGTTTGTGAGTGTTGCATTGGGTGACTGGGACAAATGTGTGGAAGTTTGTAGCATGCTCTTGCAAAAATAGTTGGGGTGTGAAGAGAGGTCGTTAGAGTAGTAATTAGCTCTCGGAATGGTGTTGGTTACATTTAATAGGCTGCTAGTGTGAAGTTATATACAATGTTTCAAATATGCATGTGTCTGGAAACTTGTTTTTTTTTTAAACTCAGTGGATGTGAAGTTTCAGCTACTTCTCAGTAATTAATGGAGTTAGCTAGATCTTTCCGCACATGCCTCGTATTTCCTGGTATTTTAGGAGTGTGTACTCGTGTGCGACAGGTTTATTGTCCGTTGAGGACTGTAATGATACAGCTGTGGAGATGCAATGATCCTGTGGAGGCTGTGCTCCTCTAGGTAGGTAGGTGATGCCTCTATGTATTAATACAGCTTGTTACGTGCCAGCCCAGTAATGCTTGATCAGTGGTTTATGTTTTTATTATGGAAAAAATTAGTTAATTGAGTCGTGAAGCTTCTTTGAAACAGCCTTATCTTGTGGATCTTTGGGGTTTTTTTCCCACTGGAAATTTCTCTTCAAAAATGAACAGAAGGATGTCTTGGACTTATCTAAAATCTTGCAATGCCTCTTTCCTAGAAGAAGTTCAAACTGGCACTGTATATATTTTTTTTATTCCAGTGAGACGTATTTTGTTCCCATAGAAGGGTTTGTTTGTTTGTTTGTTTTCAGTTTGGGAAAACAAAACCTCCTAGTTGCAATTTCTCTGCAACTGGTTTGCTCAGTGTGTGTGTACTCTATTGCTGCTCTGTCTTCAGTACACCTGCCCTGCCAGGTGACCAGGTGCGTCACATCTCCATGCCTCTGAAGATGTAGAACAGGCAGGTTTCATAGTCAAGGGCTGCATGATCTGTGAGATGGTTTTTTAACAGTGAGATAATCAGGTTATACTCAAGAACTTCTTATGGCAAAGCAAAAACGTTTCTTTTTTTATTTATATGGCTTATATTTAATGGTGTTCTGGCTGTGCCCTCCAGCATATCCTTTGGAAAAACTAATACACACTTGGTTTATTTGTATGGCCTATTGCTTCAACATAATGAAAAAGTTTAAAAGAAAATTCTGTTAGGAGTTAGAATGTAGATATTTGATTATACATGAAGCCTGCCAGCATTCTTGAAGGGGCAGGTTGAAACATCCTTGTCTTTTGATGTTAGGTGTTTTTTTTTTCCCTAGCACCATGTTTTCATGTAACTACATTATTTTACTCTAACTTAATCTTACGTTGTGACTGTTTACCTCTGTATTGGTGAATTTATGATGTGATAATGTCATTTCCATTTTGGAAGAACTTGTACAGGACAGATGTAGATCTAGTAAGTGTGGTGCGTTGGGTAAGTGGGGCAAAGAGGTCTGGAATTTAACAGCCAATGTAGCAGTTTCATCAATCACAACACTGCAGTTTTCTGTTCATAGTCTTTGCCATCAAAAAGCCCACTACACATACATGTATCTGACACAGAGTTGTGCAATTCAGGATGGTTTTTTAAAAAAAAGAAAACCAAAAAACCAGAAAAAATGCAGCAAGTCCAATACATGATTAAATGTTTTCTAAATTAAACTTTTGCTTACTGTCAAGATTAATTTGGAAAATCTTTCTTTGAGCAATTTATTTTCCTTGTACTATACATTTATGATCTTTAAAGAGGATTGACTTATTGTGTATTTTCTTCATGACAATCATTTACATATTTTATTTGTACACAGTTAGGGCCTCTGAGCTCAAGGTACATGTTCCATGCATTTCGTTTTCTTTAAATAGGATTTATCCAGACCAATCACCTACCAGCATTTGCAAGAGGAATTTTTACGGTGAAACTGGTTTCTCTGCCTTGATTTTGTTCCTTTTTCTGCACTTCGCAAGATATTTTATGTGGTAATATTTATTGAAAAGATATTCTGTCTTAAAAAGAGAAGAGAAACAAATGCTTTGAGACTATTGATATACACAAGCGTATACCATATTCAGCTTTATAGCTGATTTAGATTTATCTTGACTTAACTGACCTACCTGATACGTTGTTGCTGATATTGACTGCTGGTCATATTAGTTTTTCCGGTATGCCATCAAGACTGTGATTTAGGACAGGACACTAACGCAGAATTTCCAGCTGCAGGATTGGAAACGAGATTTATTTTAAATTATCTGCTTATCTCTCTGGGCTGGGATTAAGAATGTCTTTTTTGCTTCTCACTTACTTTCCCCCTTTTCCCCCCACCCAATAGTATTTATTTTTTTATCTTCTCCACTTTAATTATGTCTTTTTAAAAGCTTTATTGATTGGTAGGAGTTAACTAGAAACTCCAGAAGATGAATCATAATGAGGACAAACTTCTTAAAATTCAGGAGCTTGATACATATAGAGGCAAAAAGTTCATATTCTCTTTTGTCTGCTTAACCACATTTAGCTTCCCTGCATGAGACACAGCTATCTTCCTCTCCTCTTTCCCTGGTTTCGATGGAAATTTCTAGAAACAAACAGAAAACACTTTTACAAGGTATTTGTTTTTTTCATAGTGACAGACAAACGTACTGCAGCAAAACTTTTCCATGGCATTGTGTAGAAAATGGAAAAAATACAGGATCACTTGCCAGAAGCACTTCCCTTGGCTACCTGATTCAAAGGGCTTTTGGTGATGTGTTAAACTTTGCCTGTAACTAAGGAGCATTTTTTCGTAGGTACCTCCAATAATGGAACACTGTTAATGGAACAGTGATGCTCAACACACATATGAATTTACTCGGTTTAAAAAGTAGGGTTTAGAGCAGGCAGAAACCTCATGTGTATCTTTGCCTTTTGAAGGCAAGCAGTTTGGGGAATATATCAAACTATAATTTTTCTCTGAAGTGTCTCAGCATGTTCAGGCAGATAACAGCACTGCACAACTTCAAGAGCAGTTTGACTTTTTGACAGAAAAATCAAACTTGCTGCTGAAGCTCATTGCTTTCTTCAGATATTGCATACATGAATCATTAGCACCTTTAACAAACTGGAAGATCTCCAAGTCTATTTGGTCAATAACACTCTGCTTCAAACACAAAACTGCAGTCATTTCTTTCAAGGTCTTGGTGATGTCTCTCACAGAACTGATGAGCATGTTTACAGGCACTTCTGCTTTATAATAAGACATATGGTATGTTTTGTATTTGTGAGTTTCTTTGATACTAGCTCTCTGGCACAACATAACATTTTTTTCAATGTAATATTTTGTTTGGAAAAGTAGAGAATTTCTTAGTTTAAGTGCGGCAAGTGTGTTTTTACAAACTTCATTTAAGAAGGCAATACGCGAGCTGACATGGTACAGTATTTGTTTTTAGTCTGTTGATGGATAGTACTTCTTTTGGGGTACCTCCAGTGAAAAACCTAGGCAGCAAATGTATGTATCTAAACATAAACACCCATTATATGTACAGTATACTATAGAATACCTGTGGGAGATGTTTCAGTTTGGTGGAGGGCTTAGCCTTAGTAATAGGCTTAATCAAATCTTGAAATCCATAGGTGTGTGTCAAGGAAGCAGCCCATTACTACATTTATCATAACCCTGTGATCCAGCTCTGAAACTGCAGTCAGCAGGTAATACCTCATCTGATAGTAGAGTATTTTTCTTTTTTCCATGTATTATGGTACCTTTCATATATATTCATTTTCATCTGCTTT
>VXAK01025851.1:0-23093 GCA_013399435.1 Arenaria interpres
TCATCCAGGTCATTGATGAATAAAGAGGACCTACTCCAAGGCTTTGGCGGGGTGTATGACAGTAAGCACTGCTTTGTACCCCCAGTGTTCCCAGCGCTACTCCTCCTGCTCCCGATTAGAGCCTCTGGGTCAGAGGAGAGCTATATAACACCCCTGAGAGATGCTGAAGTCTCTTCCACACCTCCCTTGGAAAGGTTATTGGTTTTGCTCAAAGAGAACATTACCAGACACTGACTCTACCAACTCGCTGTACCTGTGCCAGGGTGGCTGTCACCGAGTGGAGTGTGCTCCTTCTATGCTACGCGTCATTAATCACAACATGTCCATAACAACATGAACCACCTTGAAAACGTGAGCGTATTTTACACACAAACCCACACACCACATACATACAGCTTATACAGAATTCACATTCTGTCGTATTCTGCCAGTTGCTAAAAAACACATTCCAAAAAATAGGTTAAGAAGATCTGAAATGAACAGTGGGTTTAAGTCACTCATGTCAAAACACTATCTTTTACCCTGGCAGGATCAAAGAGCATTCTTTATACTAAAGATTTTGCTGTCTGGATTTGATTTGCTATTCTGGCTAACAAGTCCTTATTTTCAACCACTGTTTATCTACAGATAGATGATTATGGCTACAGATTTGCATTCTGGGAATGAACACCGTGTTAGATTCAATTATGCTAAAAATCCAACTGTGTCTCCATAAAACCATCCTGAGTTGCAAAAGCAACTTTTCTGGCTTCTCTTTAATCCAACCTTTAATAAAAAAAGCATTGCTCTTCTCAGAGGAGAAACTCTTGTTTTGACTGAACGAAGCACTAGCAAAAACCCATCGTCAGCGGAAAGAGGCATTACAGATTTGAAGATCAATACAGAGATCTACAGACTTGTTTGTTCCTGTACAAAAAATTTGTTCCTTTAATTTTGTAAGATATGTCAGTTTAGTTTAACTGCCCATTAAAAATAACGTGGTCTACGTAACGTGGCAGCGCTGGCATTCCACCTTAACAGACTGATTCAAGACCGCTGGTCTTTGGACTAGAAGCCCTGCTACAGACTTTTTCAGTGAAGCTATGAGTTTCAGAAGATTTTCCTTTAAATACAATACTTTACAAGCATGCCTGCGTGCCTGATATGTTCCCATTAATCTCAGTAAACAATTATTAATGAGACTAAATGTTGCCACACCTTATGCCCTTTCTTTGACTACAGTAGGTCTAGCTTCTCTTTGTTTCTGTGTGTGATAGAAAACGTTGACATGTATTATTCTAGAAATAAAGATCACCTCTCATTTGACCAGAAATCATAGAATCATAGAATCGTCAAGGTTGGAAGGGACCTTTAAGATCATCTAGTCCAACCACCAACCTAACTCTGATAAAAACCATCACTAAACCATGTCACTAAGCGCTGTGTCAACCCGTCGTTTAAATACCTCCAGGGATGGTGCCCTGGG
Source organism: Arenaria interpres (assembly GCA_013399435.1). Lineage (NCBI taxonomy): Eukaryota > Metazoa > Chordata > Aves > Charadriiformes > Scolopacidae > Arenaria > Arenaria interpres. Next base: position 1,466 of record VXAK01025851.1, read on the forward strand.
TTTTTTTTATTATCGGGTGTTTTTAATATAGAAAAATAAACAGTCTTTTCATTATTCAATATTTCACAAAGTAAGCGGGCATAAAAGGTTGCTTTTTTTATGTTAACAAATATAACAGTGTCTTACTCACATCTGCATTAGGCCAGAGCTCTTTTATAACGTTTTCTATCCTGTTCACCACTTCCATCCGCATTCTCTCCTCTTCAGGTCTGGGAGACATATACTTATAAAAGTCAATGATTTCTTCATGAAGACTGAAAAAGAAAAAGAAAAAAAAAAAAGAACAGAAGGTCAGGAAAAACCCACAGGAGAATGAAACAGCAACTACTCTAATCAAACGTGCGTTTTGAGCTCCTAGTTACCTATCTAGTTACGGGGCAGTTTAAGAGTAGCATGCAATTAAAACAAAAATCCAGACTCGCAACACCTCGTAACGTTTCATTTCACCTGAGTTTCTTATGCCACGGCTCAATATCGTACCGCGATTGCTACAAGCGTGGAAGCAAACCTAAATCCAAGCGCCTCCAGCTCCCATTGGAGGTCACACTCCATATGTTAATGCCAGCGTAACACAGAAGTGGTTCAGTCTTTAACCGCGACCGCAGCTGTGAGCCCCGAGTACACACTTCCCAAACACTGAAACGGGATGTTTTCAGCCAGCGCTTCCCTTGGCACCAGCCAGGGAGCCTGGGGCATCGCTCTGTACTCAGCACCGAGCTTCTGAAAAAGCTGATAGTTAATTGTGCCAGGACCAGAGCTGGAAAAACGGCTTCTTTTACTGCTTAGAGAAGACGCTAAACTAAATATGCACTCTCTCCCCATAACAAGAGAGTCAGTAGTACAGACGCAGCAGTGGTGGCTCAGAAGAACTGACTGACAGACAGTTAACCCATATATTCGACAGTTTACCGTATTACATGCGCTTCTCACAGTCAGCAAGCTATGTTTAGATTGCCTATGATTAGAGCTGAAATAAAAATGTCTTCATACAGTGCCACAAATTTCTGTGCTGTTGTAATATCATAAACACATCATCATCGTCTTGACTAACAACGCATTTAAAAAAAAACAGATACAGCCCTTTAAGTCCAGCAAAATTCAGAGGAACTCTGGCACAGAGTAGATAAATTAATTTCATTTGTTTCCTGCAACCATCATTACAGTAATAGCTAGTTATTTTTTTAAAATGTATTGTTTCTAGTTACCAAGTACAACGGCATCTCTCCTTAAAGCTCTGAGGGACCATCAGAAAAGGGCAATTTATTAAAAGCAAGCCCTTAGATGAGATGTGGAATCTAATACTTCCCCACCGCACACACAGTTAAATAAATCAAACGTTAATGACTGGAAGTTGTATACAGGTGTCCACAAAACAGATTAAAATATCCGAAAGACGTATTTAACAGAGTCAGGGTAGGGACAAACTGTCTGCATTATGTTCTTCAATAGTGCACCCTTATGAACCACACAAACTCCTTTCTCTCAGAGACAGAGGAATAAAATATTTACATTACTTTTCACTGAGCATTTATGGGAATTTTCCCCACACACAGTCAGGGGAATAGTCAGAAAGGCCTAGCAACTTGTGGTGGCCGTCACCACAGGCTCTCTGTAGCCAATGAAAGAGAAAACCTCCTCTGACGGAGTTCCTCCAAAGGGAGATCCAGATACCCAATTTAGATGTTCTAAATCAACCCTTGGAGAAGCTTTTCCTCCTTTGACGCCTACAGAGGGAGCCTTACAAATGCTTAAACTAAAAATTAAAATAACACGATCCCCCCCCCAAAAGATCTTCTGCAAAAATGCAAGGTGCCATCTCCCCCCTTTACTACCACACTCGCACCAAGTCCTTTTCACACACAGCATCTCGGGTACCACAAGGAGGTTCTGAACAACACAGCTGAAATATTCATACCCAGAAATGCTGTTTTCTGCATTTATTTTGACACTGCTAGAAAATTTCTTACCTCCTCCTACAGCTGCTTCCTTGCTTTTCCTTGGAAGCTTACAACCTGGGGTTAACGTGGACATTCCAAACCATGACTGCCATCCCTCACAGGGGCACCAACTCCTCTGCCTTTGGCTTTTCAGCCATCTCCTTCACTGCCATTCAGCGTGTGGGCACTTAAACCTTCTAACAGCTATCCTCCCATCGCAAGAATGGCATTCAGGTGAGAAGTATGTGATAAAGGACAAGCTGAGCACTCCAACCACCAAGCTCACTCTCCGTCCCCACCACCAGTCCCACACACTGAGTTGCTAATTTAGCCTCCGTGTGCTTGACCATTAAGGTAGCATTCAAAAAAACAGGAGCAATAAGGAAAACAGGCAAAAACCTGATAATCAAACTCCAGAAAACATGAATTATTTTTCATCTGCAATTTGGTGAACCAGCTTACAGGAAGACCTGGGAGTCAGCCAAGGCTTCCTATCACATCTGGCAAACTCTTTGCGGGCTTCGTTGCGGGGAACTGACCAAGCGAGAGCCCTCTTTCTGCCTCCGCTCCTCCAGACCAGCTGGAACAGACCTGTTACATCCACCAGGCACAAGATTTGCCCCAGATCAATGTTTTAGTAACGTAAGACATGACGGGATAATACGGAGGGACTATCCCAGGGGAGAAATTCATGTATGGCACAGCACGAATCCATACTGTCCGTCATTAGTGGGCCCAGCTGTTCCCGGGCTTTCGCTTTATGGGAGCTAATTGTTCCCCTGTCCCATCAGGGAACTTTGAAAGAACAAGGCAATCAGAAATGAGGTCCCCAAAGTGCACAAAGGGCCAAGTCGTACAGACACTGCAGTTCTCAGGGCACTTCTCTTTATTAATTCTGCTTTATTATCTCTAATCGACGTAATTCGAGATAATCTATAATAATCGAGATAATCAATCAATCAATGCGTTCTTTAGAAGCACATAATGCTGCGTTGTCAGAACCAGGTGTATTTGTTTTTTCAGACACAAATAACACACGTCTGCATCTCTTTCAATGGGATCCTTCTTCCTCTTACTGTAAAGCTTATTCTTACTCTTCATGTAAAGCTTTACGGCAAACCAAAAAATTAAGCAGCACGCAAACACGCACAAACTTACATTACACACGCACTGAATGTTACTAAATCATGCAGGAAAAACAAAATTTGAACTTTTTCGGTGATGGAAGAAAGGCTTAAAGACTACTAGAGAACGGCCCCACCGGCACAGCAGTTGGAAATACTACAGAGATATCTCTGTTCCATCTGCTCCGAGGCTCCGTGCTGCCGGGACCGCCTGGGCTGCACAGCCCCGGGATGCAGAAGGCAGGCAGAAGCTGTAAAGGCTCAAGACTACACCTGGAACCCTATTTCCCAGCCCAATAACGGCTGCTGCCAAGAAATAAGAGAATGATTAATTAAAGCCAAGAGAAACAGAAGTAGCCACACGCAGATTTCAGAGCAGTACAACGTGACTTAGAGGCGCGACTCCAATTAATGTGGAGTTAACTCAAGCTGTATTGAAAATTAAAAATCAAGGTTACTCACTGTCTTAATCAACATCTACTATAGTCGCTGGTTTTCAAAACAATTTGTTTGGATTAATGGAATCTGTTCACAAGAGTCTCTAGTGGAATTTCGTATCTTTAGCCAAAATGAAGATCAAAGAGACCAAGAAGTTATTTTTGGCATCATAACAGTATTTTATTATTTAATGCCATTACATTCATTGGTTATTTTAGATAGAAGTCTTGAAAAGGAGACTTGTTTTTAGAAGGAAATTACACTGTAATAAACCTGATTTCAACATGGAGAGATTGTGTCATTTGGCTTTACAGTCATACTGAAGTACACCGACACCCCAGACCTACTTAGGATGCACGGAGAGTTCTCTGCGATGCGTAAGAGCGTCAGTTTACTGTATTTATGACAGCAAATAGCAGTAAACGAGCGGGTTTTCATCCCGTACTTCAGAAAATCTTAACACGTGGGAAAAAGAAAAATAAAATAGTCTCTTACACTTTCTCTGAGTATGTTTCGTAACAAAGTGCTAGCTGCATCACAGCCTGCTTTCAAGCCTGGTAAGCTGATTCCATCAGAATTTCACAGATTGAACAGAAATACAGAGAGGAGAAGCCATTAAATTTACTGGACTAGAGTGTCTGTCATGTTTACCTGACAGAGATAGCGATGCGTCATTAAAAAATAAATAATGGCTGCACAAGTTGCAATCCCAAGAAGGACTTCCCACCGTAACATCACGGAACAGCACCACGAAGAACCCAAGTCTGCCAGGCTCAAGCACGGAACACAGCACATTATATTTCCTTCTCAGTTTGATCACACCTTATTTTATTCTATAGCACAACTCGTGGGCTCTCAATGTGCAACTCAGGATTCTCAAAATACTTACAGCCAAGGTGTTGTTATTCTGGAGTATGAATCTTACTGCACCTCTGGCAATCAACTGAAAAATGATCATGTAGGAACAAAGCGTTGTTTCTGTTTTATAGGCAGAGCACACAGACAGATAGAGGGACTGTACCCTTCGGCTGCCCGAGACGTCAAGCAGCACAGCTCATCCAGAACTGGAACCGGGAGTGATACCGGGAGGCACGTGGCTTTATGAAACCTAACTGGAGATCCTGCAGGTTTCACTTCTCTGCGCTGGGACGCTGATGCAGACGAAATAAGCAGCCCCCTGTCGTGCCCACAGATTGGGGCAGCTTGGAGAAGCCAGCCCAATACAACCAGTGCCCGGCGCTCGGCAGCCATCCCAGACCCTGGACCTCCCCTGCCCGCCCCAAGCGGCACAATCCCACTCAGCAAGAGAATTCTGACTGGGTTTCCTCACTCACAGGACAGCAGTTAAGCGTTGCCTTTGCACGCCACTATGCAGTATTACACTAACCGGAGTATTAAGTTTTAATTGAAAAATTTCCTGCTTTTGTCACTCCGGAATTGTACTATACTTCCACTCTCCTCTGGCTCTTCTTCACCCTTCATTTCACAGGAGAAACTCTGCGGGCATGCATGTTCTAATTTCTCTCATCAGGGTGTTACCCAGAGCTTCTGCTCCAACTCTTAAAAATGACCGAGTTAAAAATTCTGCTCATCCATCCCAAAAAGTTTCCTCTGCCTTGGGCATACCTATTCCGTTGCACAGGAAATGACATTTGCCACATCACTGAAGGTAATTTAAAACAATGCATATTAAATACACACACAAAAAAAATCACGTAGCGTTTGTGCACTACAATTTATTCTTTGGCAGGATTTTCTGAAGGAAGCTTCATTTTCAGCATGATGAAAATCTAAATTATTGAGAACCTCTGCCCACAGTGAGCAGAAGTAAGCAACGAACACGCAGGTGACTTCGGCCTTCCCAAACTCTATGCTTTAAGATGAACCCTTTCTGATTTAAGAGTTTATTGATTTTTATACTCACACTTGGATAGGGTATTTGCAATGTACCCCTGCAGCACCAAATAAGCCTTTTGTATCTGAATTTTCTTCGGATGAATAATTCCTATAGGACAGTGTTGTCGCCCCTACCATCTTATGTCTAGAGAAAAAAAAAAACAAAATCAAAGGCAAAAAAGAGAAATATCATAGAATTTCAGGTTTATAGGTGTCTTTGGGGAAGAATGTGGAGGAGGAACCTGAGGTATTTTAGCTTCTTGAAAGCATCAGTACTTAGAGAGTCCCAACTGCATCCATCCCCCCACTCCTGTGAGAAAAGCTAACACTGCATAGGAGAAGAGGGAAGAACTTCAGTTTGAAGCTTCCCGAGGTGCTTTACTAAGGAAAAGACTGTACTGTTCTTGCAACTGTAAAAAAAAAGAATTATGGCAGGAAATTCTGAGCCTTTGGAAGTTTTGTGAACTAAGCAACGCTTTTCCCTCTCCCGTGTGCGACCTACTTGGTCCTGCAGAAGTTTTGAACGAAATTGTAACTCAGGTAAAGGAAAGGCAGAGAGCCCCAATCCTCCCTCTCCACCCTCACTACTTTATTTATTTCTGGTTTAGTATTTATTTTAAAAGCAACATTGACACTCTACAAGATGGGAAATGCAACAGCTTCCCAAAATAACTTTCACTTCTAACGCTAATATTCCACGAGCTTAATAAAATGATTTCTAGATTACTATTACCATCTACATGTGTTGAATAACAAAGCAGGAACAACAGCAAACACTGTAAAGATCACAAATTATTTTCCCACCTCCAAACTCGAGCAAAACCAAACACTAGAGTAGTGAAGGGAACTGTAAATATGAAGCATCTGTTCAGGTCCTCTCTCTACCACCTGGTCCTCTGGAGCAGACAAATTCTTTTAATATTTGCTAGGTTTTAAGCTACTGAAAAACCACCTAACTGCATCTGCAGGTGATTTAATAGGCAGTTAAGTTTCATGGTGGCTGATACATCAGAGCTCATAAGAAACTAAAACTGTGCATAATAAAGCAAACAATTTTCAAAAGCCCCGGAGACTTTGACCGTCGCTTTTCATATGCTTAGTTACTGAACCCTATCAATATATTACACGGCACATAGTAACTGTATTTTGAGCCACATATGCCCTACGGGAGCTTTAAAATGAAACATCCCAAAAGATGTCCATATCAGTAACCTGACAAAACCAGGAAAGCTTAAGGAGCTGGGTTTTTGATCACACACATTTTTCTTCAGTTCAGTTCAGTTCCCCCGTCTGACAAACAGCTTTACAGACCATCCCTTCACAGTTTACCCAAAAACAGACATGCAGAAAAAACAGGTATTCTTCTGCCATATGATTACTGAACATCACTAAAAATCAGGATATCCACTGTACAAACAGTTTCCTAAGATGCAAATGGAAAACTGCAGCTTGCAGAGAGCTAGGCAAATGAGATTTACTTCCTCCCCCTTCCATTATAGCCCAGGCATTTGTTACCACCCCCCGGCTTCCCAGTGACAAGGTCTGTTATAACAGGATTACACAAACCTCCCTAATCCACCTATGGCAAAGTTAGCCCAGTCAAATCCCACCACCAGCTTCCCCCCGGCGCAGGGGGGAGCCCCAGGAGGACCCCTCATCGCTTCCACCCCGACAGCAAGGGGCGAAAAGGAGCCAGTGGGAAAAACACCTTCAAGCAGCATATCTACCTCCAGGAGACCACCTCCGGCACCCAAGCAGCATTAGAGTACAGCTCTCGGCATTTACCCAAGAACAGCTTGATCTTGCCGACTAGCATTTGTCATCTGCTGATTAGTTCACAGAACTGGCTTTTAGGACCGAGGGAGGGCAAAATTTTTACAAACAGGTAAATGATTCAGGAAGCCAGATCCTGTTTTCAGGACTAATGTCTCTCAGGATTAATCTAATCACTCCGATGCTGAGTTTGAAAACACATTTCTGAACGGAGTGACTTTGTTCACATCACTGGTCGTGCCCATTTCTTCAAATGCTGTGGAGTGAAAAAAAGATGCCCCTAAATGCACAAGACTTATGATTTCTATACTGTGCAAATATTTGAAAGCATATCTTATAGTCCCCTCTTTTTTCCTCTCAATCAACACCCATCCCCCCAAGCCCCTCAAATCAATGGAGGGGTTTTTTTATGTTCTGGATTTAACGTTAACTTACTGGCTTAACTGCATCATAAAAGGCACTAAAATAACCCTGCCTTATGGAAACAGCCAAAGTGTAGTAGAGACATATTAAAATACAGGAGAAAGAAGCAATGTGGGCAGTTCTTTTCAATTATTTGTTATCCTCATCTTTTAAGCTTTTTATTTATTTTAGAGATACTTTGCTTCAATCAGGATGAATGCTATTTTCTTTAGACTGATTCCAGTTATTTCTAATTAGAACACCCAAGTGAATTCTTTAGTCAAGCAGTAAGAGACTCTTTTTTCCTATCAAGGTAGAAGCAAGCATTTTTTATCCATTTATAAATTGCAATGTGTGTTTTGTCTTCCTAAAATACACTCAGATGCACTAGAATTTTTCGTACAGAATTTTGTCTTTTAAGAGGGGAAAAAAGGTCCTACTGAACCTTGATGGTAAGTCAGATGCTTGAAATAGTCCTACCAATAAGCAATATGAAGTGTAACTCTGTGACTGATCCACTGGCAAACCCCAAGCCATACGCATACCCAGAGTTGCTCTCTATTTTTACAGCATTTCCAGCAAAACCATCAAATACCAACTGGAAAGATCATTTTGAAAAGTACCCTTACTTCCCATTGCTTGTTCGGGTTTTTTTTTAAATCCTACTGTACATGAGAACAATCTAGCTGAATCACTACACATGTGGGAATAGCCTTCTATTTCTTCCCTGGAAAGTATCTACGTATCCTCTCTCCTTCCCATCTCTGTCAGTAAGCACGATGAGAGTCTCCTGCTTCCCTTCTCCCAGGCAATGCGTTACCGAAGACAGACATGAGTTTTGCTAACAGAGGAGTGGGGGAAAAAAAGAAATAAATTTAAGAGAAACTGCTACCTCAAGTGAGCTAAACGAAGAAGTACTAACAAAAGAACAAGATGAAGCGGGAGAGAAAGGCTTTATGTAGGAAAAACAAAGTGGGAAGAGCAGAGATGGGAAACAGCTGGTTTATTTCATAACGACAAAAAGGCTTCAACTCCCGTAATATCTAATTATCTTGAAACACACCAGTAATTCCAACATCTCCTATAAAACACTACCACCACGCTTTTCTTTAGCTCACTTGTACAAAAGTATTAGTTGGAACAGTTACATATACAGAGCAGCTATGCAGTTTGCAACTTCATAATTTAAAATACAGATATATTTTTTTTAAAAGCCTTTAAGTTTGAAGTGCAACTGGTAGCATGCACTTCGTGCATTCTGTAATTACAACTTGGGGTAAGTTTCCAAACAGCTAAAACCACAGAGAAGTTAAAGGTATCTATTTCCTGTAGTGAGGAATTAGTAATTCCTCAGCCTGCCAATTCCCATTGCTTAAAAGGTTCTCACTCAAAAAGACCAAACAACAGTTTACAAGTTGTTTTTTTTTTTTAAACAAGCACTTAACGAGAAGTAAAAGTAACTTCCAGTATCAGCAGTAGTTCAATTTATATTAGCTGAACTTTCCCAAAAACACAGTCATGTTTGGGTTTATGTTAGGATTGTAACAAAAGCTACAGCCAGCAAATGCTTGCAAGTAGGTCTGACCCCTTCTGTACCAGCACAACAGGTAGGAGATGAGAGTTAAAAAAAGGAACAAGTGTATTAGATCAGTTTTGCAAATATCACTGATGGTGTTACCATTAAACCGCAACAGAGGGATACAGCAGGTCGGCTGATACGCCTTTCCGTTGGTCTCCATAAAGGCAGGTTATCAGGACGGTTCTTTATGCATCACCAGTATATTGCTACTATTTTGTTAGTGCAGTAAACATTATCACATCAACAAACAATCTGTGACCTGCCAATAAATGAGACGGGCGCTATCTGGGCAGAGGCGAGACTCACACGCTCCCGGCAGGCTGGCTTCCGACGGGCGCTTCCCATGGATAACGTATGCTGGGGAAAACACCTCCACCTGCAGACTCTGATGGGAGGGAAAAACTCACACCACTGACCTTTGTCACCACGTAAACGGCTGCGTGTGTGGCTGGTCACTCAACACGAAGCCAGGCAAACCTCACAAAGGGCTCAAACCAGGGTTTTCTGACACAGAAAGAGCATGGAGAAACGTCCTCTACTTTCACACACACAGCGGGTTCTGCCTGGCAAATAATCTTCTTGTCTATGACTTGATAAATTATTGGACTTGAAGGATTAGTTAAATGAAAGGATGGAGAGCAATGTAATTATTAACTCCTGTCTCCTTCCATCACAGTTGATTTAAACTTTCAAATGTCCACCCCAAATTGGCCCACTCCAGTCCCTTCGAAGGAAGAGAGCCACTACCACAACCCCAGGCTTATGCTGTTCACTTCAAAGCCAATTCAAAAAGCTGTTTAAAGTCCAAGTTCCTACCTGCTGCTGCTACTGCTGACACACTTGTCCCTGCAAACCAGCCACACGCACCTGAGAGCACACTCTGCTAACTCCAGAAAGCCACCATCTGTGCAGCAAGCCTGCTTTTCAGCTGCTAAGGAGGCTCAAGAAGCAAGAATAGAATAAAACTCTAAATACCTCTAGTTCAATAACACAATAGATCAAACTTAAAATAATGTAATATAAAAATATTAACTCAAATAACTAGCCACAGCTGCAGTTTGCTAATACCTTTTCAGCTCCAGCATAAGAACATTTTCAAATTAAAGCTGAAGTGCCAGTATACCGCCTGGAAAGTCAATGCAGCTTCCTAAAGCTTCCCAACATTTTCTAACATTCACAGTTTGGAGCCACAAGTCACTTTGGCTGCATCTCCTATATTAGAAGTATTCAGAACTTCTTCTGAAAAGATTTGAAATTAGCATTTGCTATCAAAAGCACAAGGTTTTAAGTTTGCATGTTAAATTTATATTTTTCAAGCAAAATGGTCAGGGACCCCAACTTAACCTGTTCAGTGTATGTTCAGAATAAGCTTATCACCCTTTAATTATTTGTTTCTGCACTTTGGTGACACTCTGCTAAAATATTAATACAAGTTCAGATGCGTTGCTGTCATATCCAGGCACAATCCAAATCCCAGGAGCAGTTCTCCCCCTTGCTTCCAAATGCTCAAAAGCCACTGAAGCAGGTGCATTTTGGAGGAGGAGGAGGATGAACAATCCCACATACCACGGCAAGGTACAAGGAGCATTTCAGGTAACTTCTGACTTTGATGATTCGGTATCTTTACAGTACAGGTTGCACAGTGAACTATGTTCAGGCTAAACAACGAGGTATTCATTTGGGGACTCAGGATGCAGCAGTATGTTCCCATAAAGGTATATATTAGAAACTATTTGTTCTCTTTCTGGTTTGTTCTCTTGTGCTCAGATACTCCCACTTGCAAGGCAGGATCTACAGGGACCAGAAAAACCACGGGCCGGGAGCAGTAGCACTCAACCTGCACAATACTTTGGAGAGTCACCAGCCTCCTTTTGCTCTGATTCTCACTCTGAGATAGACAGCTACAAACAATAACCATCAAAAAGGGACAATGCCTAAGCAATTCACAGAAAAATGTTTCCCTGAGGTAACCTCTACTAGTCCAGTGATCGAGATGCACACTCAAGAGCTTCAACGCCAGGACCTGGAAGAAACGCTTCCTCCTCCAATGTAGGTGACTGGTCTCGTCCTTCAAAGGATCTGTAGAAGCCGGTCCTGACTAACCCTGGGGATCAAATCACGGCTTTTTTCTTCTTCTTCCCCCCGAAGCTTTAGCCAGTACATCTGTCAGACAGCTACCAATACAAGTCTAGAAAATACTGCACTGAAATACATTCCATGAGTCCAAAATCTTACAATTCAGAGACTTCAATATATGCTGAAAAACGAACTCACAGATTATTTCATGCAACTACCTCGATTGCTGGGTTCTGCCTGGACATAAGGACAAAAGAATCAGCACATAGTGAAAAAAAGGGACTTACAATGGTTTGAGTTAAAACCTCGCAATTGACCCAAGCCCAGTATCAGGTAGGTGAAAGCTGCAAGCCACCCTGGGATGGGACATCCCCGGCACGGCAGAGCTCCTCACGCCGCCTAGAAGCTGTCTCCTGACAAAAGCAGTAAATGGAGAGCAAGCAGAGCTCCAAGACCCACTCCAGACCCATCCAACTCACCGAAGCCACTCTCTAGATAATTTCAATAATAATTCGAAGATTAAGCAAATGTGTCTGTTGAATCAAAAAGGTGAGGAGAAGAGGCAGCAGTGGAGACCAGCCATCAGAGAAACGTTGGAGGGTCGCTGCGAGCTCCACGAACTGCTGAATCAATAGCAATTAGAAAGAACGTGTTCCAGCAGGCCTGAAGCAGGTAGGCTTCAAAGGAGGAAAGGCTGAAGTCAACTATTCCAGCATATAACGCTCAGTGACTTAATGCCTTCAGGCAAATACCACATTATACAAGAAAGGAGAGAGGAAGCTTGTTATCACACAGGTTTTTCTCTTCCTTGGCTCCAAGGTGCTGTTATGCCGGGAGCTGACACTGGAGATATTCAAGGTGAGGCTTGACGAGGCCCTGGGCAACCTGGTCTAGTTGGGGGTGTCGCTGCCGACTGCGGGGGGGTCGGACTAGATGGCCTTGAAGGTCCCTTCTGACCCAGATGATTCTATGATTCTATGACTTACTGCCATGGAAACACTTGCTTTTACCACCTGTACACGCACTGCCACATCTGGCCAAGTTGTAGCAAGGGTGGCTTCAGTAGATCCCTAGCTAATTCAAATTTAGATAGATTTTAGCTAAGAAAACAGTTGCAGCTGATGTACAACGTAGTTACATGACAGCAACAAAAGCAAGACAGCATTGTCCTTCCTACCTAATTGCAAAAACCATCCCATAAGAGGAAATCCAGCAGCTCGATGAGGCTGATTTCTCTTCCAGCTGATGCTGGAAGCAGAGGTACATGTAAAGAAGCTGCTTATCTCAAATAATGAACTAGCTCTTCAAGGCAAAAATCAACATGAAAATTTTCTCCCATGTGTGTCTGTATGACCACTACAAGGGAAAATCCCCAGGGACGAATGAGGGTCAGACACTGAGTCCCAAACACAACCAGGAGGCTAAGTAAATAAAAGATCCCCTAGCACGTAAGTTGAATCACCCGACTGAAAATGAGTGTGACATAAGGATACAAAAATCAAATTAAATAAACTATTGGGATCTCATTTTTTCAGCCTGGCTCAATATCGACCCAAGACTATGTGAGTTGCAATTGTGAACATTATTCAGATCAAGACAGTTCCCTCACTGCACTACGTTTAACTCAAGAGTGCAACTGACAGTTGCGGAAAGCTTTCCGACCAGGAGTGCCTCTGAATACCTGAGAGATAAAGACCTCGTGCAAGGCACAAGTCCAGAGTAAAACTTCACACAATTTTCAGAAACGATACTCGTACTTATTTTAGATTAAAGCCAAAACCTCACTGAGGGAGAAGGGGAAGGAATGTAAATGTATATAAAGGAGTATGCTTTTTGTAACCATCTCCTTGAAACGAAACAACAAAAAACAAACCAAAATCAAACCAAAAACTTTTGCTTTTTTTAAATGTAAGAAAGTATCAGCTGTTCCTAAAGTAACCGAGGAAGTGACACAGCTTTAAAATTAACACAGTGAGACAAAACCTTAAGAAGAAAGTTATGTTATCTCACTTCCTCAGCCTAGATCAATCACAACATCATGAGATCAGGCAAGGTCAACAAGCTTTGATTAAGGACTCGCTATCTTCAGGCTACACATTGACAGGGAACAGTAAGGCCAACACCTTAGTCATCAGACTACAACAAGAAACTCCGGCACGCTGTATCTTAGCGGTGTTCTTACTTTAATTACAGTATGACATTATATGAAGGGCTTATCTACACTTGATATTTGTGACAGGTTAATGCAAGTTCTTTCAGACTTTACTGGGCCCATAAGCAATGCAACTGTAAGAAAGCATGTGATGCTTTAAATGGGTGCACTTAAATCTACCTGGAAGTAAATCTACACTGAGTGAAGATGATGAGCCAATGTTCATACTCAGCTTCACACCTCTTCCTCTGTCACTCTCATTTCCCCAATTTAGAAGTTTCTATAGGACTTTAATGCTTGCATTTGCCCACTGTTATATTCCACCACAACACTATTTCCTCCATGCTCTCCAATATTTGTGATATAGTCTTTGCTATTTCCCCCCTAATAAATCATGCCAAAGAGACAGAAGAGTGGAGATGCAGACACTTTGATCCCAAGCCTCTGTTTATTTGAGCCTCTGCTGCCACCGTTTTCTCCAGTAAAAATCCTTTAAAATGCAATGCAAAAAAAAAAATAATTGCAAGATGTATGCAATACAGTATGGTGATGGAGAATTCCACACCGAGAAGCCTTCTCAAGCAACTGTAGCAAGACTGTGCCTCTTTAGCTGCACATGGCTTTTGAATAATTCAGATGCAGTTCTCATGCCATGGAGGACATTACGAGACCGTCAGAGAGGCTGATCTGGAATGAGGGCTGCCAAATAATCTTAATTGTCACCACGGGAGGAAGCAAATTAACAGATGTTGCTGATGTACCAGCATAAGACATCCTCAGGCCCAGTCACACAGCCAGTTCCTCCTCACGCTGAGCTGACGGGCTGGAAATGCCCTGGAGCAGCTCCTACCTGCGACCTACCCTCAGAGACCCCCTGTACCCTCAGAGACTGCCCCGTACCCTCAGAGCTCCATGCCCCGGAGGCGGCTATGGCACACCATCAGTTCACGGTGACAATTCCGTGTCACAGCTCTAAGGGTCAGAAAGACAACCATCGGGGACAACGGGTATCAAAAGAGCTATACTGAACGCAGCAATACTAAGACATTAATCGCATGACTGTGATACAACATACGTGCGTCACCAATACAAAGTTATTGAAAAGATTTAAACAGGCTTTAGAGATCTGTAGGAGAGGTTTCTGTACAAACTCACAAATGAGTTCTGCTGCCTCGATCCACGTCTGTCTCTTGCTTTGACATCAGAAGTTCATAGTATTCCTGGAAAAAATTCCTGCTGCGTTATCTGTTGTAGGTTAAAGTTACAAAATGATTAAAGTTCAAATTGCTCCCTCTGTAAAGCCGTTTGCAGCCTAGGGAAAATATCTGAAGCTTGCACCCAGTTCACTCTCTTTTTCTTGCTTACAGGAATATTTTCTTTAGCCCCAGTTTCTAGGCAAAGGGATAGAAATCAATATTCAAACACAACCGACATCTTGAGCAGTCTTTGGCAGTTCATCCATAAAGATAATTCAAAAAGACAAACGCTCATAATTTAAGAAATCCTAGCGTGTTTGAATAACAAATTAGCATGCAAACTGCTCAGGAAGAACAGCAGTAGTATTTATTTACTCATAATATGCATTATGCAAGATTTTCACTGGTTACGTCGCTGTATCACTACCAGCACACACACCTCCCAACACAATACCTAACCTGGCTCCGGGCCACCTTCTGCTACTGCTGCCAGTTCCAACATCCAGCAAAGAGCATAGGAGCCTTTGTTTTACATCACACGTAACATAAACAAAGAACTTTGAAGCAGAAGTCACCTCTTCAGTTTTGGCACATGCATTATTTTGGAGCGCATACCCCATGTTCAGAGACATATTCTGAACAATCCAATTACAAGGTCAATAAAAAGAATTTTGAAGTATAATATTATTGCCTATTTTGGTAGCAAGGTTACGTACAGCTCCTGAAAACCACATTTTAAAGTTGTCTTGCAAATTCCCAAAATTGAAGGAGAGAAAAATGCAAAAATCTGCTTTCATGATACGGGTCCCTGTCTATTTGCTAGGACCCACATCACAACCTCAGGCTTCCTAAAACTGACCTTATACTAACAGTTTGCCAATTAAAATAATAATAATAATAAAAAAAACCCAACACAGTTTAATATAATGCTAATAAAGATTCAGGGTGAGATCATCTTTTTTCAGCTGCATACCATTACAGAAAACATGTATCAGCTCTTGGGAATCAGCAGGCATATAAGAGGGAATGACATACTCTTCCTATTACTTAATATAGACATCCCTATCTCCCAAAAACAGTCCGCCAAACTTCTGTTCCTTATATAGCCACCCCAAGGTAAATAGGTGCCCAAGTCCCAAACAGAAGGTAAGGACTGGAGAAAACAAAACAGTTCACAAGAACACGTTCACGTGCCGTTTCCTTGCAGGTGTAGGGACCGGGAGGCCTCCCAAGTCCTCCTTAAATCGCTTAAACGAAACAGGCAGAAGGGTTGGCACCGTTCCAAAACGCTGCCAGCACAAACAATACCCTTAGATAATATTTACAGTATATTTCCTAAAAGTTTCCTCAAACTGCCTTCAGTCCAACCCTCTTCATCCCTCAGTAAACTCGTTTCACTCTCCCAACCCCTCCAAAAGAAGTGATTTCTGAGGAGGGGAGGCTGCGGGGAAAGATCCGATTTCGCTCCCTAAAACCCCGATGACGGCCTTGGAGAGGCGCACAAGCTGTCACAAGGGAACTGCCAGGACTGTGCCGGGCCATGACTCAGGACGAGACGGAGAGGGACGCTGGATCTTATCAGACAGATCCAAGAGAAGGATTTACACTCCGGTCACATCCTTGCACTTCTACCTTGCAGCGTACGTACGCGGCTACAGAGAGCAGAGAGGACTCTTCCAAGAGGCTTTTTCAGGGAGCGAGCAGATTTGTGTCTATGATTTTTTCCTGAATAATTCATTTTTATGCATGATGTACACGGTGAATTCCACTGCAACCTGCGCTTTAACGTCCATATCCTCCCTGATCCAAACCACATGCAGCTACTCTGACAGAAGATGCACTGAGGAGCCAGGCAAGCACCTCCTTCTTTCACCAAAAGTCCTAGTCCGTGCAGAAAATTCCTTGTTTTACTTACGGGAAGCATTTGTATGTGTTGAGTAACCCAACAGCAAATCAAGCACCACCCATGGATTTAAGCACTTAAGAGTACATGATGAAAAACACCACCATTGATTAGGATTTTATCAGATTTCCCTAAATTAGGCATTCAGCCTGGCAAGACCTTGTGCTGCTGGTACACACACTCCGTGATCTTAAAGGTCTTTTCCAACCTAAATGATTCTAGGATTCTATACTTGCTCTGCTCACCCTACACCCGGCTCTTTCTATTCACGCTCCAGCTCACCAGGAGATCACGGAATTGTCAGAGTTGGAAGGGACCTCCAGAGATCATCCAGTCCAACTCCCTACCAAAGCACGATTGCCCAGAGCACATCACTCAGGACGGCATCCAGGTGGGTCTTGAAGATCCCCAGAGAAGGGGACTCCACACCCTCCCTGGGCAGCCTCTTCCAGGGCTCTGACACCCTCACCACAAAGAAGTTCTTCCTCAGATTTGAGTGGAACTTCCCATGTTCCAGCTTGTGCCCATTGCCCCTTGTCCTGTCACTGGGAACCACTGAAAAGAGTCTGGCTCCATCCTCCTTCAACCCACTCTTTAGATACTTGTCAGTATTAATGTCTCCCCTCAGCCTTCTCAAGGCTAAAGAGCCCCAGCTCTCTCAGCTTTTCCTCATCAGGGAGATGCTCCAATCCCTCCATCGTCTTTGTTGCCCTACACTGGACTCTCTCCAGTAGTTTCCTGCTGCTGTGGCTGACACCACGCAAGGGCCTGGGCAGGTAAGAGCTGAAGAGACAGAGGGTAAGGTATCCCAGGCAGGCCCCTGCGTTACTGCCCCTGCAAGTCCTCTGGTCGGCTCAAAGCCTGCGGAGATGAACTTGCACCTCCTGCCTTAACGTACTTAGCTTCTTTCAAAAAAGAGATTAAAAGACCTGAGAAGCTGACAAATTTCACATGGAAAAAAAAAAAATCATAATAAAACTTCAGTAGCAAAGACGTATGGCTTTAAGCTATTTTCTTCCTAAAGTAGTTATGATTTTATTTCACGGTATCCTCTGTAATCCTGGGTGACACGCTCGTAAGCCTCCTATCAAATAAGCTGAAGCCTGCTCAGTTCTGCACCAACCCATCCAGCCGCCTGCAAGTGTGTGCACCTCCACACACAGACCCCTCCTCTGGGGGTCACACAACTCTTTCCCTTTCGTGTCGCAGTTTCCATTGGTACTTTACCTGCACTCAGTATTTCACTGAATTTCACTGAATTTTTTTAGAGTTGGAAGGGACCATAGAGATCATCCAGTCCACCTCCCCCGCCGAAGCAGGATTGCCCAGAGCTAGAGCATGTTACTCAGGAGCATCCAGGCGGGTCTTGAAAATCTCCAGAGAAGGGGACTCCACGACCTCCCTGGGCAGCCTGTTCCCGGGCTCTGCCACCCTCACTGGGAAGAAGTTGTTCCTCATGTTTGAGTGGAACATCTTATGTTCCAACTTATGCCTGTTACCCCTCGTCCTCTCACTGGCAACCACTGAAAAGGGTCTGGCTCCCTCCTCCTTCAAACCACCCTTTAGATACTTGTAAGCATTTCTAAATACACAGTTTTCTCTTTAACCCAGGTTCCTCCCCAGGAATACATATTACCAATTTCCCCTCCTTAAACTCACACATTAATTGGGTTCTTGCCTTTGGCTGCAGATCCCTGTGAAAACTAACCAACTCCCTGCAGAGTCCCAAAATCCACATCTCTCCTACCTGGGAACTACGTACAAACTGGACTCCTTCCTGCAGCACAAGAATCACAGAAACCTGTGAGAAGACAAGCCAAACTTAGGTGTGAGTCTTTATTTTGGGGCTTCGTTATGCTCCAGGCTTCTGACTGAAGCAGTTCTTCCTGTGTCACCTTTTAGCTAGTCTCTGTCTAAACTCAGAGAAAGCTGTAAAACACCCATTTCAGCATCCGAAATACTACTTCTTCCTTTTGAAGTGTTACACTACTAAGATGACTCACTGTTGCCCTTGGGACTGACACACACACACACACACACACAGAATCCCCTCCAAAACCCCAACCCAGACATCCTTCCGCATCCAAACATTTTGCTACTGAGTAGCCTGTGGAGACAAATCCAATTAAACTCTTTAAAGTTATGTTATGTGTTAAGTCAACGGTAACATCATACACCTGCTGTGAAACTTTTCATTCATTTTCTGCTCTGTCTTGTTGTTTTTAGCACCACTGTCTGTCGACGAAGTCCCCAGAGGACGCAAGATACGCACGCTGGATCTGACTGGCACACGGCAACTCGCAGGCAGCACCAGACCATTGATCTACAGCAATATTTCAGAAGTCACGAAGTTAAAGAGTGCCAGAATAAAGCAGAGCACCTGTAATGCAAACATCTACATTATTAACAGAAATGCAAGTCTGAAAACTTTGAATAAGGGAAAATATTACGTGAGAATGCGACGCACAGGATAGCACCATTGACTCTGTGGGAGTAAAAACTGGCCACACGTTGGACTGTCAGTAGTTCAGCACTGGTGAATGTTAGCAAATATCCTGCATACTTTATAAGAAATCTATCTTGAAATCAAACCCAATGCTACTGTGGGTTATTTTTTAATTATTTGGTTATCTCTTCACAGGTATAAGCAGCATTAACTAAGAAACTATGTTTCTCAATAAAGATCTTCTAGTCCTTCATTTTCAAGTTCTGACTGAACAGATGCTTAGCTTTTAACCAAAATCTCTACTATTTCAACATGTTTAACTTATCTAAAGAGTGATTCTGATTTAGACAGCTAGTTACATGCTGTTATGGGTTTACATAAACTGTCCAACTAGCTAAAAATTATTGGACTATTTTTCCAGACATCTGATCAATGTAATTGCGTATTCAGAGCTGGTTGTGCACAGCCTTACACACGAGTGACATCCTTGCACTGGAAATACGAATGCCACGTGTCAGCTTTCAACTGTGTTTGCCAGCAAGTCAGGCCTAATCTTTCTGAAAACGGGACTGTCCCACAACACTGCCATGTTCAAAGGACTCAAAATGCAAAGCGATTTACCTGAACAAAATGACAGGATGGCACAAGGGGAAAGCATCAAGCTTTTAGTATATTTTCACCATTTGCATTAAAACAATTAGAGAAGAAAAAGGTACCTGTTAACGCACAAGCGATGCTGTAATAGAACACCAGGTATCTTTTTTTCCCCAACAACTGTCAGAACTAGTCAAAATAAATTTGGGAATTCACATTGGAAATAACCAATTTCAAATATTTACTTTACCAACGCCCTCACCTGCTAGGCTACAAACCTTTCTATCTGTCACTACTGTCAGGTGTCTCAAGACCCGAGACAGATGCCGTACAAGAGGACCGTTCCTAGGAGCGATGGCAGCACCTCAGGGCAGTGACACCGGAGGCTTGACGCGGCCCTGCCCGCAGCCTTCACAAGACCTAAGCATTTTCTGTGCCTTCCTCGGAGGCTTCAGCTCCTTTCAGAAACTGTTTTCACAATTTTTCATTGAAGAGTTGTTAGCCAGCTGCCTCTAAATACCTTTGGAATAAATAGCTTTTTAGAAGCAAACACCACTCATTTCTGTAATCTATTAAATGCAGTGTAGGGGTGTATCTTAGAGACACTCTACCTTACCTTGCTTTGAACAAAGGAAACAGCTAAAACAGAATCTCAGCATCGTGGAAATATATGCCACAAACTAGACAGCTGAGCCAAACATAGATCAACATAGTTGAGTACCTTTTGATTATATTTAAAAAAAAAAAGAGTCCACAATGTGCTTCCACTTGGGAGTTTGAAGCTGATTCAACCAAAATTCTATTCTAGCAACACCTAGACATCACCTTGAATCCTTTGGCACAGTTGCTGTTGTTATTATTACTAATCTCTTGCTGAAGCTCACTCGTTCCTCCCCTCCACCCCATACTTCAATACACAGAAAACGTTTACGGATTTACGAGACAGAGAGAGAGAAAGGCACTTCTAAAAATGTCCCTCAACTTTCAAGTAAATAAGTGACAAGCTAGAAGATAAACAGAGTCCAAAAACTAACTTACAAAAACTCAGTACTAAGTATGCTTTGCACGCATTACTTTTAAGTCTTGTAAAGAAAAGTTATAGAAGGCTCTGATATATAGTAACTAGAGAACTTAAAATAGCACACTTCTGTAGTGTCATTTCATGAATCGTTATAACCCTAGCAGTAAAGGCAACGTAGGAGCTGGCAAGAAAATAGGGAGCCAGAGGTGGTAAGAGTTTCTCTTCCAAAGTGACCAGCAAATCTGAATAGTCATTTTGACGACTCTTACACAGCGGCACTTTCAGAAGGCGAAGATGTCAACGCTTTCTGGGGGGAGGGGGCTGAAGGACCCTTGGGTGCAAGTTGGTCACGCGAAAACTTGACACACCCAAATCATTACAGATTTCTAAAATGAGCTCTTCCTGGCCTTCGACTGTCACCAAACACCTCCGCCATCCGAACCCTGGAACGAAGCCAGACTTGTCTGTAAAGGAGCAGGATTGGGAAGGGTACTACACCTGCACGCACCGCACCAGAAATCCATATTTAACAAGCCAAACACACGCCAATGTGCTCTTGCCACAGGGAGGAGAGGTATGCGATGGGTCAAGGCAAAGGTTATATTTTGAGAAGCGTGAACTTTAAAAAAAAAACAAAACAAAACAAAACACAGAAGTTCCCAAATGGCTTTTATCCAGGGCATCACTCATATCAAAAGCCACCCCTGTGTTTAAAAAAAAAGGAGGAGGAAGGGCTCAAAACAGTTTTCAGGTAAACAAGAGATGATACATGTTTGCCTGCCCTCGATCTCTGTGGGTTCATGCAACGCCAACTGACGAGACCTAAGCCAACGCAAAAACACTCAGGAAAAAACACTCAGATCAGCACACGCGTTCCGCAGCCAGAGCTTCGTGAAAACCATTAATAATAACCCCCTCCTGAAATCCACAGCCCTCTGTAGGCGCACACAAGTTTATTTCTGGGAGCGGGTGCCAGCACGGGCGCACACCTTCTCTGCCAGGTCTCAGAAAACACACTCCCCGTGTAACCACCTCACTCAGGCGCTTTCTTTTAACAGCGGTGGGGCTATTAATCTTTTTCTTTTTTTTTT
>VXAK01025854.1:643-16269 GCA_013399435.1 Arenaria interpres
CTTATTTCTTCCATTGCAGACCCACGTTTGGAGGGGTAATGTGATTTCCTTCACAGATTTTATGACAAAAGCAAGGGGTGGTGTTTAAATACTTGCTGCTTCTCCTGGATATGTTGCATCCTAGGATTATTCTCTCCATACAACACTGCGTTCAACTGCATATTCAAAATCAGTAATTTTAATATTTCATGTAATTATTCATATTTGGTTTTATGTCATCTAAGATGTAGATCTGATGAAGATAGGCTGTCAGTCAGAAAATGTCTCAAATGGATTTCATGAATTACTGAAATAAGTTAGATAAACCAGATTCAACAGAGATATCAGAGACAATTTTATCTTTACTAGAGATGAATTGCCTAAAATGCTAACCAAAATTTTGAATAATATTTCAGAATTTAAACAAATTTGAATATCATATTTACGTACTTCCGTGTGTGGAAGTTTGTTTCAGTTTCAGTTTGCAATAGAAGGCATTACTCAAATACCACAAGGGATTGTTTTCTATAGATCTGATAGAACTTTGAATACTGACATCATTAATAGTAGGCTTCCGTGAGGTCCAGTTAAATTACGCTCAAGTATTGCTGAACTTCTGGGTGCTTAATGAAGTCTAAATGAAATTCGAAGGTTTTAAGTCTCTTGTCAGCTTCATGTAAATTAGAAGCTGCTCCATTAACTGCTATGTAAACTGATGAAAATGAGAAAAGTGTACATATCCTGTTAGCAGCTTTGCAATTGTAGCCTAAACCAGCTTTAAATGGAATATACCATCTTGGCTTTCCTTCAAGAATTTGATAAAAGTTTTCAAGGGTTTTAATATCTTTTTGCTATGCCTAATTTTATTTTCCCTTCTTGTGAACCTTACACTGTATGGGTTAACTTAGCATCTTTATAAATGCTGCCAAATTCTCTAAAAGTTGGAAGAGAAGTGAACTCCCATAAATTCACTGCAAAATTCCTTATTTATTTTTCATTAGCATATTGGGCATTATGAGTTTCTGGGAGAACAGTTATTGGGATGTTGAGTTTTGTGTTTCTTTCCTACCCACAGCTTGCTTTGTCTTTAATAGAGAAGGATTCATGTTCAGCATTTAACAGCAAAGAATACCCAATCACCAGTAGTGCTATGTTCCCAGACTTTCTTCTTTACCATCCATCTAAATACATGGACAGATTTTCACATGTACGTGTACTATATTTATACACACATATATTTATGATGTAACTTAAATGTACAAAAAACTCTTTCAAATGGGATCATCTATATTGCCAAAACGAAACATGTTTTCACTGTAAGTCTTCAGCTTGCTCTTCTCCTGGCTTATAAGTAGCCTAAACATTTTTCATGAAGCTGTCTTCCATCCTGATTGGCTATTTTTGTTCAGGAAAAATAACTTAATAAAGAAGGCCTGGCAGTGATGAGTGCAGTCTCAAAGTCTCTGTGCGCAAGCTTTATTAGTTTGTTAATGACTGACAGTATTGCTTTGTATGAAGTAGAGAAGAAACTTCTGAATTTAATGAAATATTTCCATCGTTTGTTGGATTTATAACAGGAACAATGCATGTGTAGTTGCTTAGTCTTCTTCAGACTCAGTTTCTGTATTTGAACAGCTGAAATAGCTGAAATCTTATGAAGAGCAATGATACCATTCCCCTTTCATATCAGTGTCTTGGAGGACACTTGTTTATATTAACAAAATGAAAAGCAAGGGATGGGTTAACTTCAGCATATTTTATTGAATGACTGTGGCAAAATGTGCCCTTCTTTAAACATGTTGTTAGCATTATTTCTCAATTCTAGTTTTTAAAACAATTTATTCTTTGGTTTTCAGTAGAAAGTAAGGTCTTTTTTTTTTAACCCAGTTCTTTATTTCAAAAGAAATTACTTTCTGGATTCGTAGAACATCATAATGTGTGATATAAAATCCTTTTTAAAAAATCCTTTCTTCTTTCAGAGCAGGCAATCCACTGGATTATCATAACTCTATGTTGATTATTTAGATTTATTGTGGCAGTGCATTTTCTGTGTAATAATATGTCAGGTAATGCTTACTGAAAATGGAATTCCAGTCTGTTTTCATCTGTATGGGAGGGTTATTATTCCAAATAATGTAGATCTCTCAATGACATTAATGAAAAATATTAAATTGTAGTTTTACTTTAATCATGTATTCTTATGCTGTGTCAACCTGTCCTCTTTACCTTGCTTTTTCATTTCGTTCAAAAGTATTTGGGAGGGGGTAATCATTAAGGTTCTTTCTCCATTTGTAAGTCTTCATTTGATAAATGGGGCTGTCTGGTTTGGACAAAGTAGGCAGGAACTTCACTGCAAATGGAAGTAAAAAATCTCAAAAAAAGGTCTCAATACTGAGCGTGCTCAGGAACTTACTGAGAAATGAGCTGTTCAGGCTTCTTCTAGATGATGAACAGTTAAATGAACTCTGGGCAGTGGGGCAGATGGGGATGGAGGTGGTTTGTGGGAGGTGACTCTCCCTCAGGTCTGTTATTCTGGGTAATACAGAAGCTTTGCAAAAGTGACAAATGTGGGACGGTGGCAGTTGACTGCTGGTGGCAAATGTGCTTTCAAGATATCACCCACCTACAGGCCGCATGAGATTGTGACGTGTGGGTGGCACCGCAGTATGGTGCTGCCCTTATAGGAGGTGGAGCCGAGTAGGAGTGGGCCCAAAGCAGTGAGCTGCATGCTCTGTACAAGACCCACATATTTACCCTTCCAGAAGTGTTTTTTGTCATGCAGTACAAACTGTAAAAAAATACAATACCACCCACTAATAGACAAGACCGTTAATGTCTTCAAACCAATAAGCTCTTATGGCAATATTCTGATAAATTATTTTAAAACTTACTCCCCAAAAGAGAAAAATAACATTTCAAATTTTGTGCATGAGTTGACTGCATATGAAGTCTTCTGCTCAATCTAGCTCCCTTGGCCATCAGTACAACTATCCATTGTTCAAGGTAGAACATCATGCCAGTCTGTAAATGTGCGGGTACATATAGACATACCCAGAAGATGACTGTCAGGACCAGGATGTCTGTGGCCCCTGCCCAGGTCCAGCTCTGAGATGGCAGGGAAAGCCATGGGGCCACAAAGAAAAGCAACATATGCCTCATCAGGGGCCTCTGTCCTGGGCTGGGAGTGGACACTTCTGTCTCTGCTGCACCCTCTGGGTCTTCCAGTTTGACCTCAGTGCTGTGGCCATGGCCAGTGGCCCCAGTGTTGCAGTGGGGCTCCATCCCTGACCCTGCCATGGCTCTGCTTGCTGTCTCTGGGTGATGGTAGGACAGGGCTACTGGTGGAGGTACCTGCCTTGCTGTGCCATAAGCTCAAGCCTTCCTCAGCCCTTAGCCAAGCACCATCTCAGAGCACTGGCAGTCAAACTCCTGGGATGGGAAAAGGTTGCAGGGCTTGTTGGTGCAGTCAGGCATCTTGCAACGATTAAATGCAGTAAACTGAAATGAACTTTTTAATAACTCCTATTCACTGTCTGCCAGTGTCCCATTCTTCCAGGGCTGACGTTTCCTTTACAAAAGAGCTTGTCAGTGCCAGCTGTTGTAGGGTGTTGTTTTGACCTTTATTAGTTGTAAATTATATTCATTTTATAAAATACAGCTTGAATGTCCATAATTCCAATCAATAACCTTTTTATATCTTCTTACATGCATACGTTATTTAAACATGTATGATATTAAGAGCCTAGTAATTTTTTTTAATTAAAAAAGTAGACATGGTAATTGTGTATTCAATGATGCTAGCTGATCATTCTCCCAGTGCATTGGCATTTTTATTATTCGTCATTCTATTCTTTCACTGCTTATCTAGTTCTTAAAAAAAAGTTATGAACCCATTGTAGTCAGCTACTTTGCTTTTCCCTACGCAATTGAGACCAAAGTAGTATGCTTCAGATGAAGAGAAAACTAGCAACATCATTTACAATATTAGTTTAGATAAAGGTAAGTGGAAGAGAGACAAAACATTAATTTATTAAAACCTACCATGTATTTCCCTTATAAGCCAGTTCATGTCTTTGGAAGTCAACGTGATAACCTTTTCATGTTATCAATACGATCAAACGCCTAAGTCATGTTTGAATGGTATTTGTGAGAGCTGCTGTCCATGTCCTTGGAGCGATCTGTAACAGCAGCTCTGTAGTTTCTGGGGAATGAACGTGCAGTGACTACCACTAGGATTGTTTACTGCAATTACAATTACTTGCTGCCTTAGCAGCCTGTGCTTGCTGAGAGGAGAGAATGCATCTGGTGGAACACATTAATCACATAAACATTAACACTGTCGATACAAAGCACGAAACAGAAACAGACTCAAAATATTGATTATTTTCCCCCCTCTCTTTCCTTTGCTTCTTTCTTGTATTTGTACAGGTGATTGTCGCTCCTCATTCCACCACTGAAGTGCCCGTGCAATTCTGTCCAACTACCCTTGGAAGAGGCAATCACAAAGCATCAATAACCTTCAAATGTTCACAGGTATGATACTATGTTTGCTGCCCACAACACTTGGAATTCAGATTAGATAACATTTTTAATAGTCATGTAAGTAAGGGTTTCAGTCTGTAGGTCAAGTTGAAATTTAATGGCTGGCTGGCTGGATAACGAAAGAGCAAATGCGAAGATGTTCAAGAGTTGCGATTTTTTTTTTAACCTTAGTTTTACACATAAATTATTCTATTTACGGTATTAAAATGTGGCATAATAGCCTACAAGCTAGAATAAGTAATGAATAGTTTTAGCCTTCTTGTAATTCTGCTCTTTTTAACACCAGAAGACCAGTCCCACTTAGCATTTTCACCACTGAAATTAAATTTCTTGATGGTTTTCCCAACCCCAAACAAAATTTAATTGTTTTATTTTTTTATCTGATCTGAATTTTGGAAGGTTACACACACTTGAAAATTCACTTGAAAAAGTGAATTCTTCCTTTTGGTTTGTTTGAAAATGGTTTTTACTTTGAACATCTTAGAATTGTTGACATTTTTTTCTCTGTGAATTTTCCAAATTTTAAATGGGAAGCAAGTAAATAAAGAAACATGAGTTGTCAACATGACATACTAGCTGATTAAAAATTACAACTGGAAACAAAAAGAAAAACTGATAATATGATCTAAGTGATAATATTTCATCACAAGAGCTGTGGTTGAATGAAGCATTTGCTTTCTGTGCAATTTCCTCTCTGTATTCTTTTTGGACTTTCAAATATCCTAATAGACTGCTGAGCCATGAAATTCTCCAGTTAAGTCCTACCAGGAGTTTTCAGTAGCGTTTTAAGTAATACTGCAAATGCAAATACTCTTTTATATGAAGAAAACATATAGTGAAGGAAGTGATGTGGCAATTTTTTTCCTGATAAAGCGCATTGAATAGACAGGTTATTTGTAGTTGTTGTTAGTACGGTATTTATTTTCAGGATCTTTCTTCTTAAATATTTATTAAGGATAAAACCAAGGAGACAGCAATTCTCATATGAAAAGTATATACATAAGGCCAGATCAAGAGGACTGAATGTCCTTGTCTTCTCTGGATTCTAATGGTACACAGGAATTTATTTGTACTTTAAAAAAGAAAATAAATTAATTCTTCACCAAATACAGAAGCAATAAAACAGAATAACAATTCATGTAAACTTTTCAGGAACAAATTGAGCCCTGCCAGCTGAATCTTGTCATCCAGTGCATCTCCTTTCAAATAATGGCAAATGTCCAGGTTTTTATCTGCAGCGAACGTTAGTCAGTATCCCATCCTTCTAGCTGCTTTGTCCAGACACCTTCAACTATTTCAATATATTGGTATAACCTTTGTAATTTCTCAATGCTCTTTTTATGCCTGAATCTTTTGAATTTTGTATACTTTCATTCATTTTTGCTGCTGCAGCCCTTACTAAATTAATCCTAGGCTATTTTAGTTTGCTGATTGTTATAGCTGGAAGTGTACATTTGCACACGTAAAACTGCCCATTTTAATGAAGACTTGAAGAATATTTCTCATCAGTGATGGATGCCTCAAACAACTTTTAATGTACACCGCTCCCAACATTGATTTCCCTGCCTTGATTTCTCTGATTAAATATATCTGAATGGACACTTAAAGCATCTGACAGCTGAATAACTGACTAATCTAAATTCAGTTAATGGCAGTACTTACAGGATACGCCTTAGCTATTTCTGATTGTGCTTCTTTGCTGAGCAGAGAGAAACTGCTTTGTGCTATTACCTGCTTCGTTTGTTTCTGGTTTGAAACTGTATGAAGAGCTCTTCACAAAGTGAATCTGAGTTTAGTTCCAATCATTGTGAAAGTCTGAAACTAAGTTTGTTGAGACAGCACAACTGAAAGGTCAGCCTGAACATAAACCACACCCATAGTTCTAACATGTCCATATTATCCTATTCTTTTACCACGTTGCTAGCATCCAGGTGTAATGTGAAGCATCTAACAGTAATAAGTAATATTAGAGAGAAACTGAGCCAAATATTAGATCCTATCTTCTATTACTTGCCTTAGGATTCTGTTTTTTTCTAATCTTTTTTCCTATTGATTGCTTGCACTGAGCATACACGATCTTGAGCTCCATCACAAGGTGGGTGTCACGGAAGTGTAAGACCAACTGAAGATGTTCCAAAAAGCAGTTTTAATGGTGTCACAAAAAGGTAGAATGGTAAAATTTAACAGGGATCTTATACTACAAACACTTCAGCAGACATAACTTTTACTGGTTCAGGATGTCAGTTGGGAACTAATACTACATGGTATGTACCAAATCTAAGTGTAGAATAATGACTCGAAATGCACAAACCACTCACCTAAAAGGTGAAGACACTCGATCACCAGGGAAGTTACTTTGGGCAATGTCTCGACCCAAAGGGAGGGCTTCCGATCACAGACCTACTGCTCTGAGAACCACTCCAAGGGGGTCTCTGGTGGGACCCCCATTTTATAGCCTGGTTGGATCTGAACTGTGGTCATCTACTGGTCATGGTCATGTAGCTTTCGTTGGTCAAGGGGTCTTCTAGGTAGGCTCATTGGCTGAGGTGGTCTCTAGGGCTTGATTATCTGGGGTATGTGGCTGGGGTTTGTTTGCACAGGTGACCAGCAGCTTATGAGCTTCCTGCCAAATGAACCACCATGCCTCTGTACCCCGCCGTTAGACCCAAGGCAGTAGGAGGGGGGGATGCTCCTGCCACAGTGGGTCAGTGAGGAACAGTAACTGCAGGTGAGACAAGACAAGCTTGTCCTATAATCTGTATAATTTTTTGGTTGTCTTGTTTTATCTTCCAGACTGACTGCTAATTTTGTTTGGCTTCTCCTTTAGCTACTCAATTTGACAAAGTTTCAGTACGTTGTTTTAAAGCGCAACACTTGAAGCAATGGGGTTCAAAGTGGCTCTGCTTGTTAAGCACAAAAAAATCAGTGAAAGCTACAGTCTTTACGGTTTGTAGACCATGACCCTGAGCCCTCAAGCAACAAAGCTCAAACTTGACCTTTACAGCTCACCTACACAAAATAGGAACATGTGCACCCTTTCCATCCCTGCACTGTACCTCAATGTAAAGTTACTTGCTATGAACGAGGTTGTTCACATGAATTTACAGTCGGCCTGGAAAGCATTGTTAGACTAATATTTCCTCATAACTTATGTACTAAGAGTTTTGTAAAAGAATGTCTTTTGTCACTGTGTTTGTAAGCAAGCACAAAGTATGAATAACAAGCCAGCACAGACCACTAATAGCTTGACACATCCAGCTTTCTGAAAACGTGGTCTTCTGGTATCCTCATGCCTGTGTTCCAGTCCTTCAGAATAAGCCTGCAAAGTGTGCTTAACCTTTTGTTTACATTTAACTTCTTGAGGCTGCTGTGGTAATAAGCCTCAGATTTTAGTCTGTATTATTATTTAAAGGCAGCAACATGAGTGTACAAATTAAACATTTTCCTTGAAATAATGGTGGTATCTTTATAATTACCATTGACTTTTGCTGCTCATTCACCTTTAAATGTTCCATAAAGAGTGGTGTTATTAACTTCACTCTTTATAACCTTAAAATAGTAAATGTGGGGCAGGCAACTCTTTACTGTCATGCTGATAAAAAATGATCAAAATTAAAATGTCAATTTAATTCTATTTTCCTTTTTTCTGCTCTGTGGCGATACTCTGTATCTACTAATTCTTTTCAATATTCTCGATTCTACTGTGTATAGTGGTTAATGTTCTCTGTTAACCAGTTCGAGAAGGACAGGGAATTGCTGGAGACGGTACAGCAAAGGGCTACAAAGATGATTAGGGGCCTGGAGCATCTCCCTTACAAGGAGAGGCTGAGGGACTTGGGTCTTTTTAGTCTGGAGAGGAGAAGATTGAGGGGGGATCTGATCAAAGCTTATAAATACTTAAAGGGTGGGTGTCGGGAGGGTGGGGCCAGTCTTTTTTCAGTGGTGCCCGGGGATAGGACAAGAAGTAACAGTCACAAACTTCAACATAGAAAGTTCCATCTAAACATGAGGAGGAACTTTGTTACTTTGAAGGTGGCAGAGCACTGGAACAGGCTGCCCAGAGAGGTGGTGGGGTGTCTGTCTCTGGAGATATTTAAAATCCACCTGGACACGTTCCTGTGCAACCTGCTCTACGTGGACCTGCTCTAGCAGGCGGATAGGACTAGATGGTCTCCAGAGATCCCTTCCAACCCCATATCATTCTGTGATTCTGCGATCTTTGGAATAACATTTTTAGCTTTTTATATAATTCTACTGCTGTCCTATCAAAGAATTATTTTCCTTCTTCCTTTATCTTCTGAAGAGAACTTCTCACTTCATTTGCTTTCAGGTTCTAATATATGTGCTTTGAATTTGCCCTCTTGCAACCACCTACATCTTTCCATTCACTACACTGGAAGCTCTGAGTAGGTATATGGAAGTTAAATACTCTGTGCTTAGAGTAGCACAGGAGTTGAATGCAAAGAGGAGATGTGAACATTTCCCAGACTGGAACTGTTGATTTTCAGATATCAATACTTAGAGTAATATAACAGCTGGAGAGAAGAAGAAAGAAAGAGTGAAACAGCAGTTCACTTATAACAGAAAAAACACATAGAACACTAGAAGAAAGAAGTAGGCAAAATGCCTTAGAATGTATAGATCTGATTCATCAAATAATAAATAATGACTCATGTTTTGTCTACAGCTTAAAGAGTGGATATTTTACCTTTCGGGGTCTGGTCTTCCTCCTCAGCCGATGGAACCAACCAGCATAAGTGCACGTATTGGCCAGCGTTCTGCTGTCATCATATCATTCAAAAATCCAACGCTTGAAAACGTGGTGGTAGATGTCATGCTGACAGGTACAGGGTTTGGAGTTTTTTGGGGTGGGGGAGAAACTTAAGCTCCTTGGGTTGCATTAATAGTGTGACTGGGATGAGACTATGCCTCATTCCATTTCCTGGCAACAGAGGTACTGTGTATCATTCACATCTACCCTGAAAAGCTCTGTGGAGTGTGCTGTGGGAGCTGAGAAATAATGCAACTGTTCACAGTAGACCTCTGAAGTCATACAGCCTCATGTATACATGCAGCTGGTTGTTGGCTGTGGACTGCACTATAGCGTGCAGGCAATAGCAGACTCCTGGGGTGTGTTTTGGGAGCTGTATGTCTGATCTGAATAGCTCATGTTTTGGTTTTGTTCCTCGGTTATTTTCCAAAATATTTTATATTATTTTTCCAGATTCTAGATAACTAATGGAGCTAGTAAGGGCAAAACATTTGAATTTTTTTTCTGATTGACCTTCCAGATAAGTATGTTTCAACAATCTTTCCAATATTCAATTCAATATTCAATATTTTCAAGATCCAGAATTATCAAAGATTGCCAAGACACTGTCCATACTGAGATTTCACAAATGCACTAGAACTCATGTTTGAAATCCCAAATTCTCATTGATGACTGAAATTTATTCAGTGAAAGTAAATTTCATTCTGAGTCAAGCAAAGAACTTTAGAAGGTTCTCTGAATCTCTACCTAGTCCAACATAACATGTAGCATCAGAAACAGGTGCCAAAGCATTTCCTGGCATCTATGTATAACAAAAACTGAAGATAAATCTTCCAGTGGCTCCTGACAGAGACCTCATGGATGGGGAAACGTAAGAGAATAGCGAAATTAAACCTCTGCAAAGGTAAGTTTTAAGTGAGGTTTTCACACTCCTGCTATGGTCTGGGGTTTGTGGCACACAGAATAAGTGAAGAAACGTGATTTATAAAAAATATAGATTCGTTTTTATTTGTTGTATTGAACTTATGCCTTTTAATTACACCTTCTGAGGTATGAATTAGAAATACATCTTTGGCTGCATATACAGTTAATATATGGGAGATTTTGGAGGTTCTTTTACTTAAATGGTGACTGGTCAAGAGCATTTTAGTCTCATGACTGAATGCTCTGTACTTTTGTAGGCCAAGTTTTTTTGGCAGACTTTAGTGCAGTTTCCCATATTTAACTACTAAAATATTTTCATTCACGACTGTCATGAAACAGAGTTCCATTCGGAAATGATCAAACCATTTCTGAGTTTCTGTTGGTGTTTTCTTCTGGAGAACAGTGAAGGAAGCAACAGCGTGCAGTGAATCCACTATTTACTGGCTAATTAAATCATGGCCAGAATCTCAGGGACTGTGCCAGAGTTTATCTGCTAAACAGGGGACCTGGCAAAGAGGGGAATAGAGTCATGTCCAGCTTCCTAATCATCTGGCATCTAGGCACTCTAAAGTGACAAGGAGCATTGCAGACTGGGTCTGCACACAGTAACAGGGCAGTTGTTGCAGCAGTTGGCATTCAGTGCGCATACGGAAGTCTCAAAAGTGCTGCTTATAGTAAAACAGGATGAGTAAATGTTGACAACACACCACAGGAGCTGCTCTCAGTCCCTGAATGGGGCTATCATTACCTCTGTAATCCACATGGAATTCCTGAGGGTGGATGCTGCAACCCTGATCTGAGGCAGTCGGGAGATCTTGAGGTTTCTCCCTGGCACTGCGCCTTGAATGGCAATGACCTCACCAGTTGGATGTATGCTCTGGTAGACTTCCTGCAGTGCTAGACGCAGGAGCTTTATTGCATCAAGGTTAATGAACAAGAGGTTGACTGGATCTTTGCAGAGACCCTGCAGAAACAAGAGACAAACCCTTCAAGGCTGAGAAGTTTGGTATGCCCAAAGGAAGACAGAAGCATCAAGAAGACAGAGTCCTAGCAATGGGGAAGTCTTCATTTCCATCTGCAACTGTTCCTTTAAAGAGTAGGTTCAGAGAAGAGAAGAAGGGGAAAAAAGTTCCTTTGAAGGGGAATACTCTGGGCTAAGCATCTCAGGTCCTCAGATTAGAACCAGTACTATAAAACAGGAAGCAATGAGTGCTCGTGGTTGAAGTTTTCTTCCTCCATGGGGGACAAAGGCTGCCAATTTCCATCACAACATGTCATCCCAGGAAGTTTGCTGCTTTCCTGGAGCTCAAATTTGACATGCTGCAGGAAAGATTTTCAAAGCTTCTCTGACCTTGCCGTTACTGTACCTTGCTGTTCATTCCTATAGCAAATACATGGATCTATACTCCCTGTACAGCCAAGGAAACATGGAACTAGAGGAGGAGACTGAAGGAGACTAGAAGGTTCTGTGGGCATTCCTTCCTCAAATATTTGTGAATACATTTTCACAGAGATCTTACAGTAAACAGGAAAAATAGCAATTCCAGGCCAGTTGCAAGGCTGCAATGTGATCACAGTAATGAGACAGTCAGTGACAGTGTGCACAATGGAGCATGGTTGTGGATGGGTGCAGGCTGTTTAGAAAGAATAGAAAAGACAAATTTGGTCTCTTGTAAAGCTTAGGTTGCCATGACCGTGAGATGATTCTGCTTATTCAAGTCTCTGTACACTAAAGTACAGAAAGGTACTCAGAGCTGGATGAGTTTTGCAGCAAATTTATTGACAGCTCAGGATTGAATCATCTGATTACTGAGGAAGACTAAGAATTTCAGCAGAAGACCCACTTAGTGGTGCAGGTACCTTCTCATCCAAAAAAGGAAGCATACCGTGCTGTGGATCCAGTGCAACATATGTAGGCTAAAGAAACACATCTTATATGTGGCACTAAGAATTTATTAACAGACTAATCTAAGTCTTATCATAATAAAAATTACAAGATAAGTCCAACTAAAATGATATTAGCTGTCAGGGAGCAGCAAGAACATGCTGCTCCACAAAACTAGGTAAGACAGAAGCCAAAGGACATCAAGACTGGCAGACACCTTTCAAGCAAGGGCTGCAATCCCATGGTATCTAGACAAGAAAAACATAGCAGTTCTTACATTGGCAGTAACCAATACCAGCCAATAGTCTAGTCACAGGAAAGTCCACAATGAGAAAATGAGTCTGTGATCAAGCCAGGAAATAAAGTAGGCTACGCTTGGCAAGGTGTGTGGCCAGAGACAGCATAACTAGGACATAGCTTGGGCAAGGACCAACAGCAGGAGCCTGAGTTTAAATGCAACTCAAGCCAGTGGGTGGAGCCTCAGATGCTACTCATTCACAAGTTAGCTGTTTTCACAGAATTCTGATACCAGATTATACAGCTGCACTGTATCAGAGCAGTTCATGAACACAGGTAGCTACAGCCTTGTGTGTGGAGAAGAGGTTACAGAGAATTTTAGGGGAGGGTGGTTATTGGCTGGACAGATAAATTAACATACTTTACTGAATGCAGGGCCCTGACTACTAATACTTTTAGTCCAAATTATCCAATTAATACTAATTGCTGCTAACTGATGTACATAAATCTCATATTTTCCTTGTATTTCTTCACAGTAAATTATAAGAGAGAGTCTTCAACATCCTATGTTCTTCACTGAGAAGGAAATGTTGATAAAATGCCATTTTTTTTCCTTCTCAGTCTTGGATCAGCTTGGTGTTATTTTTGTGTTTCCAAATGGATCTGTTGCTGCACTTGTTTTCTTACAGGTCCCCAGGTTTAGTTCCATAGTGACCCCTTTGGTTTTTTAGATCTTTACCATGTATTGTATGATTTCTTTAGGATAATACCACAAAATTATACATCTCTAAACTGAAGCTGAAAAACAAATAAGGCAATAGTTAATACTTGTGTGCTGTTACAGCTGAAATAGCTCAAGTCCAAACAAGGTGTGACAATTCCCTGATGCTTTGCACTGTTGACTTAATATAAAGCTCCATGATCTGTTACTAGCAGTGGCAATAATGTACCCTCTGTACTACACCTAGATGAGGTGGAAGGAAGGTAACAAAAGACAAATAAAAAAGTACCATGTTCATACTTAGCATAAAAATCAAGAGGCCAAAGCCCATGAGGTGTGAAGATTAACAGGGAAAGTACAGGCTCACAAGAAAGGGTTCTAAAGTTATGCTAGTTGCATAAGGAATCTTAGGGAAAATGCATATAGGTCCATTGATGGATGGGAGGGCGGGGAATCAACCAGTTACAGACACTGCAGAAAAGGCTGAAGTGCTCAATGCTTTTTATTTTGTTTTCTTGCCTTGGTTGTTGCAAGCAAAGCTTGCTTCCAAGGCAGCATGTACTGACTCGGTTTGAAAGGGAGATGGGCAGCTCATAGCGGAGCAACAGGCTGTGGACATCTTAAGAGCACCTTGTTGCATTCAGATCCACAAGTCCAAATGAAATTCACAGAGTGATGAAAGAGTTGGCTAATTTAATTGTGAGGCTGTGGTTCTCTATGAAATGCACCCTCATCAGGAGATGTTTCTGTTCACTGGGAAAATGCTGTGTTATTTTCTTTTTTAAAATAGAAGGAAGTCTGAGGGAGTGGCAGGTTGATCAGCCTCACCTCAGACCCTGGTAAGATCATTGAACAAATCCTTTTGCAGTCTATGTAGCCCATGAATTGCACATCCTCTTGCAGTCCATTTCCAAGCACATGAAGGTCAAGAAGATAATCAGGAGCAGTCAAATGGATTTGTTAAGTGCAAATTATGATTGACTAATGTGATTGCCTTCTATATGGAAATGAGTGATTATGCAAATGAGGTAGGAGCAGTGGATGTAATATACCGTGATTTAGTAAGACTTTTGTCACTGTGTCCCATAGCATTCTTGTTTGGAAGCTAAGGAAGTGTAGGCTTGATGACCAGACTGATGAGTGAGTTGAAAACTTGGCTGAATTATTGGTCTCAAATGATAGTGATCAACATCTTGACAGTCAACTGCTGTCTGGTAATGAGTGTAGTACCTCAGGGGTCAGCACTGGGGCCCATATTATTCAAGAACTTTATTAACAACATGGATGATGACAGAGAGTGCAATGTAAATTAGGGGAAGCAGCTGACATGATAAATGGTAGAGCTTCAGTCCAGAGGTACCTTGATAAATTGTTGGTATACCTCTTTCTTGAATTGTTTTTGTTCATCAACTCATTATTCCTGGAGCAGCTGAAGACAGAGGAAATTTTTACATTGTTAGTAATGTAATTTTCCTTCTAAAACTGTAAACCTTTGTATTTTCCCCTCTCATTCTGTCTACCTGTTGTGCTTATCTCAGACACTTACAGAAGCACTGTGAATTACTCACTGTACAATGTACCCTATTTGACCAGGAAGTAACTGATTATATAGTCTCTTGAAGTGTAGGTGTGTATTATGTGTGTGGTATGAAGGTTCTCATTGCACCTCATGGAGTGCAGCACGTTTTATTCTAGTGTGAAGTGCAAGCTGGTATTCTGATTTGTACAACAAGAGCAATTAAGAGAAGTGAACCACTTCACTGCTTGAGCATAAAACTAGTGCTGGATAGCACAGCTTAGTACTCTAATACTGCTAAGTATTACCTGTAAAAAAACCTAATCTAATATGCTATCTGCAAAATAATGGAAAAAAACAATCAATCTTATGCACAATGCAATTTAATCAGAAATTATTCATAGAGCTTAAATACGGTATTAAAACCTAGTGAATTGTGATGTTCTGAGAAACATTAGCAGAACCTGCATTAACTATTTTAGTGAAAACATAGTCCTCTTTCTAACTATAAAGCATTAGCTTGTCCCAGGGAGATTTTCAGTAATAGTGCAGGGGCAACTGACTTAGTGAAAGACTGATGTTGGGTTTTATGCACATCAGTGGACCTGACATAAGGATGGGCTAATGCTTCTGTTATCTGTGGAATTATGAAAAGTTTTCTTAGAAAAAAAAATTGTACCATGATCTTTATGGAAGTAAAACCATACTTGTCATTTAAAAGCTATATTGAATTTGTTAATCAGCTAAATATTTAATGTTAATTTTCTAATTCAGTTGCTTCTGGTGACCTGTAAATAATGTTTTTTGGTTTTAATCGCAATAAGATAAATGAGGTATGCATTCAAGCTGTCTTTAGACGTAGTTGTCTATGCTGTTTTGCTCTCTTTAGGAATTTTTACTGTAATTCCTATTTCCTTTATTCCAGAGGAAGAGAAATCTAGCCTAATAAGCAAAGTCATGGATGCAGAATTTCAGTGTAGAAATATCTGGCCCTTACATATCCTGGGAAATAATTTCCATAACGGCCCATATATTTACAGAATCACAGAAT
>VXAK01025855.1:0-12592 GCA_013399435.1 Arenaria interpres
CCACATCGTTTGTCAGGCAGTACTTGTCCTCGATGAAGCCATGCTGGCAGTCTCAAATCACCTCCTTATTCTCCATGTGCCTTTGGGTAACTTCTAGGAGGATCTGTTCCATGATCTTCCAAGGCACGGAGGTGAGGCTGACAGGTCAGTAGTTCCCAGAGTCCTCCTTTCTGTCCTTTATAAAAATGGGTGCAGTGTTTGCCTTTTTCCAGTCATTGGGGACTTCTTCTGACTGCCATGAATTCCCTTTGTATAGCCTTCTGTTAGAAAATTCATTTTCAAACAAATCATTCCTTACCTGATTTTAAGAATCCCATTTAGCTGCTGAAGTTCAAAGCTTGTATACTCTCTGTTGCCAGCGAAGACAGAGCAAGCAAAAAAAAGAGTGAAGGAGAGCTGGAGGGAGAGAGGCATCTCCATGTGATTTAGAAACCCGAAACTCAATGCATAAAATAGAGAATATTAATTCCTTCATGGTTTGTTCTCATTTTCTTTAAAAAAAAACACTATAGTGAGACAAGATGTAGGTCTTTGAGAACAGAGTGGGATAAAAGCTATCATAAAAAATATATATATTATAAAAGCTATCTTAATTTCAGACAGAGTTCTCCGAAGTTATATGGGCATCTGTTTTGCTCGAGCATTGCTTCCACCAACAGAGGCATATGAAAGGATATGAAATGGAATGTAACAGCATTTGATATTTGAGAAAATTTGAATTTATTTGCTTTTTTAACTGTTTAAATGATAAATAGCGACCCTATTGCTTAAAATACAATAAACAGAATATAGAGAATAAGCAAAATTATCTGTTTCAGCATTTCCATGCTAACTGTATTATAAAAATAAACAATCATACTTCCTAGTCACAATTCGTTGTGATCTTGCTGAGGGCCAATATTGTAGTGGGCACTGAGGGAAATAGTTAATAATGAGCATTTATATATGTTTAATTTGGGATGAATGTATCAGATTTGTAACAATAAGTGCTGTAATCTGTCTAAATTCTGTAACTCTTCAAATGTCAGGCTGGAAAGCACAATGCAAGAGAGAAACTGAATGTCTTTTTGTCTTACCCACAGAGAACTGACTTGATGAAACTTGAGATGAGAAGAGTTAGACATTAGGGACTTCAATTATAGTAGGCAAAGCTTTTAAAATGTGGATTTTTTCACATTTACATTCAATACAAACCTTTATATTCCTCTTTTATACATAAAAGGATAAGTTAAGGGCAATGAGTTCAATGATTTCATCTTAATCCATGGCTTTCATTTTACCCAAAGGGATATTTAAACTTTGTTTTAAAATATGTATTAAGTCAGCGCCCACAAGCACTACTATGAATAAGTGTTTGCCAGAATATATATAAATCTCAAGAAACTGGATCTGCAATACTTCAGGCATAACATTTTGGTCTAGTTGGAAACTGCCTGGGCAAGATGGAAACGTAAATGCTTGTCACAAGTATAGTGAGCTATTATTATAGTCAATGTTTTTGTCTCTTGAACTGCGTCTGTCTGTGTACATACCGCGCTCAGACACACAGTCTTAGATATGCACGCAGAAGTGTAATATGGCACAATTTACACTTCAGATGTTTTTTCTTTATAGGTGGATTTAACTCTAGACTTTTTCCCCTTCTCTTAAGGCTTGTCACACTTAGTGGATTATTCACCAATGTTTTAGAAGGACTCCTTTAGACTGTGGATGTAATATTACTGAATCTTGTTTATTGCAGAATTTAAAGTTTTCCACTGTACCCTGGGACTTCCCATCCAGCAGGGCCTATATTCCTAGATTTCTTTACATCAGTACTAGTAAGACAATATCATTGATGAATGACCCCACTGTCACAAAAATAACTATCTTTGTATAGTAGTACAATTTTTCTGGCACTTTGTTTTTCCTGTTGCCAAAGGGAAATTTCCTATGTGCCCATAAAGCTGAGAACAGCAGAGTTATTACTAAGTCTTACATCAAATGCCTCTTGTAGTCGGATACTTTTGGTGATGTCCCTTTTTATTTTGAAAAGTCTTGATCAAATGTTGATTTTGGGGCATATATGTAACACACATCATCAGCTCTACTGAGAATTGACACAGAGAAATAATGTTTTATGAGGTTGTTTTCTAGTGCAGATCTTACAGTTGTCATATTTTATTGTTTATTCTATGGTTACTGGTTTTTTTAACTTGATAATTATATTTTTTTAAAACCTGAAGAAATAACTAAAATTTGGGATGATTAGGTTACAGGCTTTCCCTCCTTCTCCAATATTTTTTTCTATTTATTCAAGTCGTGGTCGCTGGCACACTACATTTGCATCCTGTCCAGAAGAAACCTAAAACATACTTGTTGCTCTTTTTGTTGTAATTTAGAGTATCTAAGTTATTCTGTGCTATTATCCATTTCTTCTTATCAGATATTTTGGATTTATTTTCATTTTAATAGATGTGCATGCACTAAACTAGCAGGAATGCACTCAGTGTTGAAAGCCTTTTGTTGTCTTTTGACTTTTCTGCTCTGTGTTCCACCATTTGACATGACATACAGCTTTGGGTTTTTTGTCATCCAGAAGAAAGCCCTGTTATTTCTTTGGCACTGCACTGCCACCATACAGTACCACATATATATATCTATATATACATATATATATAAAAATTACTGTGGTTAACACTGGTCATTAAAGAAAAGATTAACAAGACCATTGCACACAACAGGTTCTGTGCTTGACATTCATCATATAGACTGCTAAAAAACCTTTTCAATTTC
The DNA here is from genome assembly GCA_013399435.1 of Arenaria interpres. Lineage (NCBI taxonomy): Eukaryota > Metazoa > Chordata > Aves > Charadriiformes > Scolopacidae > Arenaria > Arenaria interpres. The sequence continues at coordinate 2,776 of VXAK01025855.1, forward strand.
ACTTATGAACTTATTAATGACAATCAATGATTTCAGTGTATATTACTGATTTACAATCCAATCCTCTTCTTACTGTTTTCCGAAGATCCAGATAATTTTTATGGTACATGTTTTCTACCATCAATCAAATTATATTTCTCTTACTAGTATAGTAATTTTTGCAGAAATACAATTGAGTCTTTTCAAGCCTGGTATGTCAAGAAAGAATTTCCAGTGAGTAGTTTAGGTTGATAATAAAGATTCCAGAATTATCATTTACAGACAAGTGTCCAGCCCACCAGTTATAAATTAGAGTTAAATAGATCCATTATAAAGGACTGACCTTGACCAAAAATGTTACTAAAGGGATTATTTCTACGGATTATCTACGTTTTTATTTATTTATTTTTCATTATTTTAAAACTTCTACCATAGGAAAATCTTGTTCTGGAACTGCTTACCCTTTCACTTTTCAGATGGGTATCAATGAAACCAGCAGCAATATTTGTTTCTAGCAGGAGGAACTTCACTTCCTGATCAAATAGTGTCTTATCTGTATGTTTTCTGTAAACATTGTTTAGATGCAAAGAGAGAAAAATAATGTTTAAATAATAGCATAAACCAAGAAAATCATACAAGCTAGAAGAGACTGCTAGTGGTTAGCTGGTCCAATCCCATGCTGAGAGCAGGATCAACTTAGATCAGACTGCTCAGGACCTTGTCCAGCTGTGTTTTGAAGCACACATCTAAAGAATTTATCTACAGCATATTCCTTCTGGTGTAATAGTTTAAAAGTTATAATTTAAAAGTTACAGACACATCCATGAGGCTTAATCTTAGCCCAGTTTATCTCCCTTTCAAAATTCCTAATTTCTTTATAGCTTGAACCTGGCAACAGACTTCAATTAACTTCACATCTTCAACAGGATTTCATGGAAATCTATTAAATTAATTTTTCAAAGTGTCATGAGACTATCCCTTCCTTATTTTCATATGTAGTAATTAATATAGCTTTCAAAGGAAGGAGCTGACTAAGAACAGAACCGTGAAGCCAGTAGAAATTAGTTTCCCATATCTATTGCTTCCAGATTAAAAGCAGATTCCCTTAGAGTGGACACAGTTTCTCTGCATCAAGCAGCCATCACGTAACAAACACTGTTGTTTATACCAGTGTTGAAACCACACCATTCATAAAAATATTTTTCCGGAACTAATCTCAGCCTCCCAGCTTGTAGTGTAGGTGCATCATCAGGCTGTCCTCTCCATCCTGCAACCTGCACAGACCTTCTTTTCCCTAACATCCAAGCAAAGAAAAAGCAGTGCAGACTAGGGTAAGGGTGTTGTTATATTCAGTATCCAGTTATGGGCAAAAGGGAGCACACCAGATATACAAAGATAACAGCTGTTTATTGGTCCTGTTAACATTTTCACGGTTGAAGAGCCATAGCTGTCTAGCACAGGAAAAACCCAGTAACAAAATGGGATGAACTGTTGCATGAAACAGCTGTTGCATCCTGAGGTCTTTGTTAGGGGAGTGAGGTGTTTGTGGTGGGCATCTCCCCCAGGCTAGGGTCCACCCGTCCCTATGTTTGTGCATTGGAACAGACAGTGCAGGGAAATGGTTCAGTCACCATCCCTGGAGGTATTTAAAAGACGTGTAGATGTAGTGCTGCGGGATATGGTTTAGTGGTAACTTGGCAGTGCTGGGTTGATGGTTGAACTTGATGATCTTAAGGGTCTCTTCCAACCAAAATATTTCCATTGTTACCCTGTCACTTTCCCCATCCTTTTCCCAAGCTGCCAGCTTCAGCCTGGCCAAGATCTCCAGCCCCCCAGCCCCAGGCACACAAAGGCAGTAACTGCTACAGGGGAATGTCGCTCTCTCCCCAGTGGGGCCACCCCCGGAGATGAAGATGGAGCAGGAGAGGCAGCAGTCCTTGGGCCTGGTGCAAGGGTTAAACCAGTGACATCCAACTCAGGCCATGGAGAGGATGAGACCCTGCACAGCCAGGTCAGAGCACAGCAGGGCTTCCCCCTCCTAAGGGCAGAAATCACTTTTACAGGGCTACAGTCTCCACTAGATGTCCTGCCTAGCAGGCCTCATTGCAAGTGAAGAGGCAGATTTCTTCTGGCTGCACATTTCATAGTGAGACAGCAACCCAGGGATTAAAGTCTTGACTGCAGAATGAGGAGACTGAAAATTAATTACTTCAACATTCATCTTTTATCAGCCTCTACTCTTCCCTTCACCTTGCTGTACTCTTTAAGAAGGAGGCACGTTGTAAGAAGTCAATAAGAAAGTCTTAAGAAGGTTTTAACATTTCTCCATTGAATACACTTTGAAGAAGGTGCCTTTAGCAGTCAGCAAGCAAGGGCTTTGTGAAAAAGGAACCCTGAAGTATATTTCTCAAGGATCTTTAGTGGTCAAGATTACCTACATTTATATCCACAAGGTTTTTGTTCATCTCAAGAGGGTTTTCTCCTGCTTTGCTCCACACAGTTTTTTACATCCATGCAGTAGAAGTTATAAAATGCTAGCTTTATTACTTTGTAGTGTTTTACCTTCCTTGGAAGGATGTGACTATGCAAAAGGTCACTGAGAAGGCACAACAGGTATTTTTCTGAGTAACATCAAGATTTCTCTGCATCTTTTCCATAGCATGAACTTCACAGTGCACTGGGAGGTATGTCAACATAAATCATAAGACTTTATGTAACACATAAAATGGCAGAAGATACCTGAAACTGGGTGTATTGGAATAACGGATGAGCGGAGCAATTAGACAGGAAGGTAAAACAGAGGAGGAGCTAAATTAATTTTTTACATCTGTCTTTACTATCAAGGGCTACAGCGAAATTGCTCTTCCAAGGGCAGTTTTCATGGGAAATTATACTATGGCCTTAACAAAATGATAGCCTCCAAGAAGGAAGTTATAGAGCAACTTTAAAAACTTAAGTGTAGTAAATCACAAAAAACAGATAATATTCATCTGAGGGTTATAAAGAAAATTAAGTGTGAAATAGAGAAGTTACTGGCAAAACTATGCAGTGTACCATTGAAAAAGGAACTAATCGACAGGCTAAAGTCACTATGATGGTTCTTGGCTTTGGAAAAACCTGGACTTTGTATATTTTTTACATCATAATGCCTGGGAAAACCCTCGAGCAGCATGAGTACTTGGGACTGAGAATATTCTTCTACTAAAGCAGTTCTTTACCATATGCTTGTGGGAAAGTAATGGAAAATCAGCAAGGATGGCTGTAAACACGTGCAAATGACTCGCACGTGGGGTGCTGAAAAACACACATATATCACACCAATTTCTGTTTAGTCTTATGTGCTCAACAAGTAGAACATCTGCACTTAGATAACGTAGGCCTGGGATGGACTCAGGGGCACCTTACTGAATGTGCCTGAGATTCCTGCCCTGCCATTGAAGATCAAAGCACAGAGGAAAACTACACCTGCCTGAATCCTTGAAATACAGGCCAGAACAGCAAGTGTGAGCTCTCGCTCTCTGTATGGGAGCACCCAGCCAAACCAGTTTCAGAGCACAATAGGTGAGATGCAGGGAGTTGTCATCTGACCCAGCTTCCTCTCCACCTCACCTTGTCTCCTCAGAGGGAACTTGGGGGAGCTGCAAAAACGGCTCAGCCCGGGGTTGTCTCAAGACTGCATCACAATAAGAACCTAAACCGAATGGAGCCTTAACAAACTCCGTTAACAAAAAAAATGCCCTGAGTCCCATCCCACCACTATTCCCGTGACTTCGAGTGCTAGACATCACAAAACTGGCAACAGAAACTTAGGAGTCATCACACCACCAGAAGTAAATATCCCAGACAGTGTAATACACTCAGGCTTAATCCTGCACCCCCACTGAATCAGGAAATATAAACCACAAGGTTTGGGGAGAAAAATGGGGAATCTTCCAACGATACAGCTGGCCTGGAGATTCGACCCTCCCTTATCCAGGACGCTGTACAGGGTAACTTCCCAGGGACTGAGTGACCTTACCTGAGAGAGAGGGGAAGTGATTAAGGAACATACCTATGGTATATGGCATGCTATTGAGATCATGATTGGTGCACTCTTTTAAGATATTAATATCTAGCATGGTTGTGGTTTGTGTTGTTACTTTTCGGGATCACTTGTAGGTTGCAATAGCGTATTCCGCAAATTGCTTTTAAATTGCAATAGTGTGTTCATCATTGTACCTATAGAACCTGCGATAGTGGAGTTTTGGACCTGTGAGTGAAGTCCAAATAAATTGTTAATTTGAACCTCTCGGTGAAGTCCTTTTTCCTGTTCGTCTCACTCTCTCTCTCCCTTACTAACAAAGACTGTCTTGCTAATAAGAACTTTCTCTTGCTCCACGGTGTCTGTGTTCCCTGCTTGCCTGCTTCTGCCTGGGTGTTGCTTCGGAGATTCCCCGATCCATGAGGTATCGAGACTAAATTTGTTCTTTGCCTTTAATCTGTGGTTTTGTGGTTGTTCATGCCTGCATCAGCTCACACAATGCTGTACACCACATACAGCTTCATTAAGTTCATAAAACTGTAAAGCTATAGAAAATATAACCGTAAAAAGAGAAAGTAATCCAATAAAAAAATAATAACTTTGAAGGCTTCTGACTATGTAACACGCAGTATTGGAACACACCAAATTGTACAAAATTACAATGTAATCTTCTATATCATATTCAAAAGCATTTATCTGTAAGTACAAGAGAGAAATAATAACGAAACAAAAAGCTTGTTTAAAATAAATCATTAGTTAAAAAAATCAAAACTACTGATCCAATGTTGAAGATGAATAGGGATGAGACATCTTTTGGAAAAACAGGTAATTTGCTGAAAAATGCATTTCCATAGTCTTTTAAATATTCAAAAGTTCAGACTGTATCACCTGTACGGTTTTAGCCATGTTTTATGTTTGGGTTTTGTTGGGGTTTTTTTTGTCTTAGTGTAGACAAACCCAGTAGAATTAGCCCTTTTTAACCTAGTAGTTTACGAGTTTTGATAATGTTCCAGGGCCTGGAAAAAGGCTTAGGTTTCCTCTTCTACCATTCACTTCCATGGATTTTAATCCCATCTTTGTACGAGGTTATCCTATGAAATCATCAATATGGTATTTTAGCGCGGATCTTCCACAGTTTGACAATGTTGTGCTTTGCCTATACTACTTCTTTTTTCATATCCCAAATATAGAGATTATAGACATATTCTGTCACATTGTTTGTCTTATGGAACATTAAAATATTTCCTAAGCATTAATGCATTAGCACAAATGATTTTAAAAGTCTTTTGAATGTATTTTACTGTGGTAGCTAAGACACCATCCTGGCAAGTTCTGCCTCAATTTCCCTCAACCAGAAAAGGGACTTGAGGACAAGAGCAGGATTCAATTTGGGATTAAGACACAGTCATATGGTTTTATAGGCCTCTTAGAGTCAGTAAAGACCAAAGACCAAGACATTAAAAGCAAGTCTCAATTGCCTAAACAATGTAACCTCATGCCCTTTGAACTTGGCTGGGGGGGGCTCCACCTGTCTTCCATCTGTCTGTGTAGAAGAGTACGGAACAACCTAGTGCCACTAGAAGCCTATGGTAAAACAAATGAACTGAGCCATAAAATCAATTTTTTTTTTCACTAGATCTCCATGTTTAAAATAGAAATTTAAACAAGAAAGCATTGCTAAAGACACTTAAATTGCACCTATTAGTCTCAAAATGAGTTCCAGTATTGATCTTTCCTTTCCAATAAACATTTTTAGCTCTGGAGTATTTTACAAAAGAAAATGCACTGTGGCTTCTCTTTAATTTTTTTTTAATTTTGTATAAATCTACTCTTCTATTTCCATATTTTAGGCTGTTTCTGTTAAGATTAGATTATAAAATATGACATCAAAATAAGTACCATACCAGAGTCCTGCATACAGTGTGCATGACTGGTCAGCTGCATTTAAAAAACACACACACCCCCCTTCCAAATAACCAGTAAAACAAAAGAGGCAAAGAAAAATACCAACAAACAAATAGAAACCCAAACAAAAGGCCCCAACAAATTCCTCACAAGCAGAAGTGGCACGACTTAAAAATGTTAAAGGCTGTTAAGAACGTGGCCAGCTCCTCCTGGTCAGATCTCCCTCCTGCCTGACCATCACAGCCCAGCCCAGTGCCCTGGGGACCTCGGCCCAGGCTGAGAGATGCATCTACCTCTTCCCTGTGAGAAGCTTCAATCTGTAGTGAAGACGTGCACATATCCCAGAGACTCACACGTGGACAGAGGCAGACAGAGAGGACGTTGACATGGCTGGTCACACAAATTGCCACAAACAAGGTACTGCTTTCAACACCACCTGCACACCTAAGCACAGCCAGCCAAGTCCCCTCCTCCTCCTGGGTTGGCAGGGACAGAATGCCACTAGTGCAGGCACAGCATTCCAGGTTCACCAGCATAAACACATTCACAGAGCCCTTAAGTGCAGCCTCTATGCCCACCCTGACCCCAAACCCTCTTACCTGCCCCACAGGTCCCCTACTCACCAGCCTGTCCATCTCAGTGCTCACTGGCAAACACTGCGTTCAAGTCTCCCTGACCATGCCAGTACCTACCCTTGGCTGTTACCCCCGCCCGACCAGGGTCAAAATTAACCTTTCTGGAAGCGGCACCTTTAGTTTGCTGCTAGTCCATTAATTAGAGTAACTGGCAGGGTTTGTTTCCTGTATTTGTCTCCATGTTTGTTTTTGTCATGTCTGTGCCTGTACATTTCATTTCTTTCCTTTTTTGCTTAGTTCCTCAACTGACAATGGTATGATAACCTCGCTGGAATAAATGTTTTCACTCTCTCACCTGCATCAACCGGTCTGGTTCTCATCACCACCTCCCTTTCCATCTGCTTAGTCAGGCTTGTGTCCCTGTATGTCCCTGTCTATGGCTTCCTCCCTTTTGTATTTTCCCTTCCCATATAGAAAAAAGTCCTTGAGCAGACAGCCTAATACCCTTTCACGTACCCTTAGAAACAACAATAACAAATAATAAACTCCAGAATGCTAAGCATGTCATTAGGTAATGTAAAACAGAGCACTTGGCCAACACAGGCGAACATATCAAATCAGGGACCATGCAGGATTGTTAGGAGGCCTGATAAATATTTAAAGTTGCACTGGTTTTGGATAGGAGAGTTAATTTTCTTCATACTACCTTGTATCATGCTGTGGTTTGGATTTGTGATTAAAACAGTGCTGATAACACAAGGGCATTTTAGCTCTTGCTGAGCGGGACTTACACAGCATCAAGGCACTTTCTGCTCCTCACATAGCCCCACCAGTGAGTAGGCTGGGGGTCAGCAAGAGGCTGGGAGGGGACACAGCTGGGACAGCTGACCCCAACTGACCAAAGGGACATTCCATACCATATGACAAAGTGCTCAGCAATGAAAGGTCAGGGAAGGAAGAAGGGAGGTGATTGTCCCCCAGCACTGGTGAGGCCACAGCTTGAGTATTGTGTCCAGTTTTGGACACCTCAATATGAGAGAGATATCAAGGTGCTGGAGTGGGTGCAGAGGAGGGCAACGAAGCTGGTGAAGGGCCTGGAGAATAAATCTTATGAAAAGTGATTGAAGGAGCTGGGACTGTTCAGTTTGAGGGGAGACCTCATCGCTCTCTACAACTACTTGAAAGGACATCATGGAGAGGTTGGTGCTGGTCTCTTCTCACGGGTAATTAGCGATAGAACAAGAGGGAATGGCTTTAAGCTGCAACAGGGTAGATTTAGACTGGACATTAGGAAAAAAGTTCTTCACAGAGAGAGTGGTCAGACACTGGAATAGGCTGCCCAGGGAGGTGGTTGAGTCACCATCCCTGGATGTGTTTAAGGGTCATTTAGATGTGGTGTTGGGGGATATGGTGTAGGGGAGAACTTTGTAGAGTAGGTTTGATGGTTGGACTCAAAGATCCCATGGGTCCTTTCCAACCTGAATGATTCTATGATTCTAAGGATGGGGCAAGAGGGGCTTATTTGGTGCTATGGTGTTTGTCTTCCCAAGTCACTGTTACGCGTGATGAAGCTTTCCTGGAAATGGCTAAACATCTCCCTGCTGATGGGAAGTAGAGAATGAATTCCTAATTTTGCTTTGTTTGCACATGCAGCTTTTGCTTTCCCTGTGAAACTGTCTTTATCTCAAGCCACAAGTTTTCTCACTTTTACCCTTCCGATTCTCCCCACTACCCCTCTGGGGAAGAGAGAGGAAGCAGCTGAGTGGGGTTTAGCTGCCAGCTGAATTAAACTTGGGCCCAAGCCTAACAGGAATATGTTAAGAACATAAAGCCATTTCAGAACATATTATTTTTATTTTTGGCAGTATCACTTACCTTAGCCAAGGAAAATTCCAGACCAAGACTTTTTTTTTTTGTGGATAAATTGCAGAATGGTCTCAAGTTGAACTGTCAAAAGAAGAGGGTTTAGGACAAATTACTATAACAAACAACAATAAATCAGTGGGAACACATTATATTAATCCAGGAGTAGCAGAGAAACTCAGATGTGAAATTGCTGAAATAATAATTTACTGCCTAAATCAGACTCAGTGACAAAGGAATGTAAGCTGACAATGTAAACTGACGTCAGTTTTTGAAAAGGCCTCTAGCAATGATTCTACGTGCAGATGAATAAACCTAACTCTACTACAAGACTAATAGATGATACAGTAAAGAATAGTATCAGTAGATGCATGAATAAATATGCCATAATGCGAAGATCAATACTGCTTTGGTGAAGGAAAGTCATGCTTCACAAATCTATTAATGTTCTTGAAGAAATAAATTATAATATTGATCAATCAATATCAAATAATTAAATTTTTAAAAAAGAGAAATTGCATCATTAAAGGGGATTAACAATAATAAGGAATGATTATTGAATGTATTCATAGTTGTTTAGGAGGAATATAGAGAGCAGAATAGATTAATAGTTACACAAGTGCGAGAAGTTACCATTCACTAATGAATGATTTGAAAATTATGTTGAAGATGCAAAGTCTGTGTCTGTTACAAAACTATTCCGTATAAAAAAATCTAAAGGTACCTATGAAGAGATGTAGAATGATCCTATGACACATGAATAACTGGGTAATGAAATGTCTGATGATATTTAGAGTTGGCATAAAGCCATTTATATGATGAAAACCCAATTCTAATTATACATACATGATGAATTGACTTTGTAACATTTAAACGTTGAGTTCTTCTATCCAATATAGATAGGTCTTTTAGGGACAAAATTCATACATAATCCAAAAAGCAAGCAGAATTTCATAAATTACTACAAAAAGAATGGGAATTAAGATTTAGCATGTCAACAACCACAGGCAACGCTACAGGCTTGGGGAAGAGTGTTTGGAAAGCTGCCCAGCAGAAAAAGACCTAGGAGTGTTGGTGGACAGCTGGCTGAACATGAGCCAGCAGTGTGCCCAGGTGGCCAAGAAGGCCAATGGCATCCTGGCCTGTATCAGGAATAGTGTGGCCAGCAGGAGTAGGGAAGTCATGGTGCCTCTGTACTCAGCACTGGTGAGGCCTCACCTTGAGTACTGTGTTCACTTTTGGGCCCCTCACTACAGGAAAGACATTGAGCTGATGGAACGTGTCCAGAGGAGAGCCACCAAGCTGGTGAGGGGTCTGGAGAACAAGTCATATGAGGAGAGGCTGAGGGAACTGGGCATGTTCAGCCTGGAGAAGAGGAGGCTGAGGGGAGACCTCATTGCCCTCTACAAGTCCCTGAAAGGAGGCTGGAGAGAGGTGGGGGTTGGCCTCTTCTCCCAAGGGAATAATGACAGGA
>VXAK01025855.1:20314-35858 GCA_013399435.1 Arenaria interpres
TCAGAGTTAGGTTGATGGTTGGACTAGATGATCTTTAAGGTCCCTTCCAACCTAGACAATTCTATGATTCTATGATTCTATGCTTTTGCTATTAGGAAGTCCCCAGCTGCATGCTGACCTGGCCGTGCAGGGGCTAAGCCTCTCCATTTCCTGATCTGGGTGTCGCTGGTTTAATGACTGCTGCCTCCTCTGCTCCAGCTTCAGCTCTGGGGGTAACAGGGGGGATGACACCCATCCCTACCCCAGTCACTCCCGGCAAACCATAGCCCTTTGTGTGCATGGGTCTGGGTGGGCTGGTGCGTGTCACATCTGAGAAAATGGGCAGATTCTAGGAAGAGATCTTTTGTTTGTTTTGGTTTTGGTGTAAATGTTAACCTTTGTGTTCTAAAGGCTTGTTACCACTAATTTGGACCAAGTGTGTTAATTTTACTAGCTGGACCAGCAACATCTGTTCAGTGTATTTTGATGAAACAACTAAAACATTAACTGGACTAACAAAAAATTCTTAGCTCCATATATATGATTTGTTCCCTTTTGCCTATAGCAAGTTTCTGAGTACAATGTGTCCAATAAAACTGAAGGCTACCAAAGAAAAAAAAGGTTAATAAGAGATGCATTTTGGCCATTGGTATCATTCTAGCTATTGTCAACATATGTTTAGAGGAAGTAAGAAATTTCAGGATAGAACTGTTAAGATTCTTCATAATAGCAAATGTTGGCATGAGACTAATGTTGGAGTGCAAATTATCCTTCATCTCTCTAGGATAATATTTATTTATGGTCAGATCGAATGTTTAATCCAACATGGATTTCATATTTATATTTTATATATAAATCAATTCTTTTTTTTTTCTTTCTGCCTGAGGATATTCTCACTTTCAGCATTTAGTCAAACAAAAAGCAATTGTAAGCAGCCAGCATCTGCAAATACATCATGGTATTGTCTACCGTAAGCAGGAGGCCCTAAGCAGTGGAGCATTACCCGTATTAGTAAGAGCTGACACAAACTACTGATTCTCACTCATTTTATAATCCCCTCTGAAAAGCTATTTATTTAACTTCCTACACCAGCAGTTCTCAATGAATCATAACAAATATATTTAGCTGCCTGTGATAAGTGTTACTGTAACCATCATGGCGACTTTGCTGCTTTCTCAGTAGCAAAGCTGGAAGTTAGTGCAAGCACATCATCGGTTATTTCTCAACTTGGTAGACAATAAAATAACTTCACGAAGACCAAGAGATCATTAAAGTAACAGGAAAATACAGGGCCTAGTCAAATTTGAATTCCATTTTACTGAACTGTTTTGAATTATGTTGAATTATGTTTGAGTTATATTTTATTTTCACATTCTTTTGTATATCAGACAATATGCATGCAAGTTTACACAATACTGTTATTTTAATAAATGATACCACTTAAACTCTTGAATTATTATTTTTTACTGAGAAAATTGTGGGATGACAGTATAGTCTTCTTTGTAACTTCAAAAATATGAGTTTTCTTAATTGTGCTGAGACAATTCCTTCCAACATAACTGACTGCATTGATTCGGAACTTAAATGTAAGTAAAATGATAGTTGCCTGCATCTACAAACCAATCAAAAAAAATAATTTTAAATTGTTACAAGCCATTTACTGAGGTACTAAATAGGAAGTTCTTTCTTTTTTCTTTTTTCTTTTTTTTTTTTATAAAATGAGTCTTTATTGGTCTTGTTCCCCAGGTCATTTGAATAGTGCTATAAAATGATCTTTAAGTGAAAATTCTATTATTAAGTTGTACAATCAGATTATTGTAAATTTTTTGCCACTAGAAGCAGTGTTATAACAAAATATTAATAAAGTGGAGAGCCAGAAATTTAAAAAGTAATGTAGGCCTGCCCTAAAATAAATATAGACTTTCTTTCATTAACATCCTACAGCCTGGATTTCTTGAAGCATCTCTTTTACAAGCTAGAGTATACATTATAGAAGATGAAAAATTAAAATCAACAGAAAAGCATATGAAAATATGCTTTAGTTCTAACTTTCAACAAAATAGATGAAGTAACTACACTGATATTACTGGATACTACTTGGAAATTGTAAACAAGAAACTGGGCAAACTCATCAGAATCTGACCAGACTTGTCGTTGTCATGTTCACATTGCATGTGTGTTCCAGTTCAGATTGAAGTTTTTCAAAGGAGACGGTCACTTATTCACTAAATTATACCAAATTTTTAACAGTGGCATTCTCAGTTCTGAGATGAAGGAGTGTGGTGCATGCTGCAACTGGAAATGAAACAAACAGCTGTTTAATGAGGGTTATTTTTCTGGTACCTCTTTCTGAACCCTCAAAGTAAATGGAAAAATTGGGCTAATGGTTTTGTTTATCAGCCACCTTCTAGTTGTTTGTGTCTGTTCTGAAGATAATGAACTTTTAAGGGACTGATGGGACTGTAAGGCATGATAGCACGGCTACAGAGAATAAGTTTAAAAATATGGGAAAAAAGTATAATTTGGTTTGAGATTTCTTTTGGTTTAGGTCACCTCCCACATTAAGCACGTTACTTGAAAATGACTCACTTTTTCAGAATTAATATATTTTGATAGAATATAGTAGTTGTTTGCAAGTAAGTATACCACCTATACAACCATACAGTAAATACAACAATAACAAAAAACTAATTACTGTCTTGGTTTTAAAGCATCAACAGCAGTTGGAAACTTTCTCCCCGGGTTATACAATCCTACTGTGCCTGTTAAGGAACACCTGATGTCCCTCAACTATCCAATTCATTCTGCATAGCCAGAATAAAGAGGACTAATGGAACTGAACTTTGCAGAAAGACCTCCACAACCTGAGCGTGGCCCTTATTTATTTCTGACTGTGGACAAGCAGAGTCACTTCAGGTCTGCAAAAGTAGATCTGAGAAATCAGCCAGCAGCTGTCTGTCGCTGACATGTTTGTAAGCAGATCAGAGACATTGCTGTTTTCTCCCTGACTGAAGAGAAGGAAGGCCAATGCTGACTCTTCTATTATGTCTTAATGGTCCTACTTAAAAAATGGTCTTTTCCACTGAAGTGTTTTTCTTTCAGGCATGAGCTTGGTGGAAAGATCCAAAGATCCAATAAGAGTCACAAATACAGAAGTGTGGGCAGATATGTACAATTATTTTACCTTTTTTCTATCCATAATGTGGAAAAGCTGTAAAGGTTAAACAATGCATGTCAACTATTCCAGTTTCTTTCATTTGGAGAGGAACTGTTCAATTCCCAGGAAATTTATTTTAGTAGGATATAATCTGTATTGGAGCACCCCATATTCTGTAGAAAGTTTCCTTGGCTGAATGACATCAGTGTTTTTATAAGAATGCATTTTAATTGTTGTTGTTTATTTGCTTTTACTGAATGTTTTTTATGCCTAAAATGAAAATGCAAAGGTGATGCAGCTAGTGCAAACCGACATGTGACTTTCTTTAAGGAAGCATTCATATTCAGGAGAATTTTTTGTTTTCCATAACTTTGAATCAGGCCCCAGGTGGACACTGGAATAAGCTTTGACTGTTTGCTATTGACATAACTTTTTTCCCATTAACCTTAACAGTCCCATAACATTTAGTTTGATGGGAATCTACATAAGTCAAACATCATAGTCTATAATTTGTCATTTTGAGCTCCTAAATAATTTTGAAATTATTTTACAATTGCTTCATGCTTTTTCAAAAGCAGAGAGGAATAATTCCTGTTCTCACAGCAGATACGTCTGATTCATTTTATAACTTCAAGAAATATAGTGGCAAGAATTATTTTCTACACAAAAATCTCTGACTTAATGATGAATGACTCATATCCATTCCAAAATAACATAATACATGTTTATAGGAGTTAGTATAACTTTGAGCTGCTGCATGTAGTCACAAACTATCCACTGATTTTATAAATAGAACAAATCAAAAATCCCAAATGTTACAATTTTCTTTTTCCTTTTAGATCAGACGTTATATAATAATCATAGAATCATAGAATAGTTTGGGTTGGAAGGGACATTTAAAGGTCCCTAGTCCAATGCCCTGGCAATGAGCAGGGACATCTTCAACTAGGTCAGGTTGCTCAGAGCCTTGTCCAGCCTGACATTGAATGTTTCCAGGAATGGGGCATCTAACGCCCCTCTGGGCAACATGTTCCACTGTTTCACCGCCCTCATTCTGAAAAAATTCTTCCTGATATCTAGTCTAAATTTTTTCTCTTTAGTTTAAAGCCATTACCCCTTGTCCTGTCACAACAGTTCCTGCCAAAAAGTTTGTCCCCATCTTTCTTGTAGGCCTCCCTTAAGTACTAAAAGGCCACAGTAAGGCCTCCCCAGGGCCTTCTCTTCTCCAGGCTGAACAACCCCAACTCTCTCAGCCGGTCCTCATAGGAGAGGTGCTCTCAACCCTCTCATCATTGTTGTGGTCCTCCATTGGGCCCGCTCCAGCAGGTTCGTGTCTCTCCTGTGGGGTCTCACCAGAGCGGAGTAGAGGGGAAGAATCACCTCTCTTGACCTGTTGGCCACGCTTCTTTTAATGCAGGCCAGGACATGGTTGGCTTTCTGGAGTGCAAGCAGACATTACTGGCTCACATCCAGCTTTCAATTCACCAGCACCCCCAAGTCCTTCTCTGTAGGGCTGTTCTCAATCCCTTCACCACCTAGCCTGCATTGATACCGGGGGTTGCCCCAATCTAGAATGTGGGATTCAAGAATATACATGTATGCTGATTTTCGATACAATTAGGAATATTATATGCAGTGTAGTTACTGAAACAGTCTTACTATAATTATGTTAAGTTATTGAACTTTTCTGTTTTAATGGAATGGTATCATTCATTACAGGGCCGTTAGGGGAAAAAATAAAGAAGAAACAGGAAGAAACGTTTTAAAAAGAAAAAGGCAAAAAAACCTCATAAAATAATATATTATTTTCTAGATTTATCCCTTTTTCTACCCTTTTATTTAATGTTTTTCTCATAGACGGTCATGGGAAGACCATATAAAAAGCTACAAAAAACTAAAAATATATTTTAAAAAAAGTTAGTTTGATTTATATTTCCATTTTCTAACCTTTTGTTCTCCTTTTTTTTTCCTGTTTCTTTTCTCTTGAATCTTTGAAAAATATTCAAAGCATCTTCTGGAAAAAAAGTTAGAATTGATCATCCAGCTTCGTTCAGAATCTTTCATGCTTACTCTTTCAATAAAGAAAAAGCAGCACAATTGACAAAAATATTTTCCTGGAAAAATTATGTTTAGATAATATATGAAATCATAAAAGTCTGTGCATTCATTACCATCTGAGTGACAAAACTCAGGAAGTATAGTGCCCAGAATAAGAAACTCTATACGTAAAGCATGGTGAAACATTTTTTAAAGATTATAAATAAACACAACTAAGAAAATTGCATTTGTTTTTTCATTTCCTTACGATTTTCTTCTTTCTGTTTACATGTATTTTTTCTGTGTATTATAATAGTATTATAATAAACCAGAGCACAAATCAGCTATAAAAAATGCAGGTAACCATATGTGTAGACAAGCTATCCTTTTTTTATCACTTAAATGAAAGCAGTATTGCTGATACAGTGAAAAAATTGTAATTATTCCAACTTGAAGTTGTACATTTAAAATGGGGATGAGGGAGGGGAAGCATTTCCAGCAGGTTCCTCTAACGATAAGATACTTTTCCAATAACAAGTTGCTATTCAGTAACCTCTCAGTAAGGCAAAAACAGGCTTCACAATGTGCTGGGAATGTCATCCTATGCCATTCTGATTGATAAACCTTTTTCCTCCTTGATGAGTTCAAAAGTTTTATAACATTAATTATTTAAAACTCTGAAGTCCTCAGTGAACTATTATCATCCTTTGCTGTTATATTAAATCTACAGAATGAATGACAGTGGAAGCAATTGGAAAATCTAAGGCTCAGAAAGGTTAAGTGACTTTCCTGAGGTCACAATGAGGATTTTTTTGACCTCTTGACTTAAGAGCCATATTTAGTTCCTTCTACAGCTTAATCCAGTTAGTAGCTTGATCGTCAGTACAGCCCAAAGAACAATTATTTTCAGACATCTGCTTGTATCACATAGTAGTTGAACCTGCCTTATATGTTCTGTGGGAGAAGGACTTGAGGTTAGATCCACGTTGCCTTTCGTGGTGCCCAGAATTTATTAAGGGAATGATGGTGCTTCCCTGCAGAAGAATGAAGCAGGCTGGCGCATTTGCATTTTACTGTGCCTGTCCTAGGCAAGTGCCTCAGCCTCCACGTGATCTTCAGAGAGTCCTGAGTACCTGGACAATTTTTCTGTCCCACTTCAGCAGCTATAGCTATGGACATTAAAATAAACTGCTTTGTGTTAGCTCTAAAATAACTGTGCTGTAGCAGTTGGCAGATCTTTGCTTTAAAGATACCATCATGAGAGCTTGTGAAAATATGGTGCTTCGATCAGTTATACATTAAATCCAACAACAAAGTGGTTAGGTCTAGGAATGCATTTACTCCACGTGACTGGGCATATGCCTACTGAGCTGCAGCTTTTCTGCATTTTCCAAACACTGTCAAGCTATTACAGTCGGGCTGGTACAGGGAAACGATGTCAGTAAGGACCGCAGTACTGCTTTGTTGCACTACTGTTTTCAACTTTTTTTCAAGCTATATGTCTGTCTCCAGTTTATTAAAAACACTTCACCAGCAACACAGTTTTCTTTCTGGCTGAGGCTACTGCACCATTGGAGTAGCATAAGGAAAAAGAAAAAGAATGTTTAAAGGTGTTGAGCAGAGCTTACTCAGGAGAAAACCTCTGCCTTTGAAGATTAACCTAACCATTTTTAGAAAGAGTTAAAAGGCTGTATGAAAAAATCTGGTAAAAATACGCAGATATTAGAAAGAGTCCTTAATATCCAAAGCATATTAAAATCCTAGAATCATAGACTGGTTTGGGTTGGAAGGCACCTTTAAAGATCATCTGGTCCAACCACTCTGCCATGGGCAGGGACATGACTCACCTTTAATAAATATTGGGAATTTGCATATTCACAATGCAAACAAGAAATTTTCAAGACTAAGAGCAAGATAAAACAGGACATACTCAAAATATAGCATTTCTGGCCAAGTATTCAATTACATCTGGAACCTGCCTAACCACCATCTGAAGAAAGTAACTGAAAGCAGCTGTTGTGGGCAACAACCGTTGTCAGATGGCTAATGCAACTACAGCATAGGAGGGCAGCAATTAGGATATGCTTTTCCAAAGCAAAGTTGCATTGTAAGACCGGTATTTCCCAACCTTTTTCAAAGGGCAGACTACCATTTTTTTTGAATTTGATGTTTGTCTGTAGCCACTTGGCATTGCTGAAGTTGGTCTTAAGGGATACACCACTGAATGATCATTAGTAACATCGTTCAGACTGCTTAATCAATGGCTTCATTTATTGTATTCTTTCTGGGTAAAAGTTGCTTTTAACAGCATAGTGTGATGAATATTCAAACACTTGAATGATTTTGTTTCGTTGTTCAATAAACATGGATTATCACATAGGAGAGAGGAGAGCATGATAAAATAACATGACAAGCAATGAACAATTAGTGTCAGTGAAAGTCAGCATTGTTTTGTCGTTGCATAAAATGCTCCATATTTTCCCATTTTCTTTATGACACATGGCACTCCAATGATTTGATAACATGCTAGCATGACTTCAGGATGATTCCAATAGGGAAATGGCTCGAAATACATGCACTAGCTAAGATATCTTTTCCTCTGCAGTTAGATCCTTGTCATGACTTCCAGACACAAAGAGATTTCTCCAGAAATTTGGAAATGACTGGCTGCTTACTGGCTGCTAGGGCCATTGCAAACCACTTTAAATAAAGTATATTATGAGTGTAACAGTTTAGACTGCAACCAGTGTAAGAAACAAGGCTGAGAGAAGAAATATCCCTCACCTATACCACAAATTTTGAAGTAATTTTTCACTGTTTCAGAAAAACTTCTTCATCAAAAGCAACATTACTATTGAAAGACGCTGAAATATTACATGCTCTGCTTCGCTGAAGCCAGATCCAACAGCGCCAGTAATTCACTGTATTCCAACTCCAACTTTGATTCCGTCCGTAAATAAATCATTAGAACCATCACTTTATGAAAAACAATATTTTGCACTATGCCTAATTCCAAAGCCTGAAGGAAGAAATCTTTTTGTAAAATCCTTTTCCACAGATGTTTCAAAATTAAATAGTATTTAAAAATTTACCATCCTAATTACTGAGAAAAAAATTCAATAGTTTTATTTTAGAATTAGTTTGGCCTCTTTCATCACATTATGTATGAACTATTTGATTCTAAAAAAACAATAACATTTGCAATTAAGTGAAAATTCAAAAATTGAAGGTGGCATATTTATTATGCTTACATATTAGGGAAATAATCTTGTATAAGTAGTCTGAAATAGAATATCTGTAAGACATGGTTTAAGATAATAGTACATAATCAATGCTTGGAATCATACATAAAAACATTAAGAATTTACCAAATTCATAATGAAATACATTGGCTGAAATTTGCATTTCATCTTGTAGTGCTAAATGTTTTAGTATTTTACCTTCAAGTCAAATATAGTTCAGCATTTACAACTTCTATTAGAAAGATTTATAATGACTTTCAAATGATAGTCATATAAAGAAAGTTAGTATGTTAGTGGGGTTTTCTTCCATTAAAATAAGTACTTTTTATCACTGCTACTGCACAACAATTTATACAAAGGACTGAAAAGGTGACAGATTATTTGAATATATGTAGCAATATATAGAGGAATATTTTTTTTTCTTTATACTTATATTGATGGATTTGACCTTTCTAGGGAAAGTCATGGACATTAAAGAATCATTGCTGTTACTTGTCTTGTAACAGCACATTGACTCTATAGTGGAAGGCTGGCATGATTGTCACTATTAGAAAATGTATCATCTCCTAACAGTAATGAAATCTATTGCTGTCAAAGGCAGGCACTTAAAATAAATTTAAACATACAGTTGTTTGTGTTTGTGAGTGTCTCCTTTCATTCATCTGGTGACGTGCATTTAGTGTATTTGCTGTACAGAAAGACTTTGTATGTAGATATTATCTGGCACTGATTGATTAAAAGCTCAGAAGAAGTAATACTGTGACAGTGACCAATGGAATCTAATAATCTTCACATTTACTTTAAGGTTTTATCATTAATATCCTCACAGGCATGTTTGTTTTTTTTTTTTTCTTTTAGACGCCTAAGGGTCATCTATCTGTTCTAAAATTGGAGAATTGTATAGATCAAACTCACCTAAATTTCAAGGACCCCATATATAAGTTGTAATTTAATGTGCAATTTCTAGTCATTATTTTACTTAACAAATATATTTCTGTCTGTACAGCTTTCCATTTGGCATCTTTTCATATGCTTCTTTTCATCCATCAGGTGATTAGATATATTGAGCAATCCTTAAATAATCTTTACATAAGCAGATTAATGAAACAATATGCAAGCATTCCGCAATAAATACTAGATTGCTTATGATTATAGCTCTAGCATTAGACTTTCAAAGATGGTCCATAGTGTTATTTTCACAATCTTCTGTATGGGCAAAGAGGAAGCACATCTCATATACATAGAAAGCGAAGAATTTTTTCTTTCTGAAATTTTAGGATTAATCTACACATTATTAGTCTAGATCTATTACAGAAAAAAAGGAAGGTTAGTAATTCAGTTAAAACTGTTATAAACATACTTATTTTCTACCCCATTTCTTGGTGTTATGCTCACTCTTCCCTTTCTCCTCTTGAACCTAAAGTTGGTGCTTTCATCCTGGTGTTGTGAGCGGGGGTGTTACAGTGAATTGTCAGCATCTGGAGCACTTTACTTTGGGGGAATATGATGTTCATGCCGATGGTGGTGTCTTCCTTATTCTAGGTTCTACTTTTGGTCATTTTTATGTGCTTACTATCATCACACATGGTTGTACCATACAAAGATAACAAAAATAAAATAAATTTCGTAAAGACACGTAGTCATTTAGAGAAATTGCTGTCAGAGTTAAACCAAGTAGAATAAATCTGCAGGCAGATCAAGAAAAGCTCAGCTAGAGCAAGCCCCATGAACCTCAGTCTTGAGGTAAACTCAGTATAAAGCTTACGACCTCTTTCTGGGAATGGAAATGCTGTTTGACAGGAGTACATAGTTACAATAAGAAGATAGTAGATACCAGGGCTTAATAAAAGGACACAGAATACGTAAAATGGAAAAAGAAAGAAAAGAAAAAAAAAAAGAAAAAACCCACCACAACAAAAACAATTCAGCTAGAAAAAGAAATTGTGATTTTGTAAGAATAGAGTAATTTACAAAATAAAGTTATTATTTTTAATATCTGTTGAAAATGGAGTCCCAGACAATTCAGTGACTCATTTGTGAGAATTTGCTTCCATCCAAAGTTATTTGTAACTAGGAAGTTCAGATTTGACTAATCAGATAATGGCATCTGGATTCATGGAAACTATTGTATAATGACTGTATTTTTTCATTTCAAGATGAACGCTCAATATTAGAGAGACTATGTCAGTGAGCATCTTAGTGTATACCACTATCAAGGTCCAACAAGTTCTATTTTTAATAGATTCCTTTTTCAGGGCTGTGGGGTTATTTGTTTGTTTGTTTGTTTGTTTGTTTGTTTGTTTCTTTGTTTTGTTTTCACTTGCTAAATCTGGAAAATTCCTCAGATTAATCAGGTTACTCTCCCAGCATCTAATATACCTGGATTTTTTTAACCACATTCCGCACTAACTGCCTCTGTTACATTCACATATAAACTACATTTGAAGTTAAATAAAACAAAAGCAACAACAACAATAAAAGATAAATATAGCCTTTAAATATTGCCAGAATATATAGAAATATTTGGGTAATGTCACAGAATTTTACAGGAGTTTAATTGATTTGAGATATTTTTTTTGTTTTACATTTTTGAAAATTCCTAAACTGATCTTAATTTTTTTGTACAGAAATCTGACCACCTAAATATTGTCATGGATACAAAGTATCTTTCAACAAGTGATCTTTAAAACTGCATTCCTATTGTTTGTAAGCTGTATTGGAAGACTATTTTTGTAGTCTGCATAGCTTTTATGCATGTCAAATTATTACAGAGGCAACTGTATAAAATGAAATGGATGCTATAATACATTTCATTCTTTCTCTATAGTGTTACATGGCTTGCTTGTTTCAATGTCTCTTTAATAAATAAATTGTTAGCTGAAGAGCCTTCTCAACATGTGAAGATTAATAAAACCAAGTAAGAGTATATATAGTTCAATAGCAGTATTCAGTTTATTGCCCTGTAAGTTGTATTCACTGGAAGAAGAAACATACATATTTAGCAGATGCCCTCAGGTGGAAATGTTCACGTGAAAGCTGGCAGCTTTTAAAGTTTCAAGTATAAAAGTATTTACCACTACATGAATTATAATATATTTGTTGCATATTCATAGCTTTCATGTCTGTTATAGTCCAAGATGAAAGCATGCTTCTGATGTATATATCAGTTTTCCTCCCTATTAACCCCCAAATATATCTTTTTATTATAAGCAATATTATTCTCACAGCTGTTATTCATGATAGACTCCAGCTTCCATGAGACTATTTTATATGCTGTTTATCCTTTCCTTAGTTCAGTGCTATTATGTGCAGAACTTCTAAATCTAAATTTCTTTTTCATATGTGTCCACTCACTGGCTGCATCAAAATAAGGAAGTTTGCTCAAACAAGAACATCAAACCCATTAAATACACCCTTATGACTAGATTATGACATTTCCTTTACCAAGAGTCACTAATTTAAGTGCATCTCTCTAATATACTAATATCACTGCACATTAATGACCAATTTCTGACACCACCAGGAAAGAAGAATCTCAGCAACCTCCATTCCCTCTTGGTGTGGAGTACCAAGTGTTGAAATTCCACTCCTCCATAAAACTCTGTCAGGAATAAATAATTCGGAACATCTTTTCCTATTGGGTTTTCCCACATATGTATCTAGCATTTAAGGGAAGTTCTGTTTATGATTACATTTCAATAAGTAGTTGAAGAGAAAAAAGGAGGTGAGAGGAGGAAATAAAAAACTAAATTTTTTTTAAAAAAACAAAACACAAAACCAGCAACCAAACAAAAAAAACAGACACTGAATCTTGAAAGCTTTTCCTTTTAAACAGAATGAAGTGTGCGTGTGTTTAAGAACATGAAGCCAGGCATAGCTTTTCTTTTGAGGCTGTCCACAGGCTGCCCCACACGCCATGCATGCCTGGTTCTCTTTCTTGTCCATTTGTCATTGAATGCTGCTGAGAAGGAGATCTGAATGCTCACTTTCAAAGGTATCTCTTTTTAATTTTTTTTTCTACTTCTTTTTTTTTAATCTAGTATGTCTTCTAGAAACATTTTCTTCTTACGCCACGTGGCATCTGTTCTGATGAAGAAAGTATCTTCAGGCAAATGGCACACAAACTCTGCGAGACAAATCCCCCAGAGCCCTGTGCTTTCACTTTGACGTTGGCAGACACGGTTTGTACACAGGACCTCTGAGAGCTGCCTGTGGCCTTGAAGAAAACAAAGCACACTCACACACCTTCTTTCTTACCTTTCACACAACATTTAAAGTCTTCTCTCTCTCATTCTGTCAATAAGTCAATAACTTTGCACAGAAAGCCTAAGAAGACAACAACAAATGTAGTGGGAGGGAATGTCTCGGGAGGAGGAAGAGGGTGGGCTGGGATGATGGACAGTGGAGGTGATTTTAAAGCGAAGTAATGGTAGGGAAAGATACAAGTGCTGAGATCATGTTTACTGTGGCTTTTAGAGATGTGTTTTCCTACTAGAAATAAAAAAAGTGAGGTGCCATGACTTTGCACTAATTTTGTTATTTTTGTAATTTACATACACATCAGAATGATTTTTCTGATAGGCCACCTCTCTCACCACACTCATTCTCTTTCACAAGAAGTTACATGGAACTGAAATTAATATCAGTTTATATGCCCCCCTGGCGGTGCAGGACACCAACTCCGGGTGCATCAGCCAACAGCAAGCACGCAGTCAAAAGGCATACTGGCACATCACGGTAAAGCAGTTTGGACTACGGGGACATAAGCGTGCAAAACAAACACAGTGACCTAGCCACACCAGAACTGTAATTATAGGCTCAATGTGTATGCTCAGATGGGTTGATTAGTATCTTGGGTGGAGGAACTGGTTTGTCTGGACACCCAGGTAGTTTCTGCTGCAGAAGTGAGGTAACTGAGCACAGGTAATGCACTTGGAAATGCTCAAAAAAAAAGCCACTGTTGCACACACAGAAATGGTCACATAGGTCAGACTTTTTTACAGTCAGATGCTTTGCATGTAGTTTTAAGACAATCAATAACAATGGATCATGTATATTCCAGGTAACCTGATGGGACAACAGGCCAGATGGGTACAGGAATTCATCAAAACAGATGTTCATGGAGTCTTTTCTGGACCGGCTGGAGATGACGTTGCAATGATCACTTCAACAGGCTCCTATCATCATCCAAACAAGGATCATCCTGTTCTAAAGATTTGATTCCATGTGTGAACATCCCTATGCAAAGAATAACAAAAAAAATTAAAAATTTTAAGCATTATTTTCATGAGTGTTTAAGCATCACAGTCCTAGAAGGCCCAGACTCCTCCAGGGCTATGGTGTAAGAGCCTTTTTCTCTGTTGACGGTTAACATTTATGCAATACATTGCATCTGACTGGCAGTATGCATGTAACACCGTTTAGGAAATTTATCACTGTCTGTAAACTTTTCACTCCTTTTTTTTTTTTTTTTTTCCTTTACTAAGTTCAGCCAGAGCTTGCCCCAGTATGTTTTCTTGGCTCATACATGATATTGCTGTTTCTGATATTTTGACCATGTTTAAATGTATTGTTTTACAAAATGTTGGGTACTGTACATATATTTCCATAGCTGTTGAGTATTCTACTGTTATGTTTTTCTGTCCTACTGAAATTGCATCCCTCGATTTTTAAACCATATGAGCTTAAGAATAAAAATATTCATTTAAAGACCAAAGGTGGTCCAAGGGGTCAAAGGCTTATCTAAGTATGAGCTTAAATTTGTCTTCAGTAATAACCTCATCTTTTTACAATCAGATGTGTGATGTAATCAAAATAATATCTCCATTTTTTATTCTAAGTATTCTTTTCTCACTGTTGATTGGCTATTAGATTTGTGGGTTCAGTAATCACTCTGGGCATGAGGTGAATGACATAGACGATGCAGTAAGCAACTGTTTCAGTTTAATAAAATCACAAGCATTTGCAGGTCTGTTCCAGACTTCCTGTATTCACAGCTATCACAATAATAAGGCACAGATAAAGGTATAGCTCTGAATAATTCGGGCTGCAAATTTCCCATGATTTCTGCTTTCCCTTCTTTTTCTTTCTTCTCTGCATCATTTCATGACTATTGTATTTTTTCTGCTTTTCCCATTATCTCTCTCTTCTCTCCTATGATTACTTTTATTCCAGCTGGTCTTCCTCACTACCTCAGTATATTTTAAAAAGTGGGCATATTTTAATATATTTTTATATTCAGTGTGTTTTTATATATTCAATAAAACATTTATCATGCAAAACAAGATTTGACCTAATTTTTTTTTTTTTTTCAGTGTCAAATGTTTATGCTGTGCAAGTGTGGGTAAGCTTTTGGCTATCTTTTATCAACAATCCTTTCCTAGTTCTAAGTTGAAGAATATTTAATTTATTTCTGTACTATTCCTCTTTATTCTTTTTCTTGCAGAGTCATGATGCTGAACAGATACTTGAGAAGCGTCTGTGTTAAAAGCAAATCATAAACTCTACTTAGTAAGCCTTAGGAATAATAATCCTATAACATAAATGGTATATGCCAATGTTAATGAACGGCTATCACACAGACCATTGAAATAACAACAACAAGCAACAACAAGTTTAGGACTCGGCAGAATGGATGTGGCAACCCAGAGAGAGCTCCCACAAAAAGAGGCAGCCCTCCAGGTCTCAGGCTGCAGGCAGTGCAAGAGCTTTTCATTGGCAAAGCGTGGCAGTAGCGACAGCAGCTGTGTGAGGTGTGATCGGGTGGATGATCTGCTCAGGCTGGTGTGGTGGCAGAGCTATGAGAGGAAATAGAAAGGTTAAAGAGCATCAGGGAGTCTAAGAAAGAGATAGACTGGTGGAACTGTGCCCTGCACTTACTGAGAACAGAAATAGGAACAGCCACGAGAGAAAAAAGCACAAGATCAAGAGGATCCTGTGTCCTCCCATCAACAGGCTGAAGGCAATAGCTTAAAGGAAAGAAGCAAATGGAGGCAAGTCCACACCTGGGGTGGCAAGCCCCTCCTTGCCCACCTCGCATTCCCAGGTGCCTCTATACAAGAGGTATGAGGCTCTGGATGTGGAAGACCCGTCTATGGGGATGATGCTTCATCTTCACCAGAGGTGCTGC